>OZ029925.1:5985412-6392912 GCA_964023275.1 Norana najaformis
AAAAATACGGAGCACGTATCATTTGAATAAGTCTGAAACGAATTTTGTCTTTGAAACATTTTACCACAATTCGGCAGAGACGATAGTCGTACACTTAACGTAGGCCCCAATTGCAGAGGTAACAGGTAGGTCTATGCGTTCGGTCCGATTTAAGTCCGGCTGTCCGTCAATTGGCTTAAAAAACCGACAAAAGCTTCCTATATTGGTCGACTAGTTGCCTCTTTCTATATCATACAACGTTGCCACAATCCAACGCTAACTAACACGAACTGGATTCAACCTTAACAAACCTAGGCCTCGTCGACTGACCTGTCACTCATCGGTTTTTACATGCCGTGACAGAAACACCATCAGTGATGGTAAATAGGCATCATCAGTGACGGAAATCTCGTCCGGAAAATCCACTTGATAGAGTCAATCACTCTAATTCAGAGAAACTCCCATACGACCGAGATACGAGTCACGTCCAATGAGCGTCGAGGGGACGCCCTCTGGGTTTAACAAGTGATCCGTGGCCCAGACAGCAGGTAGGCCTAATTTCGTCTATAATAGGAACAGCCGGGACCTTCATTTGTTCGGTTGTTTATGGCCTATTTCGTACACAATCAGTCAAATGTGAAGATGTATCGAAAACCTGGCCAATTTCTGAAACCTACAATTCGGGGTGCCATTGCATGGACTTAACTTTTGAATAAAATGAGCGCACCTGAACGGACACAAAACAACAAATGTCTGAACCTTGAAATAGGTCAAACTGCTAAGAGACATTATGAATATTAATTACAATATTAATATTCATAATGTCCTTGGCTTCGCTGTTACCGAAGGCCTGTGGTGCCACGCCCATTCGCGCAAGCTACGGTGATGAAAGTTGTTCAGTGTTTATGTATTAGCCCTTTTATGTATTAGCCATACGTTTTGTACCTTCGGAAGTCAGAACATTTCTTGAAATCAGAAGATACCCAGACATCCGAAGCGTCTTTTCGTTGTGTTCTGGTAAGATACTTTCAGCAGGGCCGAAGTAAAGACTAGCTTATTAAGTAAGTAAGAAAGATAAGTAGCCTTTATTTGCCTATGTTAAACGCATATGAATCATATTTACCAGTGCTTAATCAAATCAAATCATATCCCCAAAAGGAATCGGTAAACATCAGCGCCAGGCTATATCTAAAATGGTGAAGCCAAATAAGCGTGTGATGCGAAAGTGGAAAATGTTTACGATGTCATGGATGTTCGCGGGGTAATCGTAATCGTAATCCCGAGAATTTCTAAAACTCTACTTCAAAGCTAAAGGGGGCACCAGCTAGTTCACGAGCGCTGCGCCAAGTCAGCGGGGTTGTCCAAAGATGCCATAGCAATAACAAAGTCCGGTTACCTGATGACTAGACAGAGTTGTAGGTAGGTCGTGTTTAGGTTGAGAGAAATGGGAAGGGGGCGGACTGGATGATCAGGGTGAGATGTCTTGAAAAGGTAAGGCTTCAGTTTTGAATGGAATGCCTGATTTGGGGCTTTGAGACAGACGATAATGGGTGAACAACAGAAGGGATATAGCAACGGAGAATTTTCGAAATTCAGGAGGGAGATCGTTTCATAGTCGACTTGTGAAGTGGTATTATTATGGATCGGTTAGAGAACTTAAGTTGAGTAGTTACTGAGTGACGGGCAAGAGTAAGGTAAGAGGATGGACGGGTAAAGCGGGGTGATTGGATGGTAAAGAGTTTGCAAAGATCTGTAGGTTGGGAAAATTGCAGAAAGTTATAGGTTAAGGACAGAACATTGAATTGAATGGTCAGGCCTTGGACAGACAATAGAGTTTGCTCTGGTAGTGTTAAAATCGAACAGAGATCGAGTACGGCGAAGGTCATGAATTTGAAAGAAGCAGACGACAGATCTGAATCGGGGTGTCAGTTTTTAGCAAAGGGGTTCGTTTCGAGTTTTGAATTTTGACTGGAGAAAAGTCAAATAACCGCACCGGTAACTGGACATACTCCCGTCCCAGTCGTGTATCATTTTCATAGATTTGATTCTTGGGCTAGCACGGTCCGTACACGGGGACCTTAAATGGCGTGGCGCCCATTCAAACGGGCAGCGGTGAAGTAGGCCCATCTCACTCGAGGAGGGTCTAAAAAGTGTAAATTTTCATTTTACATTTACCTAATTAATTTTTACATAGGCCTACATGTAGGTAGGCCTATCTGTGATGTTCAACGCTACACGGATTATTCTTCCTTTCCCCATATCTCTCCGATCCAATCCGGAACACCATCCGCCGTTGGCCGTAGCTGTCTGCCTGCCCGACTCATGGATCTTGACCTAGAACCGAACCCATCCTGTCTAACGATTTTGTTTTGACTGAGCGCCTGCGAATAAGCTGATCCCCGCAATTTGGCTTTCGTTGGGCGCTGTAGAAATATCGAGCTTACGATACTGATTACATTACGTGAAAGGCTCGAGCGAGTAAGCTGTTGTGCGCAATGCGGACCACATATCCAACTGCACTGGATGTGATCGGCTATGCTGGGCCACTTAATACGCGCAAACACCAAACAAATTATTCAAATACGTTTTACATAAACCTCTGGATGCATATTCAGGCCACCCGGACAACTGAACATTCTGTGGCAGAAATTTCGAGTGTGGCGAACTAACGGGTTCGAGAACTTGTATTCGGCCTAATTTTTCTATTTTTCAGATTTTCGAGTTGTTGTGGATTTGGTGCACTCGCGTTGATTGCCTATTAAAACTTCCGCCTTATAAACATCATACAATTTGTTGACACGTGCCCAGCTAATTTTGGGGATCAGATCGAACTGCCCGGCCTTGTTTTCTGTCGAACACTTGTTCGCTCGTTAGCTGTTTATCGCTGTTGTGCGGAAATTGCTGTCTCTCGTTCAGATCTGGGCCAAAGCAGCGCGGCTGAGTGGTCAACAGTTATATCATAATGCAGCCGCGGAACTCGAGGCCCAGAGGTGGTTCATCCTCCCGCGCCTCTTGGTTATATGCCGGTGCCTCTCAATCCAGACCCGTGCGGTTAAGTCCGCCGCTGCCTTGTTTGGGGGTAGTGGCAGTCCCAAGCCTGGATAAAAGTGGGCGACGGGAACCGCCTTTGACGCCATAAGCTGTTGTTAAACTGAGGAACTACTACTAGCAGATCCGTGCATGGGATGCCTTGTCTGATGTAATGGATTAGCCACAATAAATTCTTTTAAGCAATGTGTGTGTGTGTGTGTGTGTGTGTGTGTGTGTGTGTGTGTGTGTGTGTGTGTAATACAGTGTTTCAGAATGTTGTTTGCTTTTGAACATGATACTTAATATGGTTTATTAGTACCAGAGAACGGACTACATTCTTAGCCTCCTTAAGTTACAAGCAACTGCCAGAATGTGACGTCTCTCTGGAAATGTCCTTGCCCCCACGCACGCAATCCTGGAGCCGCCACGGTCATGGTAGTAGTAGTTCCAATGTTCAACGTCGTCTTACGGCATCAAAGGCCTCCTCCTTTTTCCAGGCTTGGAACTGGCACTAACCGATTTAAAGCAGTGGCAGAGTTGGAGTTTCCAGTGTATATTCCTCGGTTTAACGACATCTTATGGCATCAAAGGCCTTTGACGTCGCCCTCCTACTTTATCCAGGCTTGGGACTGGCACTACCCGACTAAAGGCAGTGGCGGAGTTTTAAAAGGAAGAACATAGCCACTGACATTCCCACTGTCATAATGGATATATATATATATATATATATATATATATATATATATATATATATATATATATATATATTGGTTCATACATATGAACTATACACGTAGATGTTGCTGAAGTTTTCCTCTGTTGCAAAGGTGTAACCTTTTCATTGTTGAAGGTTTCATCGGGTGATGTTCACCGCTGTTGACAGACTGCACATCTCCCGCAGAGAGGTTAACGCGTGATACGTCGTTAAATCGTCAGAGGGCAGGAAATGTCGATTTCAGGGGAAAGAAAAATTACAAGGCAACATTTGCAAAAAGCAAGACCAATTGCCTTTAATACCGACAGAAGAGGATGACACAAGACACTACGAATCACAAGTGAAAAGACAGAGAAAATATCTGATGACTTTCAAAAGACTTAAAAATCGTGAGAAATTCTGATGCTAGAAAATGGTTGTTCGTTGTCCGCTTACTAACAAAGGCCCCTGAAAATATTTCGACTTGACATATACCCTTTTAATTCCAAACACCATCCATCCGTCACCCTGCCCGACTCTTGGATCTTGACCTGGAACCGAACCATTCCTGCCTACCGATTTCGTTTTGACCAAGCGCCTGTGAATAAGCTGGTTCCGCGACTTAGCTTTTGTTGGCCGCTGTGTAAGTCTAGTTTACGATTCTAAATTTCCGCATCAGCCAGAGCGTGTAAGAACTGGCCATACTTCTCCGCGAATGGTCCCTGAAATTTATTACTGATTTTAAGGGTGCAAAGACGCACCTGCCTGCCATCCCGAAATATGCATTCCCAAAAGCAGTCACGATGGGCACGTGATCCGACGATCAAAACGTCGTCCGATCACGTGACGGCTGACGTCAAGCAGCAAACGCAACTGTCAGTCCAGTCTTATGTTTTACAAGCTGACTTTTCCACATTATCAGTCTCTCAAGAAGCTCAGAACTTAATTTCAGCCACATCTGCATGTCACAAGAACTCGAAGCGACAAGTAGTTCCTTAACTAATGTATAAATAAAACCAACATGAGGAATTTCTATTTTATAAACACTGACACCAGTGAACAACACTGAGCAAGAAATAAAAGATAAAATCCCATTCGTAAACACCAAATAATCACGATAAGCAATTATGCCTACTTCAAAACATCAGCGTTCGCATAATCACAAAAGTGCAGGCTATAATACATTTCCAATACGAGATAAGTTAACAAACTGATATTTTTACAGCTCTCTCGGCAGGAATCGGTAAAATCTTCATAAAGCAACTGAGATCTGATGTAGTACAGCAGAGGTTATAGACTGTATCCAGAAAGATTTTTCTTTCACAAGCATCAGAAACACTGTTTATTCCAGCGTGATCTTACATAAATTACGAATTAGCTCTCTGTAAAACAGACTCAATCGGCAGTCATTTAAATTTTCCAAACTGGTAGATTTCCAAACTAAACTCTACACACTGCAAATATTGACATCAAGTCACAGCAAGGTCTTCCATTCAACTAAAAACACTCCTCTTCCACAGATCCTATCCCGATTTCTCTTCTTCCCATTATCTACCTCATCGCTCCAATTCCAAACCCCATCCACCATAGCCGCCAGACTGCCCACCTCTTGGATCTTGACCTGGAACCGTTTCTAACCTTTCCGCCTAACGATTATGTTTTCACTGAGAGCCTGTGACTTAGCTTAGGTTCCCACAACTTGGCGTTCGTTGGGCGCTTTAGAAATCTCGAGCCTACAGTTACGATTAAGAAGTTCTGAACAACTTCTGAAAATTATAAACCAGGCATACGTTACACAGTAAAGTATCAAATATCAAACTTACAAAGAAGAGTAAACAACATCTGTAGCAGACAAAGACATTTTACTGCAGATGGGTCTGACTTCTTGCTAAGAATTACAACTGAAAAAGTGGCAAAAAAACACGAACATAAACTTTCAGCATTTTACTTGAATGACTCTCAATTTGTTCCCACAAAACAAGCACAAATTACAAAATAAAACAGCCTCATTAATCTGGACGAAGATCATTAGCTGAAAATGCACTGACAGTAAGTGCGTCTCGTTAATAAATTTTGTTGCTAATCGGCGGGCACAAACATCACACGATACGGTGATGTCATAACAAACCAAACGACAACTCACTGCTTTCCCTCCGAGTAGTTTCTCTTTTAGATCCGCTCCAAATAAATTTCACCAGCGCAACAACTATATACACAGAAAAATGCAAATGCATTCATCAAGTTTGTTCATGCACTCCAATCCACATAAGAACATGGCCGACGGCATACTAGCGTTTAAGCCCAAAACATAATTAACAACTTAATCAAATCCATAACCTCTAACTTAACTTTTCTCTCAATGACTTCAGAATTTATTAATGGCATGGCACCTAACGCACCGGGTTTCAACTCTCGATGCAGAGAGCACGTTAACCTATTGACCGACTCCCCAGAGCCGTCATCATAACGCACAAGGCATTGACCATAGGTTGCTTCAATACTGAAACCTTAGTCAACTGTCAAATCTGTCCAATAAATCCAGCTGAAATCAAACAGAACAGGGAAACCAGCTGATCAGAAATAAACTGAAAAAAACGTGATCTGTTACTTGTAACAAAATGTGGCAAAGAATGCAGTCCATTTCTGACCTAATAAACCACATTAAATATCATGTTCTAAACAGAATAACTTTCTTAAGCACACTGTATTACAAATAATTCATATATCTATAACATGTACCTATACATATATATATATACATATAAATCCATACATACATACATATATATTTATATATATATATATATGTTGCATCAAGAATTTACTGTTGCTAACCTATTGCATCAGACGATATCCAAACCATTACAAGTAGTTACTTTTGTGCTGTTTTTTATCAGAACGCAGATACTGGTACCCATCATTTGTTTGTCAAAGTACATCTAGGTAATATATACAAGAATGTACAGAAGGAACCAATGCACATCATACATACATAACTGTATGTATGTGTGTATATATATATATATACATCATACAATCTATGTTCATTAGGGTTTGTTTGTCTCACACGTACACCCAAGTACTCAATATGTACATCCATATAATCAGTATGCACAAAGTACTTAACATATGCTCTCGCTGGAGGAAATTTCCTACGGAAAATAATGTCATCAATCGAATTTTGTCTGAAGTTTTTTCTTAAAGATGACAGGAATCAAGGCCAAAAAGCTCAAAACGGACAGCGAAAGCAGCTGCGTCCAGGTCAGTATCGATCCACTTGTCAGCTGCTGAAGTGTGGTTCCTGCCTGAATGGTTAGAACCGAAGCCGGAGCAACGCCTGATAGAGAAAATTAATAAACGATACGTTATCTCTACCATGGTTTATCCGTAAATTTGGAATGCTGCAGTGATAATGTTGAATTTGAATGCAGTTGTAGAAGTGATAATGTTGAATTTGGAATGCAGTTGTAGAAGTGATAATGTTGAATTTGGAATGCAGTTGTAGAAGTGATAATGTTGAATTTGGAATGCAGTTGTAGAAGTGATAATGTTGAATTTGGAATGCAGTTGTAGAAGTGATAATGTTGAATTTGGAATGCAGTTGTAGAAGTGATAATGTTGAATTTGGAATGCAGTTGTAGAAGTGATAATGTTGAATTTGGAATGCAGTTGTAGAAGTGATAATGTTGAATTTGGAATGCAGTTGTAGAAGTGATAATGTTGAATTTGGAATGCAGTTGTAGAAGTGATAATGTTGAATTTGGAATGCAGTTGTAGAAGTGATAATGTTGAATTTGGAATGCAGTTGTAGAAGTGATAATGTTGAATTTGGAATGCAGTTGTAGAAGTGATAATGTTGAATTTGGAATGCAGTTGTAGAAGTGATAATGTTGAATTTGGAATGCAGTTGTAGAAGTGATAATGTTGAATTTGGAATGCAGTTGTAGAAGTGATAATGTTGAATTTGGAATGCAGTTGTAGAAGTGATAATGTTGAATTTGGAATGCAGTTGTAGAAGTGATAATGTTGAATTTGGAATGCAGTTGTAGAAGTGATAATGTTGAATTTGGAATGCAGTTGTAGAAGTGATAATGTTGAATTTGGAATGCAGTTGTAGAAGTGATAATGTTGAATTTGGAATGCAGTTGTAGAAGTGATAATGTTGAATTTGGAATGCAGTTGTAGAAGTGATAATGTTGAATTTGGAATGCAGTTGTAGAAGTGATAATGTTGAATTTGGAATGCAGTTGTAGAAGTGATAATGTTGAATTTGGAATGCAGTTGTAGAAGTGATAATGTTGTGAAAGTTAAGTGACTGTGAAGTACTAGATCTTCAGTATTTCCACCATCAGTGTCTATCCCTAAATTTGGAAACGTACTCATGTGTCGGAACGTTTCTTAGCACCTGTCGTTGACCTCTCCTGAGATGGGGAAAACAAGATTAGGAAAACAGCTAAGATTAATAATGAGATTCAGAATAGCCAGAGGTTTTCTAGATTTTGCAGACCAACCATTTATGTGTAGTAAAGCATTGTTCAGCATAATTACTGTACTTACTCTCACAGTAATTATTACAATTATTACCATCCAATTACCCTATGATTACTGTTACTATAATTATTACAGTGATCACCCATCATCATCATCAGTTGTAAACATATACATATTGAAACGCTTATATAGCTCTTTTTAGGAATTTCTCACATCATAAATATTATAATTATTGTAAATCAACAAAAATGGTAAAGGAACATGCCTGCTTATGTGCCTCATTATAAACTCCCCAGATGTATGTTACAACAGTATCAGAGATAACATTCCCTATCATCAAAGACAGAAAATTAGAGCAAGACTGTGAGTCAGAATGGAAAAAACCTGGTTACTAATTGTTTGGACTTGAAAATCTTCTTTTGCAAAACAGGCAAGTACAAAGAAAGTTTAGGAATATTGATGCTTTGGAGTATTCACACAAAATTTACTACCTCAGAATAGCTTCAACATGTACAGATGCTTCACTCAGCTGCTCCTGACATTCGCTTAATTTTTACAACATACCACTGCATTTTTAGCTAAGCAAAAGATGTTTAAAATAACCTTACCCAAGAATGTACCAAAGTAGAATGTCGCAAGTGGTATGTTGATGACGGGAGCCGTGACGTTTATCAACCAGTTTGGTATAAACGGCATAATACGGACAAAGATCATGTAGTTGAACAAATGCTGTCGATGCTTCTGAATCTAGAAAAGAACAAAGAGGATTATTATTATAACTATTATCTCAACTTGTGTTCTTCAAACTGCCACAGGAGTGGAGGATACAGTATGGCTCGATTCATGACAATAGATCTCTGAATACCAATTTCGGGTTTTGTACCATGAAAGAGAGCCTAAGACAAAAAGACAAAACAGCATACACTCAAAGTATGCCACTAGATGTCTCATTTAGCTGCACCATCTAAAGACTAAAAGCTTCGGTCGGCAGCACTAAGCAAATATCCACGTAGTTTCAGGACTTACTGAAGTTTCTTACGCAGCAATCATCTCAGACTAGGTTGAAGCTTTATTATTTATCTTGCAACAGTGTTTAATGACATACATACATAGATACACACATACATAAATACATACATACATACATACATACATATAGATATATATACATATATACATGCATGTATACATATATACATATATATATACATACATACATACACATTTATGCATTGATACATACATACACACACACATTTATACATACACGCATGCAGCTTTTGTTGTTTCCTTCAAAGATTTCAACCCTGAGACAAAAACTGAAACTCACTTGTTGATGGACAGCCACAGCTTTCCCTGGAATGTAGCGCCAGATAAGGCGCTTACCGGCCATGTGAAACAGCAGGTAACAGCACGAAGCACCAGTAGCCGAACACTGATTTAAAAAATAAATAAAAAATAAACAAGTTAAATACAGACAACATCACAAACGGTTATCCACTGTGCAATTCCTTTCCACAAGAAAACATGAAAACAGTCTATTAAAAGGTTATAGGTTACAGTATGTAAGTAATGCATCTGTTAACATGCTGTATGTCCATCAACCGATCAAGGAATTGTAGGCGAAAATATGTGGCCATTTACCAATGGCCGCACATGTAAACCAATACTTTTTTGCTCAGTACACCAGAAACTCCAAATAATGCACTTCGTTATGACATAAATTCTAATGTAATACAGATATTGGGGATATAGAACTCAAAATTAGTTCTGTTATATATAAACTCATTCTAACACAAGCACGTTAAGAAATGGATCCCAAGAACTGCACTCTTAAATATCCAACTCCTAATTTCCAGTAGCGTAGAAATACCCCAAAGGGGTTCAAATCCCATTAGGACAGAACGTACTAAAAGATTTATTTCCAACTAATACCCTTCAGTGAATTCAACATGGAAAGCAAAATCTTTCTGAACTCAGTGAATTCAACGTGGAAAGCAAAATCTTTCTGAACTCAGTGAATTCAACATGGAAAGCAAAATCTTTCTGAACTCACCAAACAAACTATAAACAACGCCAATGGAAGTGGATAGAGAAATCCAGACAAACAGCTGAGGAAAATTGAGCCAGGAATAGCAAATGACTGCAAGCTGTGAGTCTGGTTAAGGAATTTAAACAGCGTACCAACAACGAAACATATTCAACAAATTCCATTTTAAACTAGAAGATAATTAATTCTCTTAACAACAACTAAGTGAACATTCAACAAATTCCATTTAAACAAGAATTAAACATATTCAACAAATTCCATTTAAAAATACATGATCATGCTTCTTTTATAGCTCTGTTTCAAAAGATTTAAAAGAAAAAGATTCAAAAGAAAAAGATTTAAAATATAAAGATTTAAAAGAAAAAGACACAAAGGAGGACCATAACAAGACTTAGACAAAAACACAAGAAAAAACATGCGGCTTGAGAAATGACAAAAAAGGAATAGAAATTATTCACTCACATCATTACATCTAAATGGCCTGCATCAGAAACTAAGTATGAGTGCATAGTATAATTATATGGATTCAATACATTTATATATCACCATTTAAGGATCTCTTAAATACACTGAAACAAAGTATCCCAAATATCCCATTTTGCACAGATCCTTTCTGGGTGCTAGCACACCACAGTGCCAAGCTGTATATATCCATGAGCATCGTAACCTCAAGATTTCTACAGTGCCCAATGAAATCTAAGTCGTGGGAAACAGCTTAATCACAGGTGCTCAGTCAAAACGATGGGTTCGGTTCCAGCATCAAGTTCAATACTACTCTTAAAAAGCTGTTACAAAAGAACAGAATTCTGCTCTGAAACGACAGTAAAGAAAATGAACAGAAGAAATATCTTCAGGTTGGCAATTGTTTTAAAAACAAAACCTAACAGTATTTCTAAGCTAACCATGTTCTCATTTTTAAAAAAACATTCACTGTGAAGGATACAAAATGTACATTACGACGAATCCAAAGAGTACTCTGTAGAAGTTCATGTTACTGTACTTGAGGAGAACATTTCCAAGACTCTTGGCAGCCTCAGCATTCAGAGGAACCGTGATAAACTGCTTATCGTTTCTGGAAAATCCAACAAGTCTCCTTATACACTTAACAACTGAGACACAAATACAAATCACAAGGAAAACTTGTAAGCTTACATTTACATTTACAAGCATACACTAAACCATATGCTCTACATTATGTATTTCAGTCGTGGGTTTTCATGGTAAATTTGGTTAAATTTGGTGAAAACCACTCTGTTCTTGAAATTTATTTATTTATTAATTAAAGCACTTATAACACCTGAATCTCAGGCATGCAATTCCCATCAATCAGCAGCTGATCTAAACAATCAATTCTGAAGACTGAAATGGTGCCATTTTCATAGCCTTCTTCTCTTGGTACAATCTTCCAAACATAGCCTTGTCCTAAACATAAAAGACCCTTCAAACCAAGACTGTTTCTACTCAGGCATAAAATATAAAGAAGTGTTATTGTTACATTTTCACCTTTCCGCATTTTAAAGAATTCTGTTAAAGACTAAATAATAAAATTCTAACCAATGTCCTTCGAACTTACTCTTCTACGCTCGGGAAGTTGAGATAGACGATGTAAACGAGCAAACAAGAACTGGCGAACACAAGACCAAGAACAACAAACGATTTGGTGCTACTTTCATGGGGGTCGTCCGCTCCACAGTAACGGGCCTTCAACTGCGTAAAATCAGCGTCTGTAAAATAAAACACAACAAAATATAACAGCGATCGTACAGATAACGACAATTATTTGGCAAAAAATGTGGACCATTGAACAACAAAGGGTAATATCTTCGACGTTCTGGTTACCATTAGAATTATTGCGTCTGTAGACACCTCGCGTTGATGAACTGTTCGGACCAACTTCACCATGCGGTACCCCGTTTAACGGCGGCCTTGGACTAACACTGACGTCTTGGGCAGGCATCTTATCGAGATCGTTCACCATTTTTCCACCGTTACTCGTGTCACCCACACTAACTGCTTTCGACGCCATAATGGTTGACGATCCAAGGACTTTAATGCACCGACTACATATCGCAATATGGCTGTCACTTGATGACGTAAACTCACATCGTTACTAGCGCCATTATGTGATGTAAATGTATATCACCGAAATTTCTCACCGCCACACAAAAGCTCGTCAGAGGGACCGGCGCTAATTATAATCCTAAATTATAATGTAAAATAAATATAACTGTACACCTTATCGTAAATTTAGCATTTCTTCGTCGCCCAAAAAGCTCTTTGAACTATGAAAGCCAACCAACTCTAGCACAGGCGCTTATTCAAAACAAAATCGGTAAAGCAGGTAGGTCAAGCTAGGTGCCAACTCAAAATTCAAAGGTCAGTTGCAGATAGACACGGGGTCAGCCGGTCGGTCAGCCTTTTCTTTATGTATGACCGCCTGTCTGTATGTTTTAGCATTACAGTATATCTATCAAGCGCCACTTTCTAATGACTACGCATATCAATCGATGTATGCATTGCCTGTATGTATGTATGTATGTATGAATGTGTGCATGTATGTATGCATGTATGTATGTTTGTATGCATGCATCTATGTATGTATGTTTGTATGTATGCATGCATGCATGCATGTATGTATGTATGTATGTATGCATGTATGTATGTATGTATGTATGTATGTATGTATGTATGTATGTATGTATGTATGTATGTACGTAAGTATGTATGTATGTATATGCCGTGACACGATTAATAGCACAAATTATGGACATATATGGGCCCTCAGCCCATGGAGTGCATAGACCAGAGGCGTCGATTTTGGGGGGTAAAAAATGTAGGTAGGGGAAGAAGCCCCCAGCCGGTAGGTCCGGGACAAAACATCTTGTCTGTAGGCCAACCCTGAATTCACGAACGAAATGCCTACAACTAACGAAAGCTGCTGTAGGCTATTCAAACGCAACAACACATCCGCCTAGCGCTTTATAAGCAATTTTCAAATTTATGGTATAAAACGATGCCGACTGACGTTTGCATAAAAGGTACACTTTTTATACCCTCGTCATAGGTTTCAATATATAGTAATAACCTAGGTTTCCAGTGTTCAAAAACATCTTATGGCTGCCAGAGCCGTTGACGTAGGTTTCACCTTACTATAACTATCAGATTTCGCCCATATATCTGCATACCAGCCTTTCACGTCTTAGCAGATCTTTCTGCATGGTTTAAGCCAACATCATTAAGCAACCTATTCCATTCTATGGCTGTTGGTACGGACCAAGCAGCCTACAAACAGCCTGTTATAAAACTGAGCCCGTTGGGATGAAGTCTCGGCTAAGAACTGTTTACCTAGTTTAAATATGTATTAGTTTGTTTTCCCACAGTGAACCAAAGGATTTATGAGGAACATTTTGCTAGTCATGATACTGGCAGAATAGTCTCTTACTGTTCTTCACACGTAAAGGTAAGCAACCGTGTCGTGTGCAGTCAACCGGGACATCGTAATGAGGTCAATCGGAGATTTTACATATTAGGCCTAAGTTTTTTCGCAATACGCGACAGAATAAGTGGAGGAAGTAATAGGTTTCAATCATTTTTCACTTAGGCCTGTGTTAAATTTGAGCAGAGAGCAAAGGAAAAGTATAAACTCATGAATTCGGCTGTAAAGCTGTGCTAATCGTATTGTTTGCGGTGCGACTATACGTAAGTCCACGGATTTAACTGGCTTAACAACTAGAGGTGAGGTTAAAAGCTAAAATAAAGTCTCATTAGACTTAGTCTAATACAGCTTACGGAATATACAGAGCAACTATGACTTAGACAGCGAACATAGCAGAATTGCTATAGGCCTACAACTTACAGGCCTAATAATGCATCACTTTTCACTGACATTCTACTTTCTTTTTTACTACTTTGTGTGCATTGCTCTTTGTAAAGTTTGGGTGTTTTTCTCGCGCTAATGGAGATTACTTACTTTCTTACTTTACTCACTCGCTTACTCACTTACTTGCTTGCTTGTTTACTTACTTACTTGGAGCTCTAGATCCAATCTAATCTAACTTAAAGACTTCTACAGCGCCATCATCGTAATGCACAAGAGATCGCTTCTGAGGAAAACCGTACTCCGATATCACAGTCCTCTGGACAGCATCGTTCGAGACGAACGAAGCACAAGAGAGAGAAAGACTGGCTACCGACGATAAGCAGTCTGAAGAAGATTTAGACTTTAGTCTAGATTGTCAAAGCTATAAGATTCAAGAATCTCGGAACAGTAGCAGGTCTACGTTGTTTTGTGATGTACCTTTTCAGATGGTTTCACAAGGTAAGGTAAGATATTATTAGATCAGGTCAGGTGAGGTCACCTCAGGCCTCTGATTCTAATTTTTTATGCCTGGCACGTTAATCTGTTAAAGCAGGTGTTGCGTGTATTTGACAGTGATTAGGAGTTAATCTTAATATTTTGCTTGTTGTAGAAGTTCCGTAGCAGAAACTTTGCAACCGTAAAAGCCAGCTGCAATTGCCGACATCATTTCTCCGAATTTTGCATTACATTGTCGTGAATAAGACTAATCTGCGCATAAGCTCAGTCTGTTGTGCTTCCACATAAAAGAACTCCAGGCTTACATTTTGCCGACATGAGTAGAACGCTGGCATAACAAAGTCCGTACAGATGAAGGCAATCGGTGAAAAAGTTGGCCCCATGAACAAGAAAGGTTAAAAACTCCGACTTAGGCCTAATGCTATGGTTCCCTGTTTCGTACGAACATATACATCGATGCGGCGGCGTCAAACAAAGCAAAACTAACAACACGAAGTTCTGATTTGAACCGAATCAGTCGAACCGTAGACTCCCTTGCAAAATGAGACGATCAGGGTTTATTAAGTTAGCAACGCTGAAGGCGTTGCTTTGGTTGTTCATCTGCTCCATTCTGGTTCTGACGACCAAACAGACATTTCGAGAACTGGACATAGGAACTAACAAGTTTTCCATCATGAAACAGCTTCAAGGAAACTCCGATGTTCCTCCCGCTTCGTGCAGTTTGACCGCACGCCTTGGACTTCTAAGGTACGTGGCCGATCGTTGCCCACCAGAAGACCGCCACCCCTGTTCGAACCTTACCTGCGCTAATTTACTCTTCTCCGGAAACGCTTCCATTTACGATACGGCGCGCGAGTTCATGAAGCTCCACGCCTTTCCACGTCTCCAGGACGCCGACTTCGTTAACATGACGAAAGACTGCTCGGCTTTTCGACTTCAACGAGGATACGAGCAGAAAATGAAGAACGATTACGAAGACTTTCCGATCGCATTCAACTTGATTGTTCACGAAGATGTCGAGCAAATCGAACGACTCATCTACGCCCTCTATCGACCGAGAAACAGATTCTGTGTTCACCTCGACCTCAAATCCCCTAAAGTGACTGAGGCAGCTCTGGAAGGCATCAGCCGATGTCTACCCAACGTCTTCATGTCGTCGAAGAGAGTAGAAGTTTACTGGGGAGAGTTTAACCGGCTCGAAGCGGACATCAACTGCATGAAGGATCACGTCGACAGCAAGAGCGACTGGAGATACCTGATCAACTCAGCCGGTCAGGCTTTTCCGATTCGTTCGATGCGCGAGATGGTGGAAATACTGAAGATCTACAACGGTGCTAACGACATCGAAGGAATGACCGGTCGTCGGGTCATCCGGAAACGCTTCGAGTACGAGTTTGACCGCGGCAACGGAGCTGTTATCGTGATGAAGGAACCAGTGGTGAGACACCCGGACCCTCCGTTTGAACTGGACATTGTCCGTGGAAGTGCCTACGGTATATTTAGCCGCAGATTCGTCGAGTACGTAGTGAACGACAGACGAGCTAAGGAGCTTCTGGAGTGGTCCAGGGGAACTTTCAGTCCAGACGAGTTCTACTGGGCCACGCTTCATCACACCTTCACCAATCCCCACTTTCACCCACCGGGTGGATATGCAGGTTAGTAGACAGAGAGACAGAGAGACAGAGGGATAGATGGATACGATATAGATTAGATTAGATAAGACTAGATTATACTAGATTAGATCAAAGTCACATTCAGACAGCTACTGTCGATCTGCGTACAAAAGGTGCAGAAGTGGAAGGCCAGCAACAGAATTTGTTTGAATCCATCGAAAAATAAAAAAAGAAATTATCTGGCTCCCCCTTCGTCACTATGTCAAAGACTTCCCTTCGAATCCAGTATTGATATCTGATGTCCAGATTACCCCGTCAACGTGCATTAGATTAGATGAGATGAGATTGGATTGGATTGGATTAGATTAGACCAGACTAGACTAGACTAGATTGGATAGGATGGAATGAAATGGGATGGGATAGGATTCGATTCGATCAGATCAGATTAGATTAGATTAGATTAGATTAGAATGGATTGCATCGCACTGAGTTGTATTGGATGCTTGTCGTTCTTCTTGTCGTCAGGTGATCCGAATCTTAAGCCGTGGTTGGCCGTATATGTCAACTGGCTGAAGGAACGGTGCAACGGCTTAGTAAGACACGGCATCTGCGTTTTCGGAGTGGAAGACCTTCCCAGCCTCATCAGTCACAAAGAATTCTTCGTCAACAAGTTCCACGCGGGTTTCGAACCCATGGCCCTCGAGTGCCTCCGTGCCTGGATCGACTACAAGGAAAGTTGCACCGGGTTGCAACAGTTAGACACGGACTTCTACAAGGCTCTGCCTTTCATTCGGAAAAACTCAAGTCCAGACTAATTTGCACTTTTGGTTATCGCTACTCGTAATCGTAATCGTAAACTTGAGATTTCTACAGCGCCCAATGAAGCTAAGTCGCGGGAATCAGCACATTCACAGGCGCTCAGTCAAAACTAAATCGATAGGCATGAGGGTTCGGTTCCAGGTAAAAATCCAAGTCAAGGCAGGTAGACAGTCGAACGACTACGGCGATGTATTTCGAATTGAGGTGCAGATTGAGGCAAGGGGAAGAGGAAGAATCAGGAAAGGATTTGTGGAAGAGGAATGTTTTCAGTTATGAGTGAAAGACCTGCGCAGAAATTGCAAGAGATGAAGTGTTGGTGAGTTCGTACGAAGGGTCAGATAATTGTCGTAAGTGTTTTCCAGACGGATGAGGGATGTTTGAGTAGATGCTTGCATATGTACGTACGCACGAATGTGTGTATACATGTCTCCATACACTCAATGTAGCACCCAATGTGGAGTATCTTGAATACAATTATGTCATCGAAAGGAAGCCAGTGCAGCTTATCTCTCATGTAGCTCGAAACATGTGAGAATTTTGGCAGGTTAGCGACGATACGGGGGTGAGGGTGCAGGTGAGGAAGGACTGAAGTTGTCATTTCCGGAACTTCGGAAGGCCTGCAAGGATAGCATTACAATATTCCCGGTGCGTCAGATTTAAGGAGTGGACGTGAAAGTCGCAACGATGTCGAATGCGGGACATGCAGAGGGAAGTGGCGTGCTCCTCCATGGATGCGTCCTCAACCGTAAGTATTCCAAGGTTCCGGACACCCCTTGTGCTTCCCTGGAAATGCCACCTCTATCGTGTCCCTTTCAATCCTTGCCCGCGCCTGACATGTGCCCCCAATACCCTCGCTTAACGAATACATTTGATAATAGTTACATAGGCGCCATATACCCAGAGATTATCTGAACATTTTTATAGCGTATTTAAAGTTTCGCTCCTTTAAAGCTCTGCAGTGAGACGTGGTTAGCGATCTTAGCGGTCATCGCAGCTCGTTTCCAGTTCGAGGAAAATTGGAAATGGCAGCGCCCTGGAGCGCACGCATACACGTGTAGAGATACTCCTCTGACGCTGGTTGTCAGAGACACTCATCTGACTCTCCTTTACTCACCGTAGCTTGGGTTCCGGTTTCTCTGACCCATCGGAATTCGACGTGGCTTCTACAACGGATTTTAATTTTGGATTGCGAGTTTGATTCGAAGCGACCATCGATTGATGCCTCGGGCATTACGATAACGGCGCTAACGATGATGATGATGATGATGATGATGATGATGATGATGATGATGATGATGATAATGATAATGATAAAGATGAAGACGATGGCGATGTTGCTGCCAAATAAACTACTCTGAGCCTACAGTGGTCTTTTTGAAAAGACCATTAATAAAAAGACTCGTAACCAGTGGCCTACTGCTTGGCGTAGAGCTTGCAGATTTCTTGTCACAAATGTGTCGGTATTTACAAAAACTCAAGACCTGCAGTCCGACTTTACAGAATCAATGGAGACAGTAGCATTGACGATATGTCCTTTTACACTCTACGCAGTAAGCTGCGTCTTCTGTACTTTAAAATTGTGTCTCCACAGTCTTTTGCAATGGGGTTGTTTCGCCTAAGTCTTTAAGTGATTCGAGGTACAGTAGGGTTTGATCAAATAGGTTGTGTGTAGCTCCTGAAAGTGACTCGGATCAAAGCCACCACTCAGTTCGACCTTCCACACAATACTTTCTGGAGGCGACAAAATGCACGATTAGGCCTACTAATCGCCAGAAGTCGTATCCATAATCCTTCTAACCTCATTTGACGAGATTTCATGCATAGCAGCCCTGGCCTATCTGAAGTCGCTCAACGCTACAAACTAGGTCTGCAAAGACGTCTGAAGTGTTTTTTCAGTTTTCATACCCTAGTCAAAGCATGATCATTCGCAGACGATTTGTTACATTTCAGAGAGTTGCCTGCTTTGTTACGTAGCTTAAACAGGCTTGAGTTGTGTATAGGCCTATAGGCCATATTTAAATTAACCGTGGAAAGATGCACACTTGCACTATATGAGAATCGTTGAGTCAACATTATAAGCCAAGCTTTTATACAAACATACGCGCATAGGCAGAAACTGTTAACTACGTGGAATGTTCCGATGTTCGAACGACTAAATTGAGGCTCATGCATCTTTGTGATATAATTATGCATCATATACATTGGCACTGTTACTGACAGACCAACTTATGCGGCTAATAGATGATCACATTTCCGAATACCTCGTGACAGAGACTTGAATCAGCCTAGCATGAAGACAACGGAAGACACAAATGCCGGAACATGAGCGAATGTTCTATGACATGTTGCAAAAGAGGACGCATAACCATATCGGATTTCGACCACCTGTAGGATATTGATCATCTGTCGGATATTTACCACCTGTTAGATTTTGACCAGCCTTCTTCAACGGGTTATGATATTTTACTTTGATTCATTTCAAGAAACCATCAACTGATTCCTCCGTCATTACGATAACAGCACTTTAGAAGTCATTAGATTAGATTCGACCACGGACGGTGTAAAGAAAATTGTAAAGGTAAAGAGGCACTGTGTCGTGTTACACCGACGATATCTAATTGGCTTTCTGACTTAGACACATCAGACTCGACTGGGTGAACCGTTTCAATTTTTAAGCCGGCGGTATAAGACCACAGAACTGTACTTGCGCAGCATGCACGCAACCTCTATTCATTTTTAACAAGCTAATATTGCCTGCTCAATCTGATTCAGGTGAGTGAAAACATTAAAGAAACAAGGCTTCACAAAGGTCGATTTATTACGACAGAAGATGGTTTACCACTGACAGTTGAATATCAGAACGAGAAAGTGGGCTGAAGGTTGATTTTGGTCTACGTATGGTATAACTGGACAACCCCTCTGACTTCACTCACCGCTCCGCTCCGCTGCGTTCCTTCATGAAACAGCTGGCTCCCTGCGCTTAGCTTTTAGGAGCGCGTTAGGTACTTCGAATTGCCAATTACAATAGACTGGGCAGAGCAGAGGAGTTGCAGATATATACGTAATGGCCAGGCGAACGAGACTCATCAAACTCGCAACGATAAAGGCTTTTATGTGGTTGTTGCTCTGTGCGCTTCTTCTGTCAAAGACTAAGCAGGTTTTACAGAGGATGAATTTTGAGATTAACAACTTCACTCTCGTTCAGGATTATTACAGCTCAATGCAAGTTACTCTGATCAACGAAAGGACCCAGTGTTCTGAGTCCGAGCGACTAGGACTTCCAAAGTACGTGGCCGATCGTTGCCCACCGGAAGACCGCCACCCCTGTTCGAACCTTACCTGCGCTAATTTACTCTTCTCCGGAAACGCTTCCATTTACGATACGGCGCGCGAGTTCATGAAGCTCCACGCCTTTCCACGTCTCCAGGACGCCGACTTTGTTAACATGACGAAAGACTGCTCGGCTTTTCGACTACAACGAGGATACGAGCAGAAAATGAAGAACGATTACGAAGACTTTCCGATCGCATTCAACTTGATCGTTCACGAAGATGTCGAGCAAATCGAACGACTCATCTACGCCCTCTATCGACCGAGAAACAGATTCTGTGTTCACCTCGACCTCAAATCCCCTAAAGTGACTGAGGCAGCTCTGGAAGGCATCAGCCGATGTCTACCCAACGTCTTCATGTCGTCAGAGAGAATCGACATCTATTGGGGCGACTACAATCGCCTTCTAGCAGACATCTATTGCATGAGGGACCACTTGACGAGAGGTGAAGACTGGAGGTACCTGATCAACTCAGCCGGTCAGGCTTTTCCGATTCGTTCGATGAGCGAGATGGTGGAAATACTGAAGATCTACAACGGTGCTAACGACATCGAAGGAATGACCGGTTTCAAGGTCATCAAGGGTCGTTTTCAGTATGAATTCGAAAGGGACGGGGATTCAAACGTTGTGCGGAAACAGCCGAATGTTCGACACCCAAATCCCCCGCACGACATCGAAATCGTCCGCGGAAGCGCCTACGGAGTGTTCAGCCGCGGATTCGTCGAATACGTTGTGACGGACGAGAGGGCCAAGGACCTTCTGAAATGGGCCAAGGGAACCTTCAGCCCCGACGAAATGTACTGGGCCACGCTTCACCACACCTTCACAAATCCACATTTACATCCACCCGGTGGTTATGCTGGTGAGTCGCATATGTATGTGCATGTGTGTATGCATGCATGTATGTATGTACGTATGTATGTATGTATGTACGTATGTATGTATGTATGTATGTATGTAGGCCTACATGTGTTTGTATGTATGCATGTAACACGTGTGCATGTATGTATGTACGTACGTACATACCTAAGTATGTATGTATGTATATAAGTATGTATGCATATTTGTATGTACGTGAAATACTAGTTTTATTTTGGTTAGCCTCATAAACCAGACTTTGTAGAAGTAAACACTTTAGCCTAATTTTTGCCTTCACTTTTAGATGTGCGTAGGGTACTAATGCCCTGAGCAGTAGGCTTACTTCTAACAATGTGGATTTATAACCGTATATTTCATATCCTGTCTGTTGGGGTAAATAACTGTGGCGACCCCACATATGGGTCAACAATTCATGGCGTGTACATATGCTTTAAAATGAATTTAGAATAGTTATTAACTGCAGACAATGAGCAGACAGAAAACGACCACGCAGACGTGTGCATGAACCGCATAGGCAATTCTTTTACTGCTAATATGGGTCTGGATTTTGTTGTTTCCGTGTGCGTGGGACCTAGTCCTCTCTACGATTGTGTGTACGAATGTATGCATATATTATTATTATCATTATCATCATCATCATTATAATTATCATTATCATTATCAATATCATCATTATCATAATCGTTTTTAGCATTATTATTGAATTTTTTACGCGGACAAGGTCAGTAAATCTGAATCAGACGAGCGAAGTAATTGCGAGTGAAGGACTTGCTCAAGGTCCTTACACAGTAACCAGCTCAGGGGAGGAGGTTCGAACCCGTACTCTCAGCGTTACAAGACGAGTATTCTATCCATTTGGCTATCGTGCCCCATATATGTATGTACGTATGTATGTATGTATGTATGTATGTATGTATGTACGTACGTACGTATGTATGTATGTATGTACGTACGTACGTATGTATGTAAGTATGTATGTATGTATGTATGTATGTATTGCTTTATTGCAAAACCATATCATTAATGTGCAACTTATGGTAACTAGCAGCGACCAGTCTAAAAACGGAGCTATAGAAGTAATTAATTAAGTAAGCAATTAATTAATTAGATTACATGTTAACCTTGGGTTTAGATCTCTGTCACTGTCTTTATAACCGATTTCTCCATTTGCAGGAGACCCGAATGTGAAGCCTTGGTTAGCAGTCTACGCCAACTGGTTCGAGTTACCCTGTAAGGGGTTTCAGCGACATGGGGTTTGCGTCTTCGGGGTAGAAGATGTGCCTCACCTAGTCAACCGCAAAGAGTTCTTTGTCAACAAGTTCGTGACCGACTTTCAGCCGTTGGGCTTGGAGTGTCTACGGACGTGGATCGACTTTAAGGAAAGTTGCACCGGATTGAAACTGCTCGACACGGACTTCTATAAGTCGCTTCCGTTTATCAAGAGAAACAGAAATACTCTTGAAACCTTTAGTTGACATTAGAGAATAAATGCTTTAGAGTATACATTTTCTTCGGGTTGATTTTACGTGGCAGATGCATGCTTAAGATCTTAGGATAGTTTTTAAGAATGAAAAATACTCAATAATATATTGCATGGTTTCATTCTTTAATACATGCCGAGGAATAACCATGGGGGTCCGCAGAATCAATTCCAGGGAGTGCGGTTTCCAGTGGTCTTGAAGTGATTAAATCCGTAGAGAATTCTGGGCAACTTGGGTACTTGATTTGATTTCATTGATGCTTAGTCATTAGATAGTGACGCTTAATAAATGCAGAAATAATAATTTTATAGCGCAATTATCTTCTTGTGGCTCGAAAATTTATAGCCTCTATATTCTAAAGCAATTTCTTCATCGTTTCATCTTGCATATCTGTATATCCGGCCGCTTGCCACAAACAGCATCGTGGTAGACGAAAGCTTAGAGATCTTGATCGGCCTGCAATTACCGCAAACATTACAGGTGTGAGCCTCTCCGAGGTGTCTACTGTTTTCTAGAGACCTTGTTTAGGTCCTTCACGCACGTGTTCAGCGCCATCGATGACCTGTCGTGTGGTCATCTTTGCACTTCTGAGCTGTGTTCGTGTTGGCGTATGATCATCTTTGCACTTCTGAGGTGTGTTCGTGCTGGCGTATGATCATCTTTGCACTTCTGAGCTGTGTTCGTGTTGACGTTTGGTCATCTTTGCACTTCTGAGCTGTGTTCGTGTTGGCGTATGGTCATCTTTGCACTTCTGAGCTGTGTTCGTGTTGGCGTATGGTCATCTTTGCACTTCTGAGCTGTGTTCGTGTTGGTGTATGATCATCTTTGCACTTCTGAGCTGTGTTCGTGCTGGCGTATGATCATCTTTGCACTTCTGAGCTGTGTTCGTGCTGGCGTATGATCATCTTTGCACTTCTGAGCTGTGTTCGTGTTGACGTTTGGTCATCTTTGCACTTATGAGCTGTGTTCCTTTTGGCACCCGCAGCCGAACGATCCCTAACCCTAGGACCACGCTTTTGATGAATTTCTGTTAAAAGACGTGTTCACCGTTTTACTTTTTAAATGATATAATCTGTTAGCAAATATTGACTGAAAAAGTCTCGAAGCTTGGTAAATATTGAACTGTAGCAAATGTTGACCGAAATATTAATAAATTTAAAAGAAATAGTTTATCGAACCGTAAAGCAAAAACTAATGAACTGATTCCTCATCAAATCAATCTTGGAATTTTTTATCGAGACCCATGAGGCACGGTAGCTGATTGGACAGAGCGTTCGTCTTGTATTGCGGAGAGTACAGGTTCGAGCCTCTCCTGAGACGGTTACTGTGTTGGGATCTTGAGCAAGTCCTTCATTTACCATTGCTCTGTATGTATGTATATATGTATGTCTATATGTATGCATATATATATATATATTGCTCTGCAATGGTAAGTGAAGCACTTGATGTTTAGTCGTTAGATAGTGGCGCTTAATAAATACATTAATTATATTCTAATACAGTAAGTTATGTTCGTCAATGTTGGTCTCCTTGTAAGACCGCCTCGCACTTCATTGTGGTGAAGGGTTGAACAACTTTCTGATATACTTCTGTTTTAGGTTACACCAAGGTTCTATATTCTGTCTAGTGAATTATCATATCTAATCTGGAAACTTGTTCAGTATCATGGTCATAATGCACAAGACACCAACGGATGATCAGTTCTAAGAAAGACCTATTTCCAAGATCAGTCATTTGGACGGAATCACTCGAGACTCATAAAGCCCCTGCAGAGATCGGAAGACAAGGCACGAAGGATTAGCAATCCGAGGCGAATCAGCCAAAACCTAGACAACGTAACAGAAAGAACGCATAGAATTACAGCCTAGAATACGACAGCAATAAATCAGCAAAAGCAATGGTAGCACATTTATGTAAGTTTGTCGCACCGGGATTCGAACCTCGAACTGGAGATGAAAGGCAAACGGTTTAGCAATCTGCCAACGTATATATATATGTATATATGTGTACATATATGTATATATAAATATATATAGATGGCCCTCAACCAATGAATTATTGGTCTTGGTCTCGAGATCTTTGACATTAGGTCTCGTACTAGGTCTTAATACCCCCAGGCAACTTCAAATCTACATTATGGTATAGCCATAATTAGATTATATATTAGCTAGAGCCACAATGTTAAACTTATTGTCTGTTGACAGCAGACGCTAGTATGTCTAGGTCACATAGGGTTGTGTTTACCACCCCTTACTACAAAATTAATCTATGATAACTGTAGCCACCTTTGAACTGACTAGACGTGTAATATCAGAGCGGAAAGTATCTCATATGTAGATAATGACCTCTGTATCTGTAAGCCAGCAATTCAACAACACACAATGATGTGGCTAAAACTCTCACAGACACATCAACTGTCTGTTGTCAAATCATATCCAATGTTGCCCACTGCTAGACAACTTTTCTTATTAGTATTAAAGGCCATATTACCGCCTGCCTATAGGCCACAGTGATCGTGGTCTGTTAACGTACAATTATGTCTATGGGTGAGCTGCTACATACATGTAAGTATCTACTGTTTCATAAATTATTTTAGCGCACAATATATATATATCACAATATATATATATGAGCTTTCATATAGCGCCCGTTAAGGAACCCCTTAAAGGCGTTGGAATTATGTATGCTGTTTGCCGACGTTAGTTTTAATAATAAACAATGATTTAAAAGCACGATGCTTTTATAAATGAACAATGGACATTGTAGCTCACTGTCTGGTTTCGGTTCAGCGACTATGTTTTGTCGTGAACAGTTCACGACACGAAGTCGTGCCCAAAAACGCCGCACGTGGCGACGCCCAGCGGACGGCGTAAATAATACAGAAGCAAAAATGCATGAGAATCCAAACCTTCATACGAGAGAACAGGAAGGGTGAGTCAGGGCTCACATTCCCAGCCGACCGTAAATAACATGTAGTCACTAAACAAGTAGGATACATTTATTGTATTCTATTGTCACTTATTCCGTAGAGATTGAAGCCGTTACAAGTATACGCCGACGCCCAATATCTTACAATAGACAATAACAACAATATATATGTATATACAAAGCTACGAATATATAATGTATGAATATATGAACACATACAGTTTATAAATGAAGAAATAAATGCGCAGTATGGTGGTCTATTTATGCTGGGTCTGAAATCCAACGATTGCGTGTTCGCATTTGCTGAGCATTTTCCGTGAAAATAGTTTTTCGCTCGCACATGTCTCACACCTCAGATTCAGATTTCAATGAGCTTATGCGCGTAATAAGTGCAATAAATAAATAAATAGAATAATAATTTACATAATGAGCTGTCTAGTGTCAAACAGGGAGAAATTTGCAGAGTGGGGAACTTCCTCCTCGCTGGTTCAAGCTGTGTCTTCATATTCCTTGTTCTTTCTGTTTACTTTTTTCCTTACGTCTTAGCTTCTGCTCCCTGCCACAGGTCGCATGCTGGGGCCAAAGCAAATTCACTCTAACCTTCTGTCACACAGTTTTGCCGAAATGAGGCCTACTTTCTAAAGGTCGCCTTCTGCTCGGCTAAGCAGGTCACAGGGACCGCGTTTATGAATACCCTGGTTCTCACGGTTAGTTTTTGTTGAGTAAGAGAAAAATGCAGAGATCTTACTGTAAATATGACTGTCTTCATGAACATTTTGGCTGTAATAGTAAATGTATTTGTTTTCGCAAATATATGTAGCTCCACTATAAGAGAAACTCGCCAAAGAAACTCCCGCCCGGAAAGCACAAAGCCGTACATACATAAACACATACATACATACATACATACATACATACATAAATACTTACTTACTTACTTAATTACATACTTGTTTACATAATTACATGCATACATAGGCCTTTATGCATACACACATGCATTATTGCATGTTGTCTAGAGATATGTGATAAGAGATCAGCTTTAGGTAAGAATATATTCATTTCCTAAGCTACGTGACTCACGCAGAGCAACAAGACGTTGTCAGACGGCGACAAAACCAACAAAACACATCACGAAGAGAAAACAAAACATCCACCAACAGATGGTGACAAAAAACGGGTTTCTACGACAAAATATCTTCACAGCTTGAGATATCCCAGGCTCCAAAAATGTCTCAGTAAGCGGTCTAGAGTTTTCTGCATTACAAAATGATCAATCCCAGAAATATCGTGCGCGATATAAAGCAATTTGGCCGCAATTAAGATGGAACCATAATTTTCTTTCAGGCGTAACTTTATCCCTCCATTTCCGAACAAGTAGGCCTGCTCCGTCAAGAATAGCATAGCATCTGCGCTCTAAGCTGTTGTCATTGTTAGATGTGGCTGGCTTAAACAACAGCAACAATTGAGTATTCTACTGTTGCAACCGAATTAAAATCCCTCGAGGTTCTACTTCGTTCTCCATTCTTTTTCGTTCATGTAGGATTCTTATCTTGGCCGTGTTCACGTCTACCAATCATACACATGAGACAGTTCATCCACATAGCTTGTTAAAATATGTTCTAACTAGCCGTACCTTAGCCAGCATTAAATTATTAATTTAATTTTATGTCCGCTGTAAAATAATTCCAACGTTGGTATGCACTATTCATTCAAGCTACATTTCCCTTATTCGGGCAGTTTGTTGCGCTACGTAGCTGCTGGCGTTCTAATGCAAAGAATTTGCGCTTACCTGACCTCGGTAGAATCACTGGTTGAAACTCTAATTGGCGATTGGTTTCTCGAGCCTTTGTCGCACCCAGAGTTCTTCCCCACGTATTAGCAGCCTCGGTGGATGACCGGATTCTAAGTGAAGTACTTAGAGACTTGTTGACTCTTGTTGAACTTGTTGACTAAATGCCAATCGACAGTTCAAGTCGCGGATCGTCTGTCAATCACCGAAAGTCAATCATCTGCTGAAGTTACAGATTTAGTTTCGAAGTCTTTTGCGCTTCGATGGGTCTTAAACTCCCAGCGTATGATCACTCCAATCCCAAACACCGCAGCTGCCACGCTGTCTCTCTACCTGACTTCTGGATCTTGACCTGGAACCAAACACTTTTTGCCGATTTTGTTTTGACTGAGCGCCTGTTAATAAGATGGTCCCCGTGACGTGGCTTTTTTTGGACGCTGTAGAAATCTCGGGATTACGATTACTCTACGTGTGAACAACAGTTCGCAAACATTACAGATAGTCTTTCATTTCGATCAAACTACTGTTCTCACAGCAATTAATGGATTACCTCTCGTGCGGCGTATTACGCTTTCGACGAATTCCGTTCAGCTAAACTAGCTGTGTTTGGGCCTTTCCCGCGGTTCAAAAATATCGTCTGCTTCAGATCAAACGACCATGAACCAGCCGTTAATTCAGATTTCTTTAGCAGACTCAATGCTCTCCATGCTGTTTCCGAAGCACAGTGAACGGTTTCCCCAAAGCCGAATGTACTGTATTAATTTTATGCCAGTAGTGCTAGCATGTACTCTACATAGATGATGGCAATCACATACAATTATACATACATATCTACCTCTAACTTAGCATGGTATAGAAGCAAGCTGAAACATCTAACGTAGACAACTGCGAATATGAGGAGAATAGCTTCACATACATACACACATGCAAGCGTGCGTGCAAACAGAATTTCGGAATGCGTGCCCGATGATTTTTTCTTTTAAAATGCCCTGGATTTAGTTTGTAGTCTAAAGCGTTGAAAGAAGGGAGAACGAATTCGTTGACAATAGATGACATAGATAAAAACATGCGTGTTCAACTGGGATTTAGGCTTCGAGACTCCAGTGAAGCTCTTAGTGCCTATAGCAGCCAGGAATGGAAAAATTCTCGCGAAGGCCTCACTGAATACTGGGCGACTTGTGAATGACGTGCGTGAATGTGATAAGCTGTTCGTCATTCACATACGTTGCACGTAAGCTGTTTTCTACTGAGGGTTTTGTTCGTTGACTGTTGCGCTGCACTTGTATGTATGTATATATGTATGTATATATGTATGTATGTAAATATGCATGTATATATGTATGCATGTATATATGTATGTATATATGTATGTATGTATGTGTGTAGGCATGAATGCATGTATATATGTATGTATGTATAAATGTGTGTATATATGTATGTATATATGTATGTATATATGTATGTATATATGTATGTATGTATATATGCATGTAGTGTATGTAGTTACATGTATGGGTGTATTTATGTATGCTTGCATGTATGTACGTTTGTATGTATGTGTGTATGTATATATGTATGTATATTTGTATGTATATATGTATGTATGTATATATGCATGTAGTGTATGTAGTTACATATATGGGTATATTTATGTATGCTTGCATGTATATACGTTTGTATGTATGTGTGTATGTATATATGTATGCATTTACATGTATGTGTATCCATGCATGTATGTATGAGTGCATGTATGTATGCATGCATGCATGTATGTATGTATGTATATATCTAGAGAATTACTATAGCGTTTTTTGTACCTCATATATCTTTTCTGTAATTAAGCACTATAAGTACTGTAAGCCACATTTAAAATATATTTTATTTTACCTTTCTCTCTATAAATATTTCTTCAAATACTCATTTTCTAAACATCTGAATTATATTTTTCTGTCATCAGAGTTAAGCATTTGTTTTGCCATCCATTGATGCCTTGTTCGCTATTGCATTGACGCTAATCCTCTCTCACTAATCCTCTCTCACTAATCCTCTCTCACTAATCCTCTCTCACTAATCCTTTTACTGGACAAAATCATTGCATTATTTTCCAGACAGTCAGCAGATGCTGGCAAGTCTTGTTTGACTCGTTTGTTTAGGCCACAAATTATTATTATACTCCGTGTATTTTTCTGGAATTTTGCCCATTTTCTCTCATCCTTTCGCGCTTTTCGCCAACGTCCACAAACATTGCTAACTGTAGACTTCAGTATTCCAAGATCACATCGAAGAAGTGTTCGCAACTTCCTTCTTAAGTGCATTTCTTTCTTTAATTTGCACTGAACTATAGGAGTGATCAGACAGGGTCCATTGCATAGCGTGACAAGCCGTTTACTTTCCAGCTCACGCCGATATCGAATTAAACCGCTGTTTGGCACAGATGAATCATGTGTAAACAATTCTACCAAAGTTGTAAACAGCGCTAGCTGCGAAGGCTTAAATCGGCAAGACATACATATTACAGGTCTAGCGTTTCAGGTCTTTTAGGCCGGATTTAAGACCAGTGGTAATGCGACACTATATATTCGATTGTTGAGATCTTACTACTCAAAGTTTTCGCATCAGACTACTTAAGGTACAGTTTTTATGTTGGATTTATTAGCTCAGTTGCTAAGATCTTGCGAACTCATCGTGAGACATCCACTTAACCTGGGCTGAGTTAGTCAAACATTCACGGAACATTGAATGGAATACTTTGATAATGCAGTTTTCATCACGCCCGTAACATATGCTACACCACGTACAGTTGAGCACAAGCAGACGCATGGTTTTGTAAAAATATTTTCGGAACCTTTAACGATTCACGTCGCTTTAAATCTTTCTTTATTAGCTGTTTCGAGTGGGCCTTGATGTCATATTTCTCGTGTTAGGTGAGCCCGGTATCGTGAGGCAGAAATACTGGATAATAGCATATTGCTAACTCGTCGTTTATATGCAAAGTAAGAAGCTACACAAATCAGGTCTTGTTTTACATGCAGTTAAAAGTGATCCATAGGACGAAATAATGCATCTGACAGCTAGGCAGACTGTTCTTATTATATAAAATAATATATGAAATATAGACTTAATAAAATTTCACAAACTGACGACATTATAAACTGAGAAGAAAATTGTATTAACTGAACAACAGCAACATATGACGACATTAGATAGCGCCTTCGTGAGGTAATTAAAAGGCGCTATATTAAGTATCTTGATACATACACATATTCATACGTATGATACGTAAATATGCGGCACGGTTACCTGTTCGGTAGCAAGCTATGTCTGTAATCCAACGATTGTGCGTTTGAGCATGCTGAGTGGATTCCGTGTAACGACTCTGTTCTCGTACAATTGCCTCTCACTGCAGATTCAGATTCAGATTAATGACGTTGCGAGAGTAACAACAAGCGCATTACGTAAATAAATAAATAAATTTAAAAATAATAAATCAATAAAATAAAATAAAATCAGTGTGCATAAACGTAAGATTAGGCTAACTGTTCTTATTCGTGCAGAGAGTATTTCTAAACTGAAGAATTACGAATAATTACTGAGATCATCTACGTAGCCCAAGGGTGCTTCCGTCTCATGACAACATAGCACTTCGATAGCACACCATTATCACAACAATAACATTGCATAACGATAGCACAACAATAGCACAACAATAGCACGCCACTATAACAACAATGATAGAGCAATATAACAACAGCACAGCAATAGCAATAGCACTTTCGTATACGGATTGACCATGTTTTACCAATTTCTCAACGCCACTTTGATTGAACGCCGGATGCAACAGTGAAAGGCGCTTCAGCCTATGAATTTGATGGTTCATGTTTGGAGAATTATGCTTAAGATCTAAAAGCTTATGTAGGAGAAATCTAAAGATTTGAGGCTGAAAATGCAAGTATATGCACGTTTTGTACATGAGTAAGCACTGTTCATCTTCCTAGGAAGTCGTAAATAAAGACGTCAAACGTATATCAATTCAATGCCGTCTGAGTAGAATATCAACCTATCTTCTTTGACTTCGCTTTAATAAAAAGGTTTGTTGAACGCTTGTAACAAAGTTTCAAGCATGCATGCGTGAATTGTATGGCTGTGTCTACTTGACATTCGTAGAAAACCCTAGTCCTGTTTTCGCATGCTGAATACGTCTTCAAGAAAATGCCAAGAGTTTCAAGACTGCTTCTAAAGGTGAAGAGGCTGACGTTTCTTCTCTCGCTTCTTATCTGCCTTTTATTGCTATCGAAAACGAAGCAAATCTTTCTAGATATCGGTCCTTTTGAAGAACCGTCCGGACCTACGATCATCGCAAAACAGCGGCCGGATAACGGGATCTCTTCACCTCCTGCTACCGACTGCTCTCGAAGTAAACGCCTTGGAGTTCCTAGGTTCGTTACTGAAACGTGCAGACTTGAAGATCGCTTCGTCTGTCAGAACCTTACCTGCGAGAGACTGCTTTCTGGAAATGATGGTACCGTGTACCGCGTTGCACGCGAGTTCATGAAGAACAACACTCGAAGGAAAGTGGAACCTCATGAATTCGTACGGATGACGGAAAATTGTAGTTCCTTTCTTCAGGAACGCGGATTCGTGCAGAAGATGTCGGATTCGGAGGAGGATTTTCCAATCGCCTTCAACATCCTTGCTCACGGCAACGTGGAGCAAGTGGAACGACTGATTCACGCTCTTTACCGTCGCAAGAACCGGTTCTGCGTCCACTTCGACCCCAAGTCGACGTCTGGCTCGCAGGAAGCCCTAGAAGCTATCAGTCGATGCCTGCCGAACGTCTTTTCAGCCTCCAGAAGAATCCAGATCTTCTGGGGAGGCTTCAGCAGGCTAGAAGCCGACATCATCTGCATGAAGGACCACGTCGAGAGCGGTAGTGACTGGAAGTATCTGATCAATACCGCTGGACAGGCCTTTCCACTGCGGTCATTCAGAGAAATGGTGGAGATTCTGAGGATCTACAATGGAGCCAATGATGTCGAGGGTATGTACGGCGACAGGGTACTCAGACACAGATTTGAGTACAAATTCGAGATAAACAAGGAGGGCATAATTGTCATGAAGGAACCGAACGTCAGACATCCAGCTCCACCCCATGAACTGGAAATTGTCAGAGGAAGCGCCTATGGACTGTTCAGTCGTCGTTTCGTCGAGTTCCTGTTGACTGATCAGAAATCAAAGGACTTTCTGGAATGGTCTAGGGAGACGTTCAGTCCGGATGAACTGTACTTCTCGACGCTCCAGCACACCTATGCCAATCCTCACATCCACCCACCTGGAGGCTATTCAGGTAAACTAAGACGGGAACAACAGGGAACTGCACCTTCTGAGTAGATTTCTTGAAGTGGAGCTACAAAATGCTATGAATGAATGAATGAGTGAATGAATGAATGAATGGATTAATGAATGGATGAATGTGTGGATGAAGGGATGGATGGATGGATGGATGTGTGAAAGAATGAATAAATGAATGAATGAGTTCTGTCCATTCAATGCTGTCTGTGGCACTCCTCAGGGCTTTGAGGAGACAAGTGTGTGTACTTATGTATGTACAGTACCGCATGTATGTCTGGGAGGAGCAGGGAATGAACTACTCGGATTTTCTAAGCTAAAAGCCAACGAGATCTTGTCACGCAGAAAAAAATCACCGTAATGATAGGGTAGACTGTCGCACACAGTCAGCGCACCTGCTGGCTGTTTGGATAATGAGCAAAACGTAAATAAATATATGTATATAGATATAATTTCATATATACATACATACATACATACATATAGACATATATACATACATACATCCATGCATACATACAGTACATTTATACATACATACATACATGCATACATATATACATACATACATATATACATATATATATATACATACACATTTATGCACTGATAGATACATACACACATACATTTATACATACACGCATACATACTATGGATGTACATGCATACAAACATACATGCACACATGCCATTAAAACCAACTTAATCTGGAGTCACAGGGGACAATACACAGGTCCACACAAAAGCTTGAATCAGCTGTTGTACGTAATGCACTTATATAATCCAGCCATTAACTATTCATCAGGTAGCAGCAGGAACGCCGTTCACACGCGGCCCACAGCCAATAGGAGTTTCCCCAGCGAATCAGTCTTGACTATGGTTCACCCGAAGCTACAATCGATCGATTACTTGTGCAGTTTATTAGATTTTTATATTAGATTATAAATCTTCATGCAAGTGTTTTACATTGCAATATACACTACAGCGGGATACAACACATAATAGGAAAAATAAATATTGCTGTAATGTAACACAATGCAATACGACATAATACAGTACAGTGTTATGCAATGCAATGCAACAATAGAACACAGTACAAGAATACAACATGATACGATGCATACAAAACAACGCATTTAGGCGAAGTAATACAATATAATACAACACAACACATCACAATATAATATAATGCAACGGAATGCAACACAAAACAATGCAACACAAAACAATGCAACACAAAACAATGCAACACAAAACAATGCAACACAAAACAATGCAACACAAAACAACGCAACACAAAACAACGCAACACAAAACAATGCAACACAAAACAATGCAACACAAAACAATGCAACACAAAACAACGCAACACAAAACAACGCAACACAAAACAACGCAACACAAAACAACGCAACACAAAACAACGCAACACAAAACAACGCAACACAAAACAACGCAACACAAAACAATGCAACACAAAACAGTGCAACACAAAACAATGCAACACAAAACAATGCAACACAAAACAATGCAACACAAAACAACGCAACACAAAACAACGCAACACAAAACAGTGTCAATGCAGTAATGCAACAGAACACAATGCAACACAACACAATACAGAACAATGCAACAGTGCAACAGATCAATGCAATGCACTTCGGTGTCGTGACCGACTGGAATGTCTTTCTTTCAGGCAATCCGGACGAGAAACCCTGGTTAGCCGTCTACGCGAACTGGGGTTCGGAACCGTGCAGCGGCTACGAACGCCACGGCATCTGCGTCTTCGGAGTAGAGGACCTACCACGGCTCCTCAGGCGCAGGGAGTTCTTCGTCAACAAACTTCTGGCCGACTTCGAACCCTTGGCCCTCGAATGCCTCCGGGCGTGGGTCGACTACAAGGACAGTTGCAAGGGAACAGATCTGCTCGACACGGGCTTCTACGGATCTCTTCCGTTTATTAAGAAAGACAGTTGAAACAATTCTAAACACTAGAGGATGATGTACCGTATGGAGTATACTGTGCACATGTGACACCGTAGCCGATTGGTTTCAGCGCCTTGTAATAACGCGGAGTGTGCAGGTTTGAGCACCTTCCCTGAGACGGTTACTCTGTGTCGTGAGCAAGGTTTTCACGTTGCTCAGCGCCATCGACTGACGCTTTATCATTAGATAGTGGCGCTTGTAATTGTAATTTGTAATTGTAATTATAGTTTGAGATTTATAAAGCTCCTCTTAGAGTATTAACTAAACAGAGGTCCTTCCGACTCGTAAAGTAAAATACAGTACAGTCTTCAGGCGCCTGCGGAACACTGAGAGCGGGAGAGAAAGGAGTTCAAGTCGCAATTCTCGAGGGAGACGATTCCAGCAAGTGGGACCAACGGAGGCAAAACTTCTGGACTGGCCACAGCGGTTCGCCTGCGAGGGACAAACAGGGTGATAAAGGAGCTTGATACATACAGTGTAATAGTAATATATTGCAGGAAATATTGAATATTGAAATCCTTCCCTTTCTCGTCTGTTGGCAAGTGGATCTGGTCTACGCTATGACTGGTTCATGTCAAACGCCATTTGCAGTTTAGTTACACTTGTTTTGAGTTCCTAAATTCCAGCTTCATTGCTTCTCTCAATCACAGTGGATTCGATCTAATATCATACTAATTTATTTGTAATAAAGTCCCACCGAAATCGTGTGGTAAATTCGAGTAAATTAATTTTTATGTATATATTGAAGCAATTTACTCGTTTTCTCCAGGCCACCTTTTGGTGAACATTTATCAGTTCTCCATGGTGTAATAGTTCTATGAATAATTTCAATAGTACTTTCTTTGATCTGTTGTCACGGTTTAAAAACCCTTTATATACATATACAAATGAATTTTGGGAGTTATTGGTCGGAGTTTTAGCGGTGGAGTATTTTCGTGGGGGTTACTGAGAGTTATTGGTCGGAGGTTTATCATAGGAGATAATTGGCCAGAGATATTGGATTGTCCAGGGTGTTTGTTTGGCCGGTATCCAACGAACGTGGCTGTCTCGGCCATGATTTTCTAATGTTGATATTATCTATAATTGCTCTGGTGAGCTTTTTGTGGCGTTTAGATTAAATGGTAGCTTGTCTTCTCAGTTCCAAGTTGGCAGCAGTGGCAGGCCGAGCACCATCCTTTCGCCTGGGCTGTCTAACCTCCTCATGCACATATTATACTGTTCTGGATTTTGACGGGAAAATTATTTCAATGATTGCTTTTATATGCGGACGATTTTAAGAGTCCTATCCTCTCCTCTCCGATACTGGTCTTCAAAATCTTGTTGAATGCTTGCAAATAACCAGCAGTGCGCTATCTCTTGAGTTTAACTGTGCTATGTTTTGGTACATCTTGCTGTAAGGCATTTGATCTTATGTTACTGGGTACACAGCCAAGCCCTGAGTCAACCTGAGTTGACTCCTTATATTTGGGGTGCTTGTAGCTGGCGACCATAGACAGCTAATGTTTGATTTCTCTTCCTTAACACCGACTGATCCACGGTTTACAGCGGACAATACACACGTCTGCACAAAAGCTGAGACCACCTGTCGGAGAGGCTTATCAATGCATGCAGACGTAGCCGGCCAGTGACTATCTTTAACCAGTCAACAGCAGGTGCGTCTCTCTCACACGGTCTAAAAGGACAAAACGCATGGAGGAGGGGGTCAGTTGGAATAACCAGGACAGAGGCAATAATGCCGACTTGAAATCGGTTGTAAGTAGGCTAATTAACTATTAGGCTGTGCGGTACGGTGGTCTATCGGTAAAGCGTTTGGTCAATGATCAAGCGGTCGCGAGTTCGACTCCGTGTAACGACCCTGGGCAAGTTGTATGCGCACACCATGCCTCTGTCACCAAGCAGTGTAATTTGGTACCGCCGTAAGTAGGGAAGTAAACGGCAAGTCGTGCGATGCGATGGCCCCGTGTCCAGGACCATTGGGATTCGTCTATTGCCGGCTCAAGGGCCTAGAAGTGAATGAGGGCCTCCCCTACGTCTCACTTGTGGGATATGGGACTCACTAACCATGTTAACTGGAAGTCACGCTCTTCTATTCGGGTTCCTGGAGCGATTTAGACTTCAGGTTTTGGTTGGCACATCAGCAGGCAAATTTGCACTAGCCTATCGCAACACTCTTGCCATGATTAACACAGTAAATATCGTGTATAGATATATAGTAGTAGTAGTTCCTCAATTTAACGACATCTTATGGCATCAAAGGCTGTTGACGTCGCCTTCCTCCTTTATCCAGGCTTGGAACTGGCACTACTCCCAAACAAGGCAGTTGCGGAGTTGTATAGGCTTGTATGAAACTGACAGCGCATAATTTTATTACGCTAGAGTTAAAATAAGGTGTTCTGTAGTTGTATCATTTTATGTATAAAGTTTAATGTATAAAGAATAAAGATTACTGGGCGCTGAAGAAATCGGGACTTTACGATTACGATCATTCATAACTATATACGTTTATTCACCATATAATACCCGGCCCGCAGATAGGTTGGAAGAGAATAGCTGGACGCCCTTGCTAAACATGGACACGAGCGGTGGAGTCCGACCTTCTGAAGTTTAGTCTACTGCACACAGCCTGGTGATGAGCTCAGATTAAGACGGGTGGCAACATATTATATGTAGGCCTACATGTACAGCGTTTTCTATAGCGACCGAATACCCTGTTCATTTTTTCAATGAATTACTCGGGTGAGATCCTTCACCACCGCTGCCCGTTTGAACGGGCCCCATACCATTTAAGGTCATCCGTGTACCGACCGTGCTATGTTATAAAAACGGCAACACACCAGAGAAGGGCAAGCCACAGATTATGATGATTTGATGCTGATAAAACCGTAAGTGCAAGAGTAAACTTCGCATTTATTCGGTGCTAAATTTCAGTCGAGAAGAGAAGCTTATTATACTAGTTAAATTAGTAAAATCTACTCAAAGATCTAGTTACACAATCAGCGTTTTAGATGATATAGCGGTCGATAGATGACACCACTATGGCGGAAGTAGCGTTTCACTAAAATTAGCATCTGCGATATGTGCTTTCTGTTTTGACTTGAGCCGATTTTTTTAGAAAATAGATAAATAAATAATTTCAAGGGAAAACATTCTGTTGTCAGGTTTGAATACTATAGTAACAGTTGTTTATTAATTTCGAGAGTGTTATAATTTCGGTTGGGTGGGTCAGATTGCTCCATCCACAAGCTGTCGACCACGTAGGTCTGCCGGTTAGTAAGGTAGCAAGTCATTATTATTAACTTCACTGACTAGGTGAAGTTTGTAACTTAATTACACATTATCAGTAAAACGAGGCAACACTTGTAGGTCTAAGCATCTTGGATTACGGGCAAATATTAAGCGCCACATAGTTAGGTTAGCCCTCACTACAAGTAAAATGCAGATCTGGGTCGTTAAGCTGCACGAAGCCTGACAGTGTATTTTCAGAAAGCAAGGGGCAGATCCAGAGGCTAAACCCTTCCATGCCTTTTGAGCTTAGGGCAGCTGTGCATCAGTGTTTTAGCTAAACACCATCAGGATACTTTGATACATTAGGATTGAAAAGTCGTGTTCTGCTTATAATTCACCACAGCACCAGCAACGTATTAGCAAGACAAGTTTTCAAATACAATCAAACCGGCGTTTTGGAGGAGGCGTGTTTCATTATCTTTGAAGCATTTACTAAGTTTTGGGTGGAGTTTTAATTGAACTTTGTGTTTTATTAGTGGTCGCAAGATGAGTGGTCTTAGACAGAGACGACAGCCCCTGAAGATAGTCCAGGAACTGGATGCATTTCCTAAGGTACCCGAAAGCTATCAGGAAACAACAGCCACTGGGGGTGGACGTATGTACACTGCTTTTTAATTAAGTCATTACTTCTTGTTTACTTTAACCACTCTGTTTTATGCAAGAGCAAATGAAACCTTGTACTTATTCTCGATTATATGATACAATCTTCTGAACCGATCCCGAAAAGCACAAATGTATTTCATTTTTATATGTGTGTATCTTGACATTTATATAGCTCCGTCTGTAGAACCTCTCAAAGGGACTCTGTGTAAAGTGAAGTAATTATTAGCCCTTGTGGTGCAACTGGTTAGCGCGTTCGGCTGTTAACAGAAAGGTTGGTGGTTCGAATCCACCCAGGGGGCATATGCTTCTGCGCTTTTGAGGTGAATTCATAAATTAGCGCGATATAAGTAACCGATTAATAGTAATACATGTGCAAACATTTTGAAACATAAATTATTAGCTTATTAAAGAGATTCTTAAAGCAGTGAAGTATAATTGTTCATATACATGCATTCATGCATGTATACATACATACACATACATACATACATACTTGCATACATACTTACCTACATACATATGTTCATCTTGTAGTTAATATTAAAGCATATACATATATACTGGGTAGGTATGTGTATATACTGGGTAGGTATGTATGTATGTATAATGTATGTGTGTGTGTGTGTGAACATATATATAACACTGTTTAACGACCTCTTGAAAGTGCTGTGAACAGTACACTTCTAATGTAACGATGCAGACAAGACAGCTGATATGAATGTTGAAAGCAGAGTTGAAAGGAGTAGGCCTTAATTTGCAGAAAACATGTTTTGCATAAGAAAAAGTTTTGTGTGAACATTTTCCGCTATCAGTTTGGTCCATTTATTTTCCAGTTTCCCTTCTGACGTTCGTTTTAATTGCGATTCTGGTGATCTCAGAAATACGTTACTACAGCGTCACTCAGCTGAAGTACGAGTATGATGTAGATCCAGACTTTAGTGGGTAAGTGATTTTAGTCTTTGGTTTCAGATTTATTTTACATATTTGCAGTTAGCCATTTTTAATTCCAAAAGACTAAACGGTAAATCTAATCAAATCTAATCTTGTAACTTCTATACCACTGCATAGTAATGTAAAAAGTATCGGCTGATGGCTACCCAATGCTTGGCTGCAATCCACTTGGTCAGTAACTCGACAGTTAATTTGTCAGGATTTGAACCATATAGAGATGAAATTATTGCATCAGTATTAATTAGGCTGCTTTCCTTGTCATATAGCAGTAAAGAAGTCTTTGATGTCAGAGTGTGGAAGTCTGTTGAAGTTTGTGCAATCTTTTGGGGTACAACCGAGCTTTGGGCTGAGTGCTGTAACTGACAAATGCACAATTGTCTAGCTCGTTGTTACTGAACATGAAGCGTAATTTCTGTGCACATTTCAGGAAGTTGAAGCTGAACATTGACATGACGGTGGCGATGAAATGTGCACGTATGTAGCACTCTTATTTGGTTTAATTTCATTGTTAATTCACTTCCTGCTATCATCATGAGCATTAATATCTTGTTGTTGCCTTTTGAACCTGTGAAATTTTTTTATGGGGCATTGTCAGATCTTATTGTACTGTATTGTAAAGACAGGCCTAACTGATTGTAATTGTAATTATAACAGAACATTTCTATAGCACCTTTTATGATTCTATCAGAAACACTAATTTATATAAGTGTATATATATAAACTTTATTTTGCCACAGTTGGGCTTGTTTATATAAACTTTATTTTGCCGCAGTTGGGCTGCCAAAAAATAATGCAGTTTTTACTAGGACAGAGAAGAAAAAATAAACAATTTGTCTAACTTAAGGATAAATACTTTGCACAGACTTTTGCACAAAAGTTGCTAAGGGTACAAGTTTGCCATACGTTATGGTTCTCACATATGTATCTCTATACTTCAGTACTGGATATTAGATATGTGTTCCTTTGTCATTGTTCAAACAATGCATATAACTCAGTTAGCACAAAGTTATTACTGTAGTTAACTCGGGCAAAAAAGAATATTGTTTTACATCAACTTCAGCCTTAAACAGTAAACACATAACGTATTTGCTTTGGTGTATAAAACATTTGCATGCATAGACAAGTGGCTTACAGTGTGCTTCGAATAACTGCAATAGGACCATTTCATCCATATGTTACTTTAGATATACACTTGTATGACTGGGTGGGAAAAGTGGGGGAAGGATGTGTCTTAGTCACACCAGGTGGCCTTGTTCAGCATACACATGGCCAAGGCACCATCTGTGTGTGTTTGATTGATTGAACTAGTTTGTCAGCGGCCAAGTTGGAAAGATGTCAGGTGAATGATCTGTTTGTTTACTGTCTGCAGATGTTGGGGCCGACATTCTTGACCTCACTGGCCAGAACGCAGAGACTTTTGGTCATCTGCAGGAGGAGGATGTGATCTTTGAACTGTCTCCCAGGCAGCACGCCTTCTTCGACATGGTGAAACGAGTGAACACGTATCTACGAAACGAGTACCATGCAATTCATGAGTTCATCTGGAATACGGGATATAACACAATTTCTGCTTCAATGCCACCTAGGTAGCTCTGCCTTAAATGAGGAAAACTTCTGCATGTATTTCTAATATCCAGAACTGAAGTATATAGATACAGTACTTACATGTGTATACACTCTGTGCCTTTTCACATGCGGTTCTACATCTATGGACTTCACTACCACCAGCTTTGAAGGACTCTTCTCTTTCTCTTATTTCGTTTTGCAAACAATCAAAGACTTATCTTTTTCCAGTTACACGTGCTTTTGAGGTGAAGTCTTAAATTAGCATGATATAAATATGTGATTAATAAAATAATAATAATAATAATATATGTATATATGTACAGAACTTGCTTGATCTAATATAAATTTGCATTTGGTGCCTTGGTAACAGAGAGGATATTTACATGAGTATATATATATATATATACATGAGTATATATAGTTATATACAGTACTTGCCTTGATCTTATTTTTTGATGTCTTGGTAACAGGGAAGATCGAACAACACAGATTCCAGACGCTTGCAGATTCCATGGAACACTGATTGTCAATAAAGTCGCAGGAAATTTCCACATCACGGCCGGAAAGTAAGCACACCTTTTTTGCAAGGAAATCTGGCAGGGAATGATTCTTGTGCAGCATATACTCAAATCTTTTACTGGACTTTTCTTCTTATGATGTGAGCTGTAAGTCTGCCAACTGTAGATCGTGTTTTTAAATTTGCCGACTGTAGATCTGTTCCCGTCTTTCCAAGAGGACATGCGCACCTATCTCTGATGATGAAAGAGTCGGGTAAGAGTTTGGAAAGAGATATCATAGATGGATGTAGTGAATGACTTTGGACTGCTGTAGTGTGTGCTTGCTTCTAATTTTCAGAAATTGACAGTGATCAGCTTGGCTAACCAATTCAGTTTAATTGTTGTCCCTACGTGTTTACTTCATTTTGGCACTAGCATTTCAATTGCACTCAATTAAGTTGTTGTATTTGCATGTTAACTGTAGCTTTGATGCTAACAGATCATTTGAATATGGTGTATTTGTGCTGTTTTTGTGTTTACCCCATTACACTGCAAACAGTTTGAAAAATCCTAACATGATTCAGTTAGGTTCAAATTTTAATGCTTTTGCTTGTCATAGTTGTTTTTGCTTTTTCATTTTTTATCACTATCCAAAAAACGCTTACGAGACCGAACTACATTCCTACTGTATTCAAAGTATCTTATGATTATTCTTTCAATTGGAAAATTAACTGTTGTGATCTTTGGAAAGGAACGTAGCTGCTAGCTGTAGCTTTGTTTCTCGTCAGTTTGTCAGATATATTTCTCTCACTGCAGACCACACGCTTAGCTAGGTAGATTTAGGATTTCAGCCAGCATTTTTGCATGTTTGACTTTTATGAGGATGATGTATTAATGGGTAAAAAAGCATACTGGATGACTGCAGCGTGTATTTTTAGCATGTATTACCAGTTACAAAGAGCCTCATAGTTCATGTCTTCGAGATTCAGAATATTGTCAATTGTATCGACATCTTCTATATGTAAATGGTTTCTTATGTATGGTGATTTGCCTCAGCTAAATGTAAATATAATGACTACATGGCCTCGACCCAGCTTATTTTTTCAATGAATAGATCCTTCATCACCTCTGCCCGTTTGAATGGGGACCATGCCTTGTGTGGACCATGCTAGCTCAAGATTCAAAGCTCTGAAATAAGCCACGATCAGGTTGCGAACCTATGCTCTGTTTTGATAAGTTCTTTCACATCTGAAACCTGTAATTCAAGAGTTAGTCTGTTACTACTAATCATTCCCTTGCAGCGCAGGTTTAAAACGTTTGTATTTTCATACAGTACTGTTCCAAGTTCCATGCTTTTATCAGTTTTCCATGCATTTATCTGGGATGCTTCTACAGCTAGACTGCTTATGTCTTGCTAGTAATGAATAGCCTGTGCTTGAACAATTTATTCACAACTGACTTGTGTTTGTCATAGCTGTTTTTGCTTTTTTCAGTCAGTTCTGCTGGATTTTCAAGTTGTTTTTTCAACAATTTCATGAACAAAGGCGTACTGAGATAGCACTTAACTAAACAATTTTAGTCTTATCACACCAAGTGTTGATTGAACTCTTGAGCATGTAAAGTAGCAAGTTGCACCAGGCAGAGGTTGTTGGATTACTTCCCAGTTGTGGCTATATTTCTCGGGCTTGGGGGATTGGTACACTTGGATGTAAAATGATGTGGGGTCCATTTCAGATGGGCAATGTTGATGAAGGTTAACATGCAGTAAGATCATTGCAAAATGCAGTAAGATCATTGCAAAATGCAGTAAGATCATTGCAAAATGCAGTAAGATCATTGCAAAATGCAGTAAGATCATTGCAAAATGCAGTAAGATCATTGCAAAATGCAGTAAGATCATTGCAAAATGCAGTAAGATCATTGCAAAATGCAGTAAGATCATTGCAAAATGCAGTAAGATCATTGCAAAATGCAGTAAGATCATTGCAAAATGCAGTAAGATCATTGCAAAATGCAGTAAGATCATTGCAAAATGCAGTAAGATCATTGCAGAATGAGAAAGGCAACAATCGCAGAAAACAACAAATGCATTTCAAAGTAATAATGAGGTCTTATGAGATATAAGTTTTCATTTTCTAAAAGTTTTCTGTGGTTTGTAACTTTGTATTTTCCATCATGATGGCCATTTTAGATAAGTGTCATACACATAAAGTTTTTCTCAAAATGCCTACTTGTCATGTTATTTTCTGTTATCCTGCATGATGCTTGCTTTTCTTTCATTTTACTTTCCCCGTTTCAGACCCTTACAACTCTCAGGAGGTGGATCACATATACACTTTTCTTTGGGAGTCTCAGAGGAAGGTAAATTTTCATAGACAAAAATTTCTTAGGAAACCAACATGATCAGAGGACACAAAACGCTCTTGTCATCATAATCGTAATCATAAATTTGTAAAGCGCCGCTTCAAGGTAGCTTCATCAGAGGCGCTACCGGCCCATCCCAGAACTGGGTAATAGTAGTCTTCAAGCGCTTACAGAAGAGGGAGGGGAGGGGAGAGGGAGAAAAGCTCCCGTCGAAGGTCGGCAGGTAAGTCATTCTGAGTGGAAATCTTTCAAATATTGACCAGGCTTTGAAGCACATTTTGTATACAACTGTGTATTGTTGTTAGGTATTGCGTAGGTACAAATAAATAATTTAAATAAACCTTGTGTAGTGTCCCTAATGCCCAAAGTTATTGTATATGTACAAGATGCCCCTTTGGAATGCACATTATGACAATATTTTCTGAAATTTTGGTCACTTGAACTATTCCTATAGAGTTGGTTGGATAAACATCAAAAAAGCAGAAACACTGTCTGGAAATATAAAAATCTGTAACTAAAATTTATGATATTTTCGTTTTAGACTACAATTTCTCTCACAGAATAGTGCATTTTTCCTATGGTGATCCTACACTGGGTATCGTAAATCCGCTTGAGGGAGAGGAAAAGATTGTGACTGACAGTAAGTGACGGCTTTGATTTTCTTAACATCGCTCACTGGATTGTGTCTGAAAATTATTATATTCTTCTAAAATTCTGAATTCTTTATAGGATTTTGTTAAAACATTTCAGTTGAAACCTTTCAGCTTTTAGTTTTGTGGCAAATCATGTTTGAGTTCTTTTCCAAGTCGTGTTAAGCTTGGATTGACACGCTATTCAGTGACAAAGTTTCCCACATTTGATCTTTGTCATCAACTCTGCATGCACGGCAGTTCAGTGGTTAGCATGCTCAGTGGTTAGCATGCCGGACTGTCAATTGAGAGGCCAGAGGTTCAAAATCCCCTCCAGTGCACCAGTTTGTTTAGAGATTTCGGCTCCGCTTGCATCCTATAGCCAACTCAGCTATAATGAGTACACAGATCATACATTGCCAGTGGGAAGATTGGGCAGCGAGGGAGAGAACTGGCTACCTGCCATCATATGCCAAGGCTAAGAAAGTTAAGCCGTTAACCCTTCATACCCATGGCTGGCTCTAAGCTAGCATATGGGCCTCTTCTTCTTCTTCTTAGAATCTGAACACTTGATGAAAGTTACCCTCGGCATAAAATGGCATGCTAAGTTTACTCTCATTATAAAAACTAAGTGTGAAATTTTTGTGTGCTTCATGTTTCCAGATAACCACATGTTCCAGTACTTCCTGCAAGTTGTTCCGACTTCTGTGGAGACGAGGTTTTCTCACTCTCGCACATTCCAGTATGCAGCTACAGAACAAGTATGCACACAGTACTGTTTATTGGTATCTTCCAAAACTATACCCGTACCACTAGTAAATTATTTCTCATTTAGAGCTTATTTATATACAAAAGCTGTGCCAGGAAGACCTGCTTAGTCGTTGGCACTTGGTCAAATCTGTTATAGAAGTCTAGATTCTAGAACATCTTACAATAGCTATTCTTTGGTTACGAAGAGGATCTTTGAATATATCAGTTACAGTGCAACTCATTTAACAAAACGTAGGAGGCGTGAGCAATTCATGTTAACCGAATTTCATGTTAAACATTTTCATGTTAAGTGGTTTCCACTGTAAATATATGAATCAAATGAATGGAATGAATACAAACTTTTAAACTCTGGCTTACAACTGACTTACCATAACCCCCAGTTGAATATCTACACCAGAAAGTCATTATAATGTTGGGATTCATATTTAGAACTGCTTTATATGAGGTAATGTTATAACAAGGTTATTTCCTGTAGCTGAACCAAGTTTGGGTTTCATGTCCTAGACGACATTATATCGGAGTTTATGTTATAGCAAAGCATATTATAATGAGTCTCCGGTGTACTGATAATTACTCCATTGTAACAGAACAGGACAATCAGTCACTCGAAAGGTAGTCATGGTGTACCTGGAATCTACGTAAAATACGATCTGTCATCCATCCGAGTTCACGTGCGTGAAGAGCATCGGCCGTACTGGCAATTTCTTGTACGACTTTGTGGCATAGTCGGTGGAATATTTGCCACGTCAGGTCAGTACATGGTTTAAGCTTAACTCTGGTGTATTTGTTATTGGCAAGGAATACTCGGGTACAACCTGGAGAATTGTTTTGAATCGAGTTCTCAGTTTTGGTATTGTCTGAAAAAGCAGGGCGTTGGCTTGGTGTGGTTGATGTCCAGTTTTGTTGCGGTGTTCTGAAGCACGTTTGGAAACTGTTTCTAGATTTCATAGACTGCACTAATGTATGTTAGGTATTAGTGAACTAGATCTTTCATAGCTTGCTTTCTTACGGCACATGTTAATCTCGTGTGTAATGATCAGAAGCATGGATTCCATATTTAATTCAACTTTAGAATTTGACCTTACTAAAAAGCAATATTACTAAAAAGCAATATTGTTGCTTGATATGGCTAATCTAATCAAAAGACTACTATAGCGTCGTTATTTTAATGCCCAAGGCATCAGTTGATGGTCGCTTTTAGTGAAATCATAATCAAACTCATATACTCCATTGGAGAAGCCAGGTCAAATTCCTGTAGGTCAGAGAAACCAGAAGTAAGGCTATGGTGGGTAAGCATGTTGAGTCTTAAGTTTTATGTCTTTTAGAAGATAGTGTTACGACGAGTATCAAGTTTATCAGTTTCATTATCACTAGGTTTAAATTTGTGAAGAATTTACCAGAATATATCATGAAGGGAACACTTACTTCTTTAAGATACTGGATAAATGGTAAAATAGTCAGTCTCTAAGCTAGAAAAGCAAAGTAGTGGAAATATTCGCTATTTCCTGGTTTTCTTGGTTGCTCTGAAGGTTTGCTGCACAGTATGGTCAGTGCGATCGTGGATTTACTATGCTGCCGCTTCAAGTGGGGCAGCAACGAAATATCCAACAGCCACCCTCAACACTGGACCCCTGCATCGTCAGCATCTGGTACCCCGTCCGCAGGAAGTACTATCTCTCGTCCACCCCTCTACTCTTCAACATCGTCACTGCTAGATTCAGACGGAGTGCCACCAAGTCCTGATTTTCAGCCGTTACAAAGTTTGCCGCTGTCCTCAGACGGTGATTCTGCATTTACTTAATCAAGCTTTTTTGCCACTTGTGACAATAATAATTTTTTGCAGCTAACACGGTGGTAGTGGTTTTAAATGTAACTTAAGTCGTCAAAAAATGTCAGATTTTAAACTTGTTAAGTTTTCTGGCCTTGCAGAAAATCTGGACTTCATTTATTTATCTCGTTGCAAAGCACCAACTGATGATGCTAAGTTCTGCATCAAGGACTCGCTTAAGGTCCTTGCGCAGTGCCCATCTCCTGAAAGGTTCAAATCTTGCCCAATGTGGCAGTCGGCCAATTTTGCCCGTATGTGCCAATCGCTCAATCTGGCTCAAATGTGGCTGCTTGAAACACCCTTAGAACTTACTGGGATTTAATCAACTCCTCTCATTCTTCTGCATCCATTATTCTGGCCTGCTGACGAAAATGGGGTTCCAGTTAACCTTACACAACATCACTCCAAAGGTGCTCTGAGGTTTTTTTAGCTTCCAACTTAGGCCTTTGTATGTCAAGGCGCCTCTGTGCTTAAGGATAACGGTTCACATCCCAATAGTGGCTATACTTCAGCGATTAAATCTCAATCTATCACATTCTTTACACTTGGACCTTAAATGGTGCAGCGCCCGTTCAAATGGGCGGTGGTTGTGAACTATCTTGCCCTATCAGTTCATTGGATAATGAGCACGGTCAAGGCCATACGGTTACTATATAATACCGTGTACATTTACATTTCTTTCCCAGTTTTGCTTCTGTTGACCAAAACCAAAAACAGTGCTAATTCCAAACAATCTGAATCCAAAACAATGCAAAATCAAAACAATTTACAAATCCGAAACAACGCGAATCCAGAACAATGCACTGCATGTCTCAGATTATGAGTATACTCGTATACCCAAACCAAGTGTACGCTTTTAACAAGCTTCAGTACACTTTTAACATTCAAATCCCTATAATAAATTACATTTTAAATTACGAAAATACTGAAATCAGAAACACCTAGATTCTCGCAGCAGACAATTGCTTTGAACACTGTCTCAACACTTGAATCAAAGCAAATCTCTAATAAGTTATATATAGGTTGAGAAAATTACTACAGAATATTTACATCGCTTCACATCGGTAACTGTTTTCACAGTCAGTATTCACAGATTGTGTGCTTTGCCTAAACTATGTATCACGTCATCCACTATTTAACATCCACTTCATTAATTTCCAGTGACATTTTGGTAATATAATTATGACAATACTCGTCTCTAAACCGCTGCCGTGAAATATCTTCCGTGAAATATCTTCAAGAAATAATCTAGCAGTTTTCCTAACTACACCTATGCAACAACCACAGAATTCAAAAGAATTTACATCACGTAACACTAGTAAAGAATACCATTTCTTTACAGTGAACCAGAATTGCTGTAACAACATACCAGCTGTACTAATAAACATACAATCGTGTCAACTGAGCAGCTTATACACAGAGATCAGTAGCTTATACATAAGGTCCTGTGTCAACTTAGTAGGTTACAGTCGTGTGTCAACTCAGTAGCGTACACATATATTAACATGTAAAATTAACAGCCACAATATCAACAGGCAAGCATACAAATGTCAGACACTATTGATGGGCGGACACAACTGTTTACTGGGTTAAAACGTGCTTGTTCACCTGATGATCTAAACTGCTACACTACTGAAGCTGTACTGGTCGTTCATCGACACAGTGGCTTGGTCCGTTACAAAATTGACGTACGTGCTCGTGAAGACAGGAGGCCCATCTTCGTTTGACGGAACAGCAGGATTGACCTCTAACACTACATCAGGAGGTTTCGTCTCCTTGCCGCACAGCGGTACTTGACAGAAGTTGCCCCTCGGCCCAACAATCCTGCACAGTGACTGAAAGAGGAAGGTTGAATAGGCCCAACTGAATGCCATGATGATCATCAGGAACGTGCCCAACTTGTAGTAGGCCAACACATGACTAGGCAACATGGCGGTGCCAGCAACAAACGTCGTCAACGCCGACATAGCCACGGCACCACCAACCCGAGCAAAGGCATCTCGAGTGCGCGACTTTGAGTCTGAATGCTCCGACAAGGAGTAGGCAACACCGTAGTGAATTGTGAAGTCGATTGAGAGCCCGATGCCTAGCGATACAGTTATAGACTCGAGAATGTTGAGGTCCCAGCCAAGCAGGACTATCACTGCTATGGTACAAAGTATCACACAGCCAATGTTCACCACAGCATACAGGGTCACTAGAACATTGCGAGTTGCCAGGAACATGACAAGGAATGCAATAGCTAGAGAGATTCCAATGGAATAGAAGGTTCCCGATGCAATTGCGCGCTGCAGGTCGTAGAACAGAGCAAAAAATGATGGCTCAACTGCAAAGAAAGCTTTATTCATCTGTGCGGGGGCAGTCACAAGAGAATCCCTCAGAAACTCGTCCGTTTGTTTGTAATTGGAGTCCATTGCTGCGTAGGCCAGAGAAAATTGCATAGTTGTGACGACATTAATGACGAATCCCTTTATTCGATTGCTGCCGTCGTAAACCATCTGTCCCATCTCTCCATAGGGCATATGGCTGTTTCTCCCAGAGGAACAAGTACTCGCATACAGCATCATCGGACCGCAGACTTCAAGCTGCTCTCTGGTAAATGGGGGCGTTCTGCTTGTGCAACAGGTTGGCATTAATGTTGAATACGGCGGCACGCAGTAGTCTTTCACTAGCTCAACCATTCGATCCATCAGACATGGCACTGTCTTTACATAACTGTTAACAAACGGTGCAGACTTGAGGCGTTCACAGAACTTCTGTGACCAGACTTGTGACTCTGTGCTGTAAAAGTCAAAGCTTCCATCTGCCGTAACACGTCTGTCCGTCTGCTCAGGATTCAACGTAAAGCCGTCATAGTTTGGTTCGAAACCCCACACAAAAATCAGCGTCATGTTTCCCCCTGAGGAGTCTTTCTGATTATCAATCACTGACTGAAACTGGTTCTGGAAAGTAGAATCCCACTTTTCAAGAATATTGTTTGAATCCAGAAGTTGGAAGTTCTGAGAAGTGGGAAGGCGAAGCTTTGGACTGACAAAAATGATAAAACAGCTACCAAGCCCAAAGCCGATAAACATTACAAGCCACACTAGCCAGATCTTTTCGATTAGGTATGGAAAGATGCACGAAAACAGTCTGTGGTTCAGCTTGGCAAAATGTCCTGTCAACCATCGATGTGCTCGGAAACACTGGTCGCTGCCTGAACTGCAACAACGCAGGACTGCATCCCACATCTTAACTGAAATGATCAGGATGCTCGGTGTCCAAACAATCATGAAAAAGAAGTTGCAAAGCATCGACAAACCAGCAAAAATTCCAAAACAACGAATTACTGTGATCTGGGACACAACGTTTGCGAAAAAGGCAGCAGCGGTTGTGAGGCTGGTTACAAATATTGACAGAGCTGCATGACTAAACGTGCGGGCCATTGCCACATCTAATGGTAACTCAGTCCCAGCATTGCGATGAACTTGTTCCCAGGTGTCACAAAAAATGAAAACATCATCTGCCCCGACTGCAATGAGGACAAGGACAGCGAGGACATTAAGAAAAGGAAAGAAGGTTATCCGAAAAACGACAGAGTACAGGAAGTATGCCAGCACGAAACTGGAGGCGACGTTCAGAATTGTAGCCACCATCAAAGCAACAGATTTCAGATACACAATCATAATTGCGACAATCAGCACAGCAGCTAGAACAAACAGCTTCATGTCGGAATAAATATACTGTGAGAATAGATCGTATTTGATCGATTCCTGATCGGGAAGATCAACAGCTGCAAGTCTTACGTAACTATTGCTGATCCGTTCATTTTCCAAGTACGCTTGGTAGAAATCTTCCCAGTTTGTCTCGATTGACTCAGCAAAAACCATATAGGCAATGGTGTAGCGCATGTTGGTTTGGCTGGGATTTTTCGGGCTCATGTAACCGATGTTGGCAAGATAATAGAACGTGCTGTACACGAAGTTATAGCTCTTTCTCTGCATGCACTCTGGTGGAATGTTGTAAGCTTTCATGTTGCTGGGCCGGACACGATCCTTGAGTGTGCCGTTGTAGTAGAACGGAGCACATTTGCTGAAGAGATTACGGATAGGCGTTGTGTCATTGTCTGTTATTTGTGAGCACGGTTTCTTGACCATATCGGTGACAACTCTTGCTATGCTGATGAGTGGGCAGTGGAGCTTGAAGTATGGACGAAGGTACTGTTCCTCTAAATCACAAAGGCCACGGATTGCATTGGCACTTAAAAGGTCGCCGTCACTGCCAACCGCTTCAAAGACGAACTTGGCGCCACTCATACCTTAAAAACAAAAATTGTGAAGAGTTTAAAGTATATAAGAAAGTGCCAAATGTTAATTCTTGCTAAGTGTATTTTCAATATCGATGCTGATTTTAAATACAATATAATTAACTATTGAAAGGTTTAGATCCATCAAATAATAATAGCAACTGCAAAAATTTAAAGCTTCACAGTGTAAAGCTTTAGCATATGATTTTAATGATTTGCTAAATTATCACTACAACTATTCCTCATGTCAAAGTTGTAACAGGTTTTGCATAGTTTGAATTGTTTGTACCGTTGCCTTCTGAAGCATCTCTGAGGAGCTTCTGTTGAAGAAGCACAGTACAAATTCAAGATTACGATTATAGTATTCAAGACAATCAAACATCAAAGATACAAATTATTTAAAAGACCCACAGGATCTAGTAATCAAAACTGTTTCAGCACTCAAGCAGCAGACCTGAGGAATGGCTTGAACAGTTGTACTGTATCAGTTGAGATGGCTTAACAGGCAGTTGGGAGAAATTGACTAAGAGAGTGGATGACACAGTGGTTATGACACGGATGTGGCTAAGCCCGTGACTTTGGCATCGATGTCACAGAAGGCAATTTAACCTGTGCTTACCATTCTGAAAATACACAGAGCATTCAGTTCGACTTTCTGTCAGGTCGGCTGAATCATCGTAACTGGATGTTGCGCGCTGTTTGTTCCTGCCCAGCGACGCCTCTCGCTTGTGCCGCTGTTCTTTCTCTGGACCTCTGTGTCGACATCCTTTAGCCTGCACCAAGCCCAGAAACCCGGAAATGCCCAAACTATCGGCAGAAATGTTACTGCGTCTTGCGTTGTTGTACCAGTTCGTCAAATTGCTTAATGCCAGTTTTATGTTGGGCATAAACGTGTATTCACCGTCCGTATGCTCGAAGAGATTAGTGGCAGCTGAAGTCGATGCTCTGACGAACGTGCCGCGTGTTTCAAATCCCTGAAAACAGACGCACACTGCGTACAATTGACACAGTAGGGTGACCAGTTACTGTTTATTTATCAGGATCCATTATCAGTTATAGTTTAAAAGATGAGGAATTGAGAATGAAAGATATCTGGACCAACACATACAGTCGTAAACTCGAGACTTCTAAAGCATTTGATCAAAACCAAGTCATAGGAATCAGCTTATTCGCAGGTGCTCAGTCAAAACAAGTACAAAACGGTCAGAATCAGTTCATGTCAAAATCCAAGCGTTAGCAGGCAGACAGCTATATGGGTACAAAAGATGGTGTTTGGAATTGGATCGGCAGGATAGATAAGGAGAAGAAGAGGAATGTCTCAACTGTCCCGTGTCAGGTCAGCTGTTGTCACAGAGTCATGGTTGCACATAGAGTCCTGTGTCAACTCAGACTTATACAGACCTATGGTGCAAAATCCATGAAAAGCACATAGGACACTTTAAACAGCACTGTCAGTAGTGAGCAGGGTGCTTTACACTGTCAATTGTCAGCGCAAATGTGCTAAGAGTTGAATAGCAAGGGCTGTTCCACGCATGGGGGCCAGGATGCGTATCATTATTAGGTTCTAGGTTGTGCCTCACCTGACTCACCCAGAATGGACTGAAGTTGCAAACAGGTATTGCTTCACCACCATCTAAAGCCTGCACTTTAGTATCACTACAGAGCTTGCATGATAAGATTAGATTAGGAAAACCTTTCCTTATATATATATTAAGTTAACAATGCATTGCCATTTTTAAATTATGCACAATAACTCAAAACCTGGACAGAGGGAAAGCCCGATGCATTATCAGTCAGCAACCACAGCTCAACAACGTAACTTCAAAACTGAATGCTTTTATAGAAGGTTAACGCAGCAGCGTTAATCCAAGCCACATTCGATACTGTCGTTTACAGAGAATTTCAGTTTCTTTGGCAGAAAATTGCTAAAATTAAGCTAGAACTGTTCACATCAATAAATAAAACCACATTCTGAAAAGAAGGCAAAATCAAAGAAATACGTACCTCGGATGGATTTTTCGAGAAATCGGGCAAAGGGTAGAAATGAAGAGAAGTCACTGCACATACAACTACAATGATGACAGCCCCAAGAAGTACCAAGTATGGAAAACGCACAAGGAACGAATAATACCTGAAAAGATAATGTGTACCTCCAGTACTTTATGGCCGAATCGCACTAAAAACGATTATGAAATGATGATGAATAGATGATGATGATGGTGGTGCTGGTGGTGATGATGATGAAGATTATGATGATGTCTACTCTAAATATCTAATAACTTATATATAGTGGTGTTATCATAATGCACAGGACTTTAATCAAATAAAAAAAATCATAATGCACAAGACATTAATCAAACAAAAAACTAAAAATATTAAAATATTGATAACTTGTCTGAAAAATTAGCAGTTGTAAAAATAAGCAATTAAATGTTAAGAAAAGTATACCTAACAAAAATAAGGAACACATGTTGTATGCCTCATTACCACAGTGCTCACATGTGCCTCTGTTCTTAACATAGCATTTTCCAGCACAAATCACAACAGAACATGCCATCAGCTGTAACTGGTTGCTCAAATACTTTACGCTACTTACTCAGTACTTCTTACAGTCAGTATGAATGGCTGCTTACCAGTTCACTTTAGTGAAAGGTTTTCGTGGCACTTCGAGACTAATGAGACTCTCATCAGACTCAACCTTCTGCAGTGAAACGGAGTTGGTGATGTCACTTGCGGAACTCATCTCAGTCATCGCCATGACACTGGGTATCCAGTTATGAGGTGTATCGAACGTTCTCTGTTTCAATTAGCTGCACAGACAGTTTAGCAAACTGCTGTTCATCTGTACCTGTTCTATTGACTTATCCTGCAACTGCATAAAATTTCCATTTCTTTTCTCAATTTCAGAGTTTCAAAGTGGGTAGGAAGCAATAAGGAAAGCTTTAATCTAATCTGGTACTATTCCAATTCAATGACTTATACTGCAAGTATCCAATGCAAAAGTCACATTTTCCTTAAACATTGTTGTTTATGTTTTCACGCGAACAACATTGGTAGGGCATTGTACACAAATATTTTACACATTCTACTGACTTTGCTTCGTGTTTAATATTGATTGATTAGTTTGTCATGAGCGGAATTCGATCGATAATATCATGTTCAGGCTTCTGCTGTGCCCGAATGCACTTCGGAGTTATTGATATTGAATTATTTCTTAGGTCTGCTCCGATTCCGTGCATTTGTGGACGGTATTTGGCCACATATCATCAAAGTTCAGTCGCCTTTTTGAATTGGTAGAACTTCAACAGGTAGATGGATTCCCATTTGGAATCAAGCCCAAGACTTAAATGTGCCATCTCCAACCAGGAAATCTCAGATTCAGTCTCTGGAGTGGCATCTACTGTTGATCACGAAGAGACTCTACACCCAATCGGTCATCGGCTGAGGAATGACTGTTCTGCAGAGACCTTGTCTGCCTGAGGAATATCCCGACGCTGAGTCTTCAACCATCTGCGATGGAGTGCCAGTGAGTCATCCGGCTGTCATCATTCCTCGTCCTCAATGCAGAATGAACCAAGCAAGGTGTCAACTCTCAGATTTGGATGGGACCCCACTGGTTGGGCTATATCTGGGTGCAAGAACCTGCTAGCGTGAGTTTTCTAGTTATCTGGGTATTACTTGCTTACATATGTACGTTTTTTTTCTTAATAAACTTTAATAACCCTTAAGCAAGAGAAGGCAGCGCGTTCTAAAACACTTAAAAGATGCTATATTAAGTCTCTAGATACATCCATACATAAGTTAAAAGCGCCGATATAAGAGAATGAATCAAGAATATGTGATGACGACAACGACAATGACTACAAGAACGAAGATTAGTAAGGCAACGACGATGATGACGACGAGTGTCATATTCATGAATGTAAACAGTATCGACATATTCGTCAAAAACAAAAGCGGCTCAAGATGAACATCGATTCGATCTATCCCTTTCGAAGGGCGATACGAGGGTTACTCCAACCGACCGACCAAACACCTTTCGCGCCCTATCACCTACCGTCTGCGCCCACACACGCTCTTTTTACCCAGATTCAAGGAAAGAATACCTTTTTGCCACCGACCTCGCCATTTCCATCCCGCGGCCACCGCATATATTAGAATATTTGGCTGAGCAACGCTCTGCTGGCAGCGACTCTCAACCTTAGTCCCTCCTCGCTCGCCCGTCCCCCCTCAGTCCGTCCGTTCGCCCGGTAGACAAACCGTCCATCTACGGCCGCTATACACCACCTACCGTAAAGCTGCGAACTGAAGCCACGTTTCGCGTTCGTTAATCTTACGTAATGTTACGTTTGACGGCGCCTTTTGGTCCTAGGGCGAAACACAACGTAGGCTACCTTCTCCTCTGACTGCAACGTTCCTTTCACGCTGTAAACTCGTGATAGTGTAAACACCAGGGACGTAATCGCGCAGTTCACAATCGCTGAGCAACAATAATTCAGTTTAAAATATTTTGTTCATATTATTATCGCTTTATTGCTTCGTAATCAAACAATAATTAAACAGATTAAATAAACTGCTTGCTTCCAGTTGTGAAGTCCTTATTTTTTTAATTTTGAGGACAGTTACATAAACTAAATATCATATTTTTATTGGACCTTCATTATTACCACGTACCGTCTTGAACAGAAAATTATAAAGGTATGCATGAACGTCACACAAAATCAGCCATCCGGTAATTATGCATCCTAAAGTGTAAATGTAAATGGTTTTATATAGCGACCGTGTAGCCTCGACTCTGCTCATTTTTCAGTGAATTTATCGGGTGAGGTCCTTCCAAATTCTCTTCCGTCTTCTTCAATAGCCGACTCGTTCTGTTCTTTCTTTTCGAACAAAATTAGTACCCTGCGTCTCTCTCTTCAATCTCTACTTTCCAAAACCTCCAACAATCCAGCTGCTGATGCTCCCTCTTCCACCTATGACAGCCCACCTTCCCCACCTCGATCCTCATTTTCTGCTTTTCAACCTACATCAGAGACCGAAATACTAAATCTGCTAAAATCTCTCCCAAACAAACAGTGTGAACTTGACCCTATACCTACCTCCTTATTGAAAGACTGTGCATCTGTCCTTGTTCCAATTATTACCAAAATAGTTAACCTCTCCCTCTCTACTGGAAATTTTCCCCTTCTTTTTAAACACTCTCTTGTTACCCCTCTTCTCAAGAAATCATCTCTCGACAAGGAAATCCTTTCTAACTACCGGCCTGTTTCTAACCTGACTTTCATCTCCAAATTAACTGAACGGATTGTCCTCTCTCGAATCAATAACTATTTAGCTTCTAACTCACTCATTAACCCACACCAGTCTGGTTTTACTAAACGCCACTCAACCGAAACTCTGCTGACATCTCTCTACAACAAGCTTGTTTCTGCCATTTCTCATCAACAGGTTTCTTGCCTCTGTCTCCTCGATATCTCTGCAGCCTTCGACACCATAGATCACAATATCTTACTCCACCGACTTTCAACCTGGTTTGGTTTTGCTGACACTGCTCTCCTATGGATACAGTCTTATCTCTCATCCCGCTCTTTCTCTGTTAAAACTTCGGAAGCCTCTTCTAAGTCATGCCCTCTCACTTGCGGAGTTCCACAAGGCTCCGTTCTTGGACCTCTTCTGTTTATCCTCTACACTACCCCACTCAGTTCACTCATTAAAGCATCCTCCGTTGACCATCACCTCTATGCTGATGACACCCAACTATTCATCTCTTTCTCTCCAAATTGTTTCAATGAATCTACAGATCATCTTCTTTGTGTGGTTAAACAAATCTCCTCTTGGATGACATCTAATCTCTTATGCCTGAACCCATCTAAAACCGAATTCATACTTATCGGCCTACGTGACCAGCTCAAGAAAATTCCTGACCCCTCTATCTCCCTCAGCCTGGACTCTGCCTCCACCCACACCTTTAATACTAACTCTTCTGTCCGTAATTTAGGTGTTATTTTCGACCAGAACCTTACTTTTTCTGATCATATCACCCATCTTTCCCGCTCTTGCTTTATGCATATCCGCGACCTTCGCAGAATCCGTCCTATGCTTGACTTCAAAACCGCATCTATCATTGCCACATCCATAGTCCATGCAAAACTTGACTACTGCAATTCACTTTTCCTCAATATTGACACAACCCAGATAAATCGCCTACAAGCTATCCAGAATGCTCTCGCACGTGCTGTCACCAAAACCCCCAAACACCATCACATCACCCCTGTTCTCAAATCACTGCACTGGCTTAAAATACCAGAACGAATAGAGTACAAAGTCTTATCCCTCACCTACAACACACTTCAATCCTCCCAACCCTCCTATCTTCGTCAATTATTTACTATCCAACCACTCCGTTCAACCCGCTCCTCATCTGTCCTAACACTTCTTCGCCCTCCCGTCACCTCATCCTTAAAATTTGGAAATCGCTCCATAGCCATAGCTGCCCCACCCCTTTGGAATAAACTCCCGCCAGAATTGCGACAGTTGTCTGGTCAATCATACGAACTCACCAACATTTCACCTCTTTCAGTTTCTGCGCAGGTCTTTCACTCAAGACTGAAAACACTTCTTTTCCAGAAATCTTATCCTGATTCTTCCTCTTCCTCTTATCTCTCTTCTCGCTTCAATTTCAAACAGCATCCACCGTAGCCGTCCGACTGTCTGAGTGCCTGACTCCTGGATCTTGACCCTTTTGCCTATCGATTTTGTTTTGACTGAGCGCCTGTGAATAAGCTGGTTCCCGCAACTTAGCTTTCGTTGAGCGCTGTAGAAATCTCGAGATTACGATTACGATTACGATTCACCACCGCTGCCCGTTTGAATGGGCGCCACGACATAAAAGGTCCCCTAAACGCGTTGATGCAATAATACCAAAATAGCATAACGTTAAGTTAATTCTTCCATTTTGTTACGTAGATTCGGGATAATCCAAAGTGCGAGATTGGGAGTAGGTTGGGAAGGTCTGTGTGCAAACAGCGAAGGTCATAGCGGTCATTCACTTTAAGAGTTCTGTAGAAATATTACCGGTATCTTCCGAAACAGAATTTATTAACTGCGTTGGTCGAGAACGGAAACAAAGAGTCCGAGTATAAGAACTTAGTCCGCAAGCTTTGGTGCATAACAAATAAGCCTATAATCTGAGGCTGGAAGTCGTACCCAAAGTCAAAGAAGCGAGAAGTAGGTGGTAGTGGGAAGATGCGGTGCCCGATTCACCTGTGCCTAGGGTGGAAAGACAGAGATTTTTTATAGGACATTCCTTTTTCCGGGAACTAAAAGAACGACAGATGTATCAGATTAATACCAGTAGTACCTAATTTTTGACATGTAAAATGGGGGTAAATAGAAAGCCCGTACTAAAGAAGGCCCAAGAAAGGGTACGACTTCTGCCGATGAAGGAACAAACCCTGCTGAGCAAAGGCCATGCTTAGGACGCTGCTCATCTGGTGACCACGGAAGAGGCAGAGTTGGATCCCGAGACAAAGCTGTAGCATTGCCTCTCTCACGAAGCGACCAACCCTGAATCCTCCTTGAAGGGAACGGACACAATGGGCAGAGATGGTATGGAATGGTCATTTATATCAAATGTAGAAGGGGCAGTGATGTGGCTAGCTCTGATCATAGAACATGGCTGGCGTCACCCTCTGACCTTCAAAATTGTGTCTAGACCATGATTGCCTCACAAATTCCTGTTTTCTTTCTGGTAAGATTACCCAAAGTTAACAACATGGGCAGGTTCAAACAATTCTAAACAACTAATTTCTTTGTGGCCAACTTAAAACCCCAGATTCTTCCACTTTAATAAACCAATGCACAAAATCATTTTGAAGGAAGACCTGTCCTTAAACAAACCCTGAGGAACACCAAAGGGTATGAAGTTTTATCAGTTTCATATTCTCTTAACCTCGGTTTATTACAGGAGGCCCATTCCATTTAAACACCCGATGATACGCTAACAACAGAGGACAATTCCTCTAACTCCAAACACCCAATGACAGGGTCAGAGAGGAAGAACATTCCTCTCTTTCCAAATATCCAAATCATAAGAATTTTATTATAAACAGCACAGATAAATAAGAAATCTAACAGAAAGTCATACTTTTCCAAAAGTACCAGTAAACACAGTCAAACCACGGCAACTTGTCAGCCTTCACAACCATTTTTGATTTCATTTATGACAGGAAATCAACAAATTCTAAATACGCTGCCTGAAGAAACATTTCAAAGTTACCGTGTACAACTAGTAAACAAATCACAAAACACAGAAACATGGCCGGCGACAATTTCGATAACAGGGCCACGACAAACAGCACGCAATTTGCAAGGACACAAGGTTCACAATTATCCCACTCGTTTAGGCCAGCTCTGACTGAAGATTAATTTTTCCGAATACATTTTGCACTTGCAAATAAATCTCAACCATAATTTGCATCTGGTACAGAGTGAGCAACCAACTTCTTCCTTCTGGCTGGAATTAAGCCCTCCTAGGAGAGGGGTGAGCCAAACGAATCCTTTTTTCCATTTGTTTGCTTTAGGTCTTGCTGAATCACGTCTCCCCATCTATTCTTTTGTCGTCCACATAGTCGGCAACCAACTGTTACTTAATTTTGTGCTTACGTGCTCACCAATGCGCAAATAATCTTTAAGACAAAACTATCTGTGATACTGAAAATAAATAAATAATATCTATTACTTATATAATTATTTACTGAAAATCATCCGACAATTTAAAACTTATGTCACGACGTGCATTTTACGCTGACACAAGCCTCTGCACAGATTACAATTTAGCCAGAAGGCAAAAGCTATGAAGATTGAATATGGTAAGCAATTTGCCTCTAGAGTTAACCGCTTGGAATAGGTTCTCATTTATTACATAAGCATTTCCCTCTTATCGTTTAAGTACCTTTTGTAAGGTACTTAAAAGGCACTATATTAAGTCTCTACATACATATATACATACATACATATGTACATATGTACATACGTACATACATACATACCTCTTTCAGCCACAGACTTAGGATGTGAGGTCCTGTAGCTGGAGTTTTTGGCTGAAGCACAACCACGATAACAGCAATCCAATAGCCATGTGGCAATCCAATAACTGGATGCCATTCTTTCCCATCCAACAATATCCTGAGTCACCACATAGCCTCCGTAGTCCCAGTTATTCCTTAGAAAAAATAATTAGCCGTTGCCTTGCTCCACATCTTATTTGTAATTAATGCAAAATATCCAGGTCAAATAGGAATAAAAAAAACTTGTATTTTTCATTTAATATCCATATAACACACAAGATTCTCTTTGCACATTGCAGCCCTTTTGACAGGTGCTTAAAAGGTCCTACATATCCGTCCTGAAACATGCATACATACATACTGCAGAATCACATACATCAGTCAGCAGAGTACGTCCTGCACACTTTGAGAAGCAATCATCAAGTTCCAAACAGCTTCAGAATGGCACATCACAAATTACAAAACACTGTGTCAAGTTAGAGAAAGTGCTATGAAAAGCTCATTTAACAGGGCCCAGCATGAACAGGAAAGGCAAGGAATGGATAAAATGACAAAACAACCGGAACGGTGAAAGGATTGTACTTTAGGATTTTGGAGAGGAAGCATCCGGGAGACTAGGTCGACAAATGACGCCAGGCTCAGCAGGTATCTCTTCCGTACGACCCTCACCTTCAAAATCATCAGCAACTTCATCCAGCTGCTGCAGCACTGCACACAACTCAGCCTGTTCATCGTCATCTAGGGCAGTACCCGCACAGGGCACAGCAACATTTTCCACAACGGGAAAAGCAGACGACTCGTGGCTTGTGCTGTTAGTCGTACCGATTCCTGAGTCATCCAATGATCGGACGATCATGCTACATGAAAGTGACCGATAGCCGTCTGGCGAGCCCAGCTCAGACCCTTCGAAATCTTCCGTTTGGTGGTTCTGAAAACCGAAGAGCTGCTCTTCCTCAGTCTGTGTGTTCTTTTCTTCGAGCGGCTGCGCCAGCACACGAGTACACGATGTCGAAATCTGCAGCAATTCCCTCATGGATGCATTCTCCTTCCTCAGCTGAGCGATCATCTGCTGATCATGATCGACATATTGATCGTCGATCTTGACAGCTTTCCACATGACTGCAGCCATCTCGTATATCTTGTCCAGCTTTTCTTGCATTTCCTGAAAATGCAGAGTGAGCCAAAATGCAAGGCACTAATTTTAAAAGCATGAATAGTTTACTTGGGGCAGAATACAGCAGCTGTACTGCTGTCCAGGAATTAAACACAAAACAGAGTATGTCTGAAGGAATTCATGATTAACTAAACAAGGAATTTTCCAAATTTAAAAGTAAACTGTGAATCCAACTTCTATAGATCAACCTTCAATATGGTTTCGCATGACTGCCTTTCAAACAAAGCTACACAGTGAGGTACAAGCATAAGGACTTTGGAATATATCTCTTGATACAGCTAATATAGATACAGTTGGGATATGGTAGCCAATTGGTTAGAGTGCTTGGCTTGTAATTCGGAGAGTATGGGTTCGATCCTTCCCTGAGATGGTAACACTGTAGGGACCTTGAGCAACTTCTTCACTTACAATTGCTCAGCACCATCGATTGTGCTTAGTCATTAGACAGTGATGCTTAATAAATGCATAAATAGTAATAACACAGAAGCCTACTTCAAAATCTGTTAGCAAATCGACAGTCAGTATTGCAAAACACATATAAAATAAACCCTCATGAAGTCAATAATAGCAAGTTTTCGAGCCAGGACAAATTCTTAGTTCGTGCTTTGGCATCTACTGGGCAATAGAAGAGATAAGATCGCACTGACCTGTGATCGATCGCACTTCTTGGCAATATACTCTTGCTCAAGTTGATCAGCTTTGAGGAGCTTTGTGATCTGTTCTCGATACTTGCTCATTATCAGTTCCAGCGCAGTCTGATGCTCTTCGAGCGACTCTCTCAGTTCTTTGTTCTCCTGCTGCAGTTCCCGTATTTGGCTGTTCTCCTGTAAATTCAAGACTTTATTTTGCAGACACACAAACAGACACAGCCAACTTATCAGTAATTCATAAATTTATTTTAATTAAAACACTTGTAAAGTGCGCAATATTAGCACACCTGAATCTGAGGCGCGGATGTATGTTCGCTAGGGGCCAAGATGGAATCATGCAAAAGCCAGGGTGAAGTAGTTAGTCTTAAGAAGTGATTTAAAAGATGATAGCAAGTTTGCAAGTTGTGTCTTTTGTGGTAATAGATTCCAAATAAGAGGAACACAGCAGCTAAAGGCACGTGATCCAACAATTGTCCTGAACCTAGGGTCTTGCGTTATTGGCTTCCCATCATTAAGCTTGAATTCCCTGACCTGATCCCGAAACTGACCAAACAACTGGCGCTATATCAGTGAATAAGCTAGTCTCCCTAATGTCGGTTTTTCTGTGGCTTTTGTGTGGTGCTGAGAAATTCTGGGGATTTACATTTCCATTATGTTAGCAAATATTTTAACTTACCTGAGCCAAACTCAAGATCAGACTAGTCCTTGGTCGATGACGAGCTATTTCATTGAGTTCATTCAAGTTGTCTTGATACTAGAAGACAGAAAAACAAGACACAGATTTATCGTACACTGGAACCCTTTTACAAAGTGCAAGGTTATAATGCAAATCCTGATATAATGTAGCTACAGACTTCGATTACAAATTAATTTCAGGCTTAGAAATTATGCAACTGCATTCAAACACAATTCTTTTCTATAACTCAACACAATGCAATTTTCCTAAGCTCCTCAATTCTCAACACAGCACTTTTCTGGATCTTTATATTCAACACAGAATTTACTGTTAACACATAGCACTTTTTCACCACTTTACAAAGCAACCGCCTCTGAAAGTGCTACACTAATCTTACATCTTGGTGAATCTTCAGTTTATTCATGACACAGTGACAGCACACACAAGCACACACAGCCCTTCACTGACGACACCTTCTCTGCGGTAATGCTAATGGTAACAAATGTTAAGCTGAAATCAGTCACCTGCTTCATTGCCTCCACCTGCCTCTGAAGGGTCTGTGTGCGAGCAATCAGACTGTCAGCAGTAAAGTCGTGCTCCTTAAGTCGCATTGATAGGTTGTGGGCATCATTTAGTATCTTCTCTATTGTGAACGCCATCTGCCTAAAATATTAATCCCTAAAAGCATCAGATAAGGCAAATTAAAAGACAGAAATAGTATGCACATAAGTAAGTATGTAAGAACATTTATATGGCGACTTTTAAAACTCCTCAGGCCGGCACCAGTGTTGGATAAATCCAACACCGGTGGTGCCCTAATGCAGTTTACATCGCGCTATATAAATGTCAGATAACAAATCCGATATTACTCCGTTCAGACTCGCCAAAAACGGTTTTATATTTTGTTCTCCAACATCAAAATCGAAAGTCGGAATGCGAACAGAAAAATAACACAATCATCTGTTAACGAAAATTATCATACCTCAAAGTCAGCGAATTAGTTTAAATGGCGCTTATATTGTTTTCCTCTCCATAACAATCAAACGATTCCAAACTCAAGATATGTGTTGCCCCAGATCTCACATCGCCTGCAGTCTACATTTTATGACGACATTAAATCTCACCATAGATTGCCACCATGTGGTTGGTGACTAATTATAGACAACAGTAAATAACCACCGCGACACAAACATCGTCGATTCCCTCACTGATTAAATGTAAATAAGCATAATTTTATATAGAGAAAGTATGGCTTCGACCCTGCTCATTTTTCAATGAATTTATCGGGTGAAATCCTTCGCCAGGGCTGTCGGTTTGAATATAGACCATCCTTCACAAAGATATGCAATTTCCCCCACTCAGTAGGACTGCAGTCTTACCAGTAGATCTTCCCCCCGCTGCTTTATACCACAAATCACACACAGCTTATCGGGCCATGGCTAACCTCGACGTTTTGGAATTTTGGGGACATGTCAAGCCTTCAGCATTACCTGAAATCAAGTTGCGAGGCAGCTTGAAATTTGATATCTGGCTAAGAATCTATCTATCAGTCCGCAACAGAGCTAATTGACGTCAAATGTCTTTCTACATTGTCGACCTCTTGTGTTCCTTTGTTTATGTTTTTTACAGCGCTTGATGCTAGAACCCGTAGCTGAAAGTTAAGAGTGTAGACCAATATTGGCTGTAGTTGCCAAATGACAGGCTTTAAGCATCTGTTAGGCCTAATTAGATGTTTTAATTAATATATCAGGTGAAATTTGCAAATCAGTGTGAAATTAGGCCTATTAGAAAAATAAGGCGACAACAAAACCGAACATGATTTTATAAGATTCTTTTTTTACTTATAAAATGAATTAGGCAATGATCTTGGTGTACAGCCTGCTAGTAGCCTGCAGTATTGCCTGTCTTCGCAATTAAAGATTTATGTCCACATGCAATCAAAACTCATCAGTCTAATGTTTAGACTATAATAATAGGTCTAATAATTAGCTCCTTGATTGTTTCAGGAAGTATACATTTTTACTTTATTCAAGAGTCTATATATTCAAAAGTTTCTTTAAAACGTTAATATGGTGAAGGATCCCAGTCATACTACCCGATAAACTCATCGAAAAATGATTAAGGTCAAGGCCATATGGTCGCAATAGAAAGCCGTTTACATTTACATTAGTCCTCTTCGTAGGCTAGTTATTATGAGGAAGCGTTGCCGGTTGTAATGTTGATCGTAACTGAAGTATTTGCGCTTCACCAAAAATTTCCTTTGATCAAAGTATTGTTGATGGAGACAATTACTAAAAAGAAGAGGGGTATACGCTATCTTAAGCTAGTCCTGTGAGGCAGCCGTGTGTATGAAGTTTACTATTCTTAGCTTCGGCATACATTGTAATTGTAATTTTAAATTTGTATAGCGCCTCTTCAAGCAAAGACTAATCAGTGACGCTCACTGCGCTAGACTTGATGTTAAAAGTCACTAATGATGTTAAGTGTCATTAAGAACAGAATAGTATCCTGTAAGTGAACATAGCTCAGATAACTAAAAGACAACTAGAAGAATCACCAGTGTACAATATGACGGAAGGTAAGCCAGTCCTCTCGCTCGCCGTACGATCTTCCAAAGTTCCCATCGCCTGTGTACTCTTTTGATTCTCGAGTTAGATAAGAGCTCAAAGAGATTTAAACCTCTGTCTAGAATGGTCCGTGCACGGGGACCTTAAATGGCGTGCATGGGGCCATTCAAACAGGCAGCGGGGTCGAGGATCTAAACCTGATAAATTAATTGTAAAATGAGCAGGGAAAAAAGAGGCCATACGGTCACTATGTAAAACCATTTACACTTAGATTTTAAGTGTAGCAGAAACGTCGAAACATCTTTCTGCCCCAGCGGGAATTTGAACTCCCGACCTCTTAGCTGACAGCATAGCACGCTAATTAAAACCTACTACCGACACCTGTAGAGACGTGTAATAAAATAACTTTATATCAAAATGGGATTTGGAGGGCGATTGGACTGTGTTGGTTTGGCGACTAAATGTCTGAATAAAAACTGAAAAGTCCTTGTAAAAGCGTTTTCACCTAAATTCCATTTTTACGAAGTCATTAACTTAGAAAACTTTAACAGTAAGGCATGTTTACATTCAAAGGAACAGTCAAGCGATCCGACCCATCAAAAGATTCAGCGGAAGACGGACACAGCGGAGAACCAGCCAAACCAGACGAAATTCTGTGTATGTGTGAATGTGTATGCATGTGTGTATGCGTGTACTTAGACGTACGTACGTATGCATAGACCTGTGTGTGTATGTTTGAATGTATATATGTATGTATGTATGTATGCATGCATGTATGTATGTATGTATGTATGTTTTAGAACATCATCTATACGGCGTCTTTTAGGAACCACTCTCAAACGACTTTTAGCATCCAGTTTACGTACGTATGTTCGCATGTGTGTATGTATGTTTGCAAGTGTTTATGTATGTTCGCATGTGTGTATGTATGTTTGCAAGTGTTTATGTATGTTTGCAAGTGTGTATGTATGTTCGCATGTGTGTATGTATGTTTGCAAGTGTGTATGTATGCTTCTGAACGTTTATACAGCGCATTTTGGCAACCACTGTCAAATGTCCTAAGATGCTACCAGTGAATCACATTAACGGAAGGGAGTCCATATATCTCGACGCCCAGACGAGCCGCCACTTTGGCCATGCCTTCCGTCTCGACGTGGTGGTCGAATATGAAAGCCGGAAAAACAAGTCCCTTGCGATGGAGGTCAGCCTCGACAAGAAGGACACACCCTCCGACCCCGTCCAACCTCACGACGTCCCCTTCGAGCTTGAGGTCGTTGAGGAACTTCCGCTCCGACGAAGCGTCGTAACCCTCCAGCATCAGGAAGTCTTCGGGCATGCGCTGGAGGCGCCGCTTGGACGCTTCCGTTTCCCTCCAGGTGTTGCGGTCGAAGGTGTCCGTCTGTCCGCTGTCCTGGCGGTAGAGACAGTTGGCCGCCACGATCCCCTTCCGCGGCCATAGCAACCGCTCCACCAGGTCGCTTGGAATGTGTCTCACATCGCTGTCCGTCCACAACACCCACTTCTCAGTACCGCCACCCAGCGCCCCGAACAACAACTGGTTGCGGGCCATCGCTAGGTGGCGTCGACGGGTCAGCTGCCATGACCTGTCGTGGCGCGCATGACCGGAAGTCTGCGATGAGCTGCCCTTGAGCCGGAGTACCTCGACGCGTTTGAAGTACGGTCGTACCTCGGCGGCCATTCGCTCGGCCGTCTCGAAGGTGAAGTCGGAACTCGAGTCCTCGCCGAGTACGATGGATATGTGGCGGTGCGGGTAGGTCAAAGAGCAGATGTTCTCGAAGTACTTCCAAAGATGACGTCGAACGTTCGATATCGGCGTCAGAATGAGAACGTCATCTATGACGTCTTCATTCGTGACGTCGTACTTTTGAGATTTCTGAACGATTGCCGTTCGAAACCAAAGATTGTCTGAGTCGGTCATCGTGAAATTTGAAGGACATTCGAACTTGCCACCCGATTCTGTACTTTTAGCAGTCCTACTCGTTTCCTTGGCCATGTTAACTATTCCACGATCGAAGATCGTTGCAGCGGTACCTTCCCCGGATTCTTGCAATACTGACTTTGCGTCGAAGTTTCCAGAACCTCTGGTATCGCCAGCTCCACGTGTTTCCGTTGGTTTCGAGTTTCCGGAAGCTCTCTGGAGACCCAGCAGACTCTGATCGGATTTCCTGCTACCGTCTTCCTTCGTGCCCAAACCGACTGCGTCACCAAGCACTTTTTCCAGAGACTTTTCCAGCGACTGGGCCTCGATTTCAGAATGCTTTTGTCCTCCTTCCGAAGTTCGGTTTGTATGGACCGTCATCGCCATACGTGAATCTTCTCGTAACAACGGGCTGAGGTGATTCTTCATTAAGGCCCCTTCGCCGATGTAGTCCAAGAAGGAGGAATTTCCTCCCCGGCTCTGGAACCCTGTGTAGACGAGGCCGACGCCTATCAAGGCCAGAATGGCTATTAGCCAACCGAAGCCTCGAACCATAGACGTCGAGTCTTTCTTCCGACATAGAAGCCCACTCATCCTACGCAAGAACAACACATTAGATCATGGATCAAAACGTAGCAGAAAGGAACAAGGCGGAACACTGAAAGCAACTGAAAATGCGAAACACCGCCAAGCCAAACAACTTGAAACAACACGTAACCACCGTGAATAACAAGACAGAATTTGGAACAGCGCCAGTATTCTGCGTAGGCTGTTCATAAAAACGGATGCTCTGTATAGGCCAGCACGAATACATCCATGAACCGACACTGGATCCTATCGGCCTAAACCTGCTGCATCTTTTCGTCAGTTGAATGAAACTGAATGCCCGATAAATAATTATTTTGCAGTTAAACTTTCCAACTGAACCGTTCGTGCCTCTCAAAGTTCATGACCTAGTGACCTAGTTTCTTGGTTGGCCGACTGTAAATAAATAAACCGATGCAGGCAGGCAGACACAACAAGACACATAGAGACAGACACACACACAGATACAGAGACACTCAGACACACACAGACGCACATACATACACACATACATACACACATACATACATACATACATACATACACACAGACAGACACACACACACAGACGCGCTGGAACTCTACTGACGCATTCAGTTAAACACTTGTACAAACAAGTCATGCGCCTGTGAATAAGCTGGTCCCCGCGGCGCGGCTTTCGTTGGGCGCTATAGAAATCTCTGAATTACGGAATTACGATTACGACTAGGCCTGCGCCCTTCGTAACCAGTATCCGTAGTACAGTAAGTAGTATCCGATCGTAAACATCAGAAACCATTACCGTCATAGCTCCTCGTCTAACGCATCTGGTAACAGTTTGAACGCTCGTGAATCCAAGCACAGGCTACACAAGCACTTGATCCCTCACCCGAGTTTAGGCCCGGGAGGCAATGAGGCATGACCGAACTGGTTTCTCGATCCGCCTTTGTGTAATGTACAGCGCCCTTTTTTCACCCTTGGCCGTACTATGGCGGTCTGTGAGTCATCTTTATTATTGTTATTGTTATCGTTATTATTAGTTTCGCCTACGACTCCTCGCTCAGCCGATGGACACATGGCGTGTAAACAAATCTCTTAAAATGTATTATTATTATTGTTATTGTTATCGTTATTATTAGTTTCGCCTACGAGTCATCGCTCAGCCGATGGACACATGGCGTGTAAACAAATCTCTTAAAATGCCTCATTATTATTATTGTTATCGTTATCATTATTATTATTTTTTATATTAGAATTAGAATTAGAAGCAGTAGTACTAATAGTAATAGAAGTAGTAGTTGTCCTTGTTCCTGTACTTGGAATAAGCTGGTCTCCATAGACAGCTAGGTTGACTGAGCATCGCGGGCCCGCACTGTGCCAAAGGTGGCAACTAATGGCCAGCAATGGGCCCAATGCGAGTCCAACAACGTGGCTGTTGGGGCCCGATGCAGCTTTTGTGTGGCGCTGAGAAATTACAGGATTACATTACATTTACATTGTATTACATTAACACTGAATTACATTAAATTAATCACATTACGCTGCAGTACTTGTGACATAGCACATTCACGAGGTCTGCAGCCAAACATTTGTTTTGCTACCGTGAATGCAACATTCAGTGAATGGCAAGAGATAGCCATACAATACAATACAATACAACTGTAATTTGATAATGCTCTCCTTACAAAGTTCAGAAGTGCACATTCTAGCTGGGCAACCGGAAACAGTAAGAACAGTGTTGGGACTGGAAGAGGTTTTGAGTTTAGAGCGACAGATTGTCTCGGTAAGAAAACTGCGAACGAATGAGGAGGCAGAAAGAGATGGAGGGACTAGCTGCTGAGAATGCCGACCAGTGACAAGACGTCCTAGGAAGAGCAAAGGCCTGCTTTCCAGAAAATGCCGAACGAAGTGCGGATCTACCGAGTACAGAGCTACATGGTGTAACCAATGACCATGGATGATAATTAGGTGTCACGTTTGCCCCCTCAAGAGGCGTTGTCGTCCACATGTGTCACGTGTCTACATCGTAATTGTAATCGTAATCTCGAGATTTCTACAGAGATTTCGAGATTGCTGTGTCCGCTGGCGCCCTCTGATGATTGTAGACAGCAGCTGGAGGTGCACCATCGGCCCACGCACAAAGGACACTTACCCGAGAAAAGGACTCGAAGAAGGAGTGGCGGACAATGTTAAACAGAGGGGAAAGCCGACTCTAGGTCAGACGCGATCGAACTCTGAAGTAAAATGGACTCCTTTTTCAATTTAATTTTTCCACCCTTGTCATGGACTGTACACAGATTTGTAGTTAGGATGACTCTTGTATCATATATAGTCATTGGTTATGACGTCAGGGCTTTGGCATCTGGGAGCAGATAGAAGATAAACTTTTGAGTAGTGATACTCCGTTGATGTTGTACAGTGTTATTCTAGTTGGTAGTAGGGCTGCCTACCGTCCCGGATTCGACTGGGCAGACCCGGAATCGGCCTTGTGCGTCCCGTGTCCCGGATTGATCCCAAATTGTCCCGGAACTTGGGGTAAATATCCACTTACCAAATGTTGTTTTCTTTTCGCACACTAAACTCTAACAGCCGGCCGTAAATAAGTTTCACAGAGTGACCATAGAATAGAGGGTAGTTAGGTTAGTAGACCTAATAAATGACATCTGCAAATTGCATGCATGTATATATGAACTTCGCTCGTGCTAGGTCCTGAAGCCTGGTAGATTACTCGAATTTAATAAACGTTTTGCTCTTGAAGTTGATTCTAATTTTATATGTAGGTCACTTGTCTCTTGATGATTTTAGTCAAATTATTTGACTGTGATTTTTAATGACTATACGCAGTAGATCCTAGATTAGGCCGATTCAACATTCATTACATACATGTTACATACATCGTTACAGTCACGTGGACTCGGTAAATTGGTACTGGCATATCGAGTGACTATGCGAGCGTCCCAGATTGGCAGAATCAGAAGTTGGCAGCCCTAGTTGGTAGCTAATAAAAGAGCCAAACATTATTACAAGCCATTGAAACTTTACGTCTCATTTTAATTAAATAAAGATTACTCAATTCGGGTAGACTCGACCTCGTGACAGTAGAATGGCAAATGATTCGCACGTCCATACGGTACCCAATATGTATGCTTCACTGACAGTTATTACCCATTTTGTTTTGTTAAGCAAGACGACCTACAATGATGCTACCAGACAGCATGATCACGAAACGAAGCCTCAGATGGCGCTATAGACAAAACTTACCTCCACATCGAACGACATATATGCCAATGAGATCCAACCGCTGCCATGACTTCATCAAAAGAGCAAATCTCAAATCAATTCTAAAAGATAAATCGTGAAACGTCTTGAAACCGAAATCTCGTTAACTACTGATAAAGTCACCAATTTTATCCTCCCATATTGGTTTCCTAGTTTTTAGCCAACTTGATATCGTCATTCATTTGCTTGTGATCGCTGTGATGCACAGTCAAGGCGTGGGAGGGACTAACCTTGTGGCATACCCATATGAGGCTTATGTGGGTCCCATATCTCCACATGAGACCGATATAGGGCCCTCATGGGTGGAAAAAGAGGGGAAGCACGGAAGGACTAGAGTCCACTATCTTCAGACGAGATTTTTTACTTCTGATACGAAATTAAATCTTGATCAAATATTCTTACTCTCAAATAAGAAATTTAACTAAGCGGAATGACATTAAATGAAATTTTGCACATAAACCTTAATTTTTATATAGGCTAGCAATGTAAATTGAAACTTTTGAACCACGTGAACTAAAACCAAAATCCCAACTTTGACTGAATCTGAAGTGGAATCTTGTATCTACCAAACAAGCTTACTGTCGACATTCTCTTTACAAAATCGAATTTTAAAATCTGCTACAAGTTTACTCACACAACGAATTCTTCCGTTTTCTCTTTCAAATAAAATATTCACACACCCTGTCATGCGGAACGAAACCGCGAGCTAGATTTGCCTACGATCTGGTCCGTTATTTCAGTCATTCACTTTACACAGACGCGGAGTGACACATGACTGACTGCACATAGTAGTCGATTGGTCGTCTGTCTGGTCCAATCACGCGTGACGAGGAAGAAGCTGCGGCCGATCATCCGATGAAAATCACTCACGCAAAACATTCTGCAAAAACAACACCTAATGATTTAAAGCAACCAGCACAAAGCATCTGGATTCAGTCCACATATTGGACCCATATATCAAGACAAACATTTCCGTAAGCTACGTAAATATGCAAAGGTGAGGTACGGTAAGGTAAGGTATGCTAAGGTAAGATGAGGCAAGATAAGGTAAGAAACGATAAGGTAATATCACCAAGCTGGAAAATGTGCTGTATGAATTATATGATTCAGAGCAGCAAGACAGCTAGCCAGTAGTCGCAAGCTACAGCGGTCAGATTCTTAGAAACGGATGGGCTGCAAGTTATACAGCTTGGAAGGGCTATTGTTGGTAGCAGTGCAGGTGAGCTATGGAATGCAAGAGTGTAGCTTAGTCAAAAGGATTCCGCTGGGGTAAGCTGAGCAATCCACAGGTAGCAATCTCCAGGTACATCACGGGGCTTTACAACTAAGCACGAGAGATCCACGTGATAGCCAGATGGATGTCCACAGGTATACAATTGACTTCGAAGAATCAGAAGCAAAAGGCACACGAAAGCTGATGTCAGCTCGGGTCTTGGGTACTGACCGGCCCAGAAGGAATGCGCCCAGAGTCCAGAGGATTCAGGTAGAAAAGAGCTCGCAGACTGCACAGAAAGGTCAGTCAGTCAATCCGCAGAGAAGACCAGAAGAGGAGAGTCGCACGCGGGTCCCGTGAGAGGAAGGATCCGTCGAGGGACAACAGAAGATGGGGTAGGCATAAGACCAGGAGACGGACAATGACCGACCGTAGGTATTATGTAGAATGTAGTTAATAATAATGTAGTAGGAATTAGATTAGATTAGACTAAAACGAATAATGTTGATTCATATGTAGTTCCTGTACTCCATTGTCTAGTTATTCATTCATTAACAGAACATTTGTGTAACGCCTCTACAAGAGTATTAACACTTCGAACTACTAACTTCTAGAGCGCCAGCCCTTAATACCCAATGCATCACTTAAGACACACATACACACAATCCATGTAGCTAGTTCACCCACAGTAAATAGAATACGTAGCTGAACCTTAGACCACATAGGGTCTAGGCGATAGTAAGGTGAAATATTAAAAGATATAGTAAAATAAGAAAAGCTAAAGCAACATAAGGTAAGACAAAGAGTAAGGTAAAATAAAGTATGCAAAGGTAAGGAAAACTAAGATAAGGTATGGTATGCTGGAGTAAGATAAGGTAACGTAAGATGAGGTGAGGAAAGGTAAAGTAAGGTAATGTATGATAAGGAAAGGTAGGAAAGGTATGGTAAGGTACGGATAGGTAACACAAGGAAAGGCAAGGCAAGAGTATGTAAAATAAAGTAAGGAAAGAGCCAGCTATAAGGTAAGGTAAGACAAGGTAAGGTAAGGTAATGTGCTGTAACACTGAACTTGCGTAATTACTGGATAATTGTCGCAAGGAGTGTTAAATGACTACATTACAACCCCAGACGTTGCACGCAAACATCGCATCAGTTATTTAATTAATTCTTTCTTTATTAAACGCAATTGCTGTCAAAGTCCTGATGCCGAAAGCAACGACGCTAATTATGATTATGACGACGACGAAAATGACGATAATGTATCCGCTGCATAAAAGATCTTTTATGTAGCGCCTCTCGAAAGAAACAAATGTCAGCATGCAGGGGCTTGTGCCGGTAACATGCCTTGGAGCAAACAAACCTATCAAAGACATTTGCCCAATCTATTGCGCCTGTTGTGACAGACAGACAGACAGACAGACAGGCAGACAGAAGACAGGCAGACAGACAGACAGACAGGCAGGCAGACACACACATACACACTTAGATACACTGACACACAGACACAGACAGACACAGGCAGGCAGGCAGACACACACATACACACATAGATACACTGACACACAGACACAGACATGCACACAGACATACACACAGACACACAAAGACAGACACCGGCAGTTATACAGAGACACACAGACACACACAGACATACACACAGACATACAGACACAGGCACCCGGAGATTCACGGGAACAAAGTGGCAAACACCGAGAGACAAAGAGACGAAAGACAAAAAGCAGATAGATAGGAGATATCCCTTTCGTAACAAAATGATCGATTTTGTGTTCACGTGTAAACAATTTAACTCTCGCAATTATTTAACTGTCGGCAACCAGTATAATAGGCCCCCTATTACACTATATAAAGAATGAACCAACACATTTATATAGCTCCTACGGTTCACAATATCCAAGTGTACATGTTTTGACCGAGAACATTTCAATTACGTGTATGGCTCATATATATATACGTTATAAGTTAGGCATATATATGTATATATATGCTTTCTACCATGCACGGTGGAAGATATATATATATACATGTATATATATATATATACATGTATATATATATATACATGTATATATATATATGTGTGTGTGTGTGTGTGTGTGTGTGTGTGTGTGTGTGTGTGTGTGTGTGTGTGTGTGTGTGTAAATATAGAAAGAAAGACCTTTGTTCGGCTAAGCTCTAAGTAAACACCGGTTAATGACAAGTGTTACCAGATCTCAAAGCCGATAGTAACCGTGGCATCTGCGTGCAAACTGATGCACAACACGCCACCATAGACGTACGGCTGCCTGCCCATGTTGGTACAGAGGCAGGCATCACAGACACCGTTCCTCCCTTGGCCACCGTCCGCTGACAAAGGTCGCACGATCGACAGAACCTAACAACATCGTCCTGCATACAACGTTCCCTCTAGGACTAGAAGGTTGCTGAGCGCTGAGCAGATTGTACTGAGCAAGCGTAAAATGACCTGAGCACAAAATTTTAATCAGGAGTCCGCATCCCTTGCCACCAAACACTCCTTACTATCCGTCCATAAGTTCTGTGGAAACACTGCATCCCGTCAAAAGATAACTGGATCCATCCTTACTTCCATCCTTACTTCCATCCTTCCATCCTTACTTCCATCCTTACTTCCATCCTTACTTCCATCCTTACTTCCATCCTTACTTCCATCCTTACTTCCATCCTTACTTCCATCCATCCTTCTCCTGGGCTTCTTCTCCCCTATCTTCCCCATCCCCTTCTATCCTCCCCACGGCATTTAACTGAACTTCCAGTGTATGACAATAATAATTATTATTTTACGGCGAGGCTCATAACAAAGACAGCTGTACGAAGTGGCTGGGACTACAGCCAAATTTTTTATTTATACGTGTAATAAATTTCTATTTTAAATGTTGTTCTGTCTGTTGACGTTGTCCAAATTGCGCATTGCTTTTCATTTTGAGCTTCGCAGCTGTGTTAAGCGAAAGTGAAAAACAACCTATTATAATACCAGTGGCGGCTCCACTGTTGCTTGCTTGGGGGGCAAGGGCATCTCCAGAGGGGCGCCACAGTCTGGCAGTCCGCCATGTACGGGTCTGGTTTGAGGGGCGCCGGCATATAACCACGAGGGGCCGGGTGCGAACCGCCCCCCCCAATCCCATAGCTAAATCCGCCACTGCATACTACATAATATAAAATATTATATAAAAGTAAAATATTACAACATTCTAAATGCATTAACTAGATGTGAATATTTCATCGATTTATCATTATCGTTATCCTCACCGTCATCGTCGTCGTCATCATCATCATAATCGTCGTCGCAATCATTATAAGCAAAGACCTGAGATAAGATAATATCCCCAGGAGGCGTATAGTTAGTCGAACTCTGACCCCATGACAGGTGGACATTCTCAACTCGATGGTAGATCCAGGCCTTTAAAATCCTCTTCCTCGTGGCCACTCCGCTCCCTTCTTCCTACTTTCCTTCGCTCATACAGGCGCAGGCGTTTATCTTAACAAAGTATGCACTGACAGACAGACAGACAGACAGACAGGCAGGCAGGCAGGCAGACAGGCAGACACACAGATACACAGACAGACACATACACAGCCACACAGACAGCCAGACACAGACAGACGCACTGACCGGCTTCCCATACGCACCAGTACACCTGGACACAGGTACTCAACGTTTCATCCACTCCACCTAGAACAAGTTTCGTAGGCCACTCAGTCCTCGTAACATCGCAGTCCAATCGCTGCCAGGAGTCAACGCAGCGATACAATCCACAACGAAGGTCTTCCTAATCAACAATCCGCAACGAAGGTCTTCCAAATTAACAATCCACAACGAAGGTCTTCCTAATTAACAATCCACAACGAAGGTCTTCCTAATTAACAATCCACAACGAAGGTCTTCCTAATTAACATTCCACAACGACGGTCTTCCTAATTAACAAGGTCTTCGTAACAACAAAGCTTTGCTTAAATGCTAAACACTCATCAGCCTCTGTAACAGGTTCCATGCAAAGACTAGGCCCTATATCAAGCGAAGTCTTAGCCAACGAACGACCGTTGAGGACCTACTGGCGATTGACTTTAGCCTCTGAAGGAGAGGGACCCGGTAAGGTTTAGTGGGTCACCGACAGGTGAGACGTTTCTAGTTCAGCTGGCCTGTAATCTACACTCGTCATTGTTCGGGCTGCCGTTTACAGTATGAGAGGAGGGCTGATGGGGGTGTGTAGAGCCGCCTGTTGTTTGACTCTGGCCTATACCTGTGCATATCGACCCTTGTGACCTCTGTGTGTTAATGAACAGGAATCACAGATGACGTCTGTCTGTCTGTCTGTCCGTCTCTATCTCTCTCTGGCTCTCTGTCTGTTCCGCGACCTAGATTTACGCATAAGTCTATGTGTAAACACCATTTAAAGCAATTTGTATGTTTTTCAACCTATTTTTATAACCTATTAGTCCGAGAAAAAACCGCTCAACAGGAAGATTATTCCAGTTTTATAGAAACACTTTTTGGAGCGTTAATTAAACGACCAACAAAGTCTATTCTATGAAAAAAAATTGAAAATGTGCTTAGCGAATATTGTAAGGCGTAATACAGTAAAGTGAATTAAATTTTATAGCGCCATTACGGTTCTGCTCAGGTTTCTCCTATAGGCCTACAGTGAAGCGAAGCAGACTGTCTAGGCGTCTTATTTCGCATACCTGCGTAAAATCAGGTCAGGCCAGGCCAGGTCAGGTATGCTATGGCAAGGCAAGGTAAGATTAGGTAAGGTAAGGTAAGAAAGGTAAGGTAAAGTAAGATAAGTTTAGGTAAGATTGAGTGAGGTAGAAAAAGTAAAGTAAGGAAAGGTGGGGTAAGGCAAGGTAATTAAAGCAAGATTAGGTAAGATAGGAAGGAATATGAAAGTTAAAGAAGGCAAGGTAAGATAAAGTATGGTAAGGTAAGGCAGGATTGGTAAGGTAAGATAACGTAATCGTTTATTTATCGTCTGTCTGTCTGTCTGTCTTGTCTTGTCTGTCTGTCTGTCTGTCTGTCTTGTCTTGTCTGTCTGTCTGTCTGTTACGATAGACTATCGCGCGCAAACGAGGTGAATGTCTGACTTACTGAACAACTTACCGCATCCAGTAAACCCACGACTTGGACTGGCAGACATATTACACTGTATAAAATAAACCAAAAGCACGACGAGGCTTAGCTATGAAACATCAATATGCACGTTTATGTTGGTACATGTGTACACATGTAAATCTCAAAAACGCTGCCCGCTGTACCGCTCGTCGATCATAAATGCACATGTAAATGTGCACGGTTTTCTACAGCGACCGTATGGCCTCGACCCTGCTCATTTTTCAGCAAACTGATCGGGTGAGATCCTACACCACCGCCCCCGTTTTGATTGGACGCCAAGCCATTTAAAGAACCCGTATCTGGACCGTGCAAGCCCGAGAGTCAAATCGGCATCTGGGCCAGGATCCTTTCGCACAGAGGCGCCTTGACGTAGGCCTACGCTTTAACCAACTAATCAGGTCAGCGTAAGATAAGCCTACTGCCTAACAGTGACTGTATTACGAAAACAAAGGATTTCTGTCACTGCTGGCTGAGAAGCATCGTACATCCCCGATGAGTTAGTGGATGTAGCAGTCACGCCCTTTACCACAGAATATCTTAGATAACGAAAGAGAGGAGCACTCATTTAGCTAAAATGTAAATGTTCATGGTTTTCTATAGCGAACGAATGGTCTCGACCTTGTTCATTTTTCAGTGAATTGATCGGGTGAGAATTCACTGCTGCCCGTTTGAATGGGCGCCACGCCATTTTAGGTCCACACCACAATCATAGTTTTATTTAACGACGCCTCCGTGACAAAGACGATGGGCGTTGCTCATCCTTACCTTAGACCTTAGTCCCTCCACGTGCTGGCGCACATTGGGCGATACAGGTTCTCCATCCTTCTCTGTCCTGAGCAGCTCTGGCAGCCTCCTCCCACGTCAGTCCTCCATCTGTGAGGTCTTTTGTGATCGTGTTCTTCCAGCTCTTTTTTGGTCTTCCTCTCTTCCTTCTCCACCCGCCTGGGGCCCAGTCCATTGCCTGCTTCGGGATTCTGTCCTCATCCATGCGATGCAGGTGTCCCAACCATCGCAGTCTTGCTTTCTTCATCATCTCTTCAATTCTCTCCATTCCCGTTCTTCTCCTGATCAAATGTACAATATATATACATAATTACAGGCCTATATAGTTTGAAACAGAGAATGTCTAAAAAGAATTTAACTATTCAGTGTCCGTTTGTTATGGTTCGCCTGAAAGTCCATATTAGGTTTTTACAAAATCTTATGAATAGCTCTGAGGTACTTATAGATGATGTCTGTACACATTTGGGATCTCAGTATTGTCCTTATATGTTATTTCTTGATGGTGGCATTCGTCCTGGAGTTGTTTCTGGAGGGTCGTCTGGTTTGGACACTCAATGAGGAAGTGCGTTACATTTTCTGCGACGCCACATGATTCGCAGTTCCTAACGTCTTTCTTGCCGCAGCGATGGAGTTCCTCACTGAGTAGCCAGTGGCCAAAGCGTAGTCGGGAAATGGCAACCTCCTTCCGACGGCATGAGTCTTTGTACTTGACCGAGAAATCCACGTGTGGTTCAAATTCTAGGTAGTGCGATCCTGTGTGTGATGTTTCCCACTCTGCCTGCCACTTTCGTTGGAAGTGGTCACGATAAGTGGTGTTGACAGCATGTGGTTACATCTCCCTCTTTACTTCCTCAACTTTCACTCTATTCTCTTCTCGTCCTTCCTTTAACCTTCTGCGTTTACCGGCTCGGAGGACGTCTTGGGTCGGGTGATTCGAAATGGATTGGATCTTAGTGGTGTATTCCATCATCTGTTGTCTGCGGCACAGATGCAGGGGCATCTCTCCGCGGTCGACCTAAAGAGCCGCAATGCTTGTACCCCGCAGTGCTCCGCAGCAGATTGATAAGGCCTTGTACTGGATCGTGTTGAGCTTGGCTCGATTCGACGACGAAGCATTGTCATAGGCTATGCTGCCGTAATCAATAATGGATCGAATCATGGCCCTATACACCATGAGTAGAATTTCTTTTGAGGGTCCCCATGTTGCGCCTGCCATGGCTCGCATTAGATTAAGACGAGGCTTGCACCGGTCTACAATATAGTTAAAATGTGCTGTCCAGTCGAGCTTCTGATCGAATATCATTCCTAGAAACTTGACCGATTTTTCAAAGAGCAAGTTCGTCGTCCTAAGCTTGAGAGTAGGTCGTTCTACTTTCGATTTTCGTCCGCGATGAAACCAGACGGTAACCGTCTTACTCGTAGAGACCTTGAAACCTCAGCAGTCGAAGAATTTCTTTACTGAGTTCAGGTACTTCTGGAGTTCACGCTCGTTGACCTCAGCTTTGTGGCTGGACCGCCAGATGGCTCTGTCGTCTGCGTAGAGCTACTGTTTTATACCATTTATCGGTTCAGGAATATCGTTCAGTAGTATGGTGAACCGGACAGGGCTGATAACGCTGCCCTGGGGTGAGCCGTTTCCCATTTAAAAGGGACTGGACAGAGATTTTCCAACTCGCACACCGATAGTTCGACCGGAGAGAAAGTCCCTGATCCAGCTGTAAATCTGACCCTGTATGCCGAGACGTTGTAGCTTGTATAGCAATCCATCTGTCCACATAAGGTCGAACGCTTTTTCCAGGTCTATGAAGACTCCAGTCGTCGTCTGCCCGCTGGCAAAGGCCCTCTGGATGTCATCTTGGAGACGAATTATGTGGTCCTGACAGCATCTGTGTTTTCTGAAGCCGGATTGGTATCGGTTGAAGAGTCCGTTGGTGTCCATTTGCCAGTTAAGTCGATCACAGACAAGTCTTTCCATCACTTTACACAGCACAGATGAGTGCGATTGGACGGTGGGAGCTGTACTCATGAGCGGGTTTGTTTGGCTGAAGGATTGGTGTGGCAACCGATCTCTTCCAGGAAAGCGGGAGTATTCCTATATCCCAGCTGAGTTTGTACAGCTTCAGAAGAGCTTGAAGGCTAGGCTGTGGAAGCTTCGCCAAGATCTCGTATGTAATGCCATCTTCTCCGGGGCTCGTGTTCTTCTTGCATTTCCTGAGGGCTATCTGGCTGTTGCTTGTATGAGGTGTCACGGATCCGAATGCGGAGATACTCACCGACAGCCATAATTTTCAGTTCGCCAAAGCGACTTTCCAGTTCTTGTCTTGTCGCCACAGCATTCACTCTCGTCAGCGAGATGTGTGGAAACTCGACGTATACTGTATCTTCTAGGTAACGGCGTTGAGGGGGCGCCACCGTCGCTTGCGTGTCTTCGCGACTAGTATCGTCGTCTGTTGGTGCAGAGGGATGCCGCTTCTTCGCCGCTGAGCTCTGCGGTAGTGAGACACCAGGTGGCGTGCTCTCATCTTCGCCCATCGCAGATGTACACCACTTGCCGATCTTCATTTTTCCAATTTTGTTGGTTTCGATCGAGTGGTATTTCAGATATGATGTAGATCACCCATCGAGAAACTTACTTTAACGCAAATACTACTTTAAACGCAAGACGCAAGAACTACTTTAAACGCAACTAAGAACTACTTTAAACTCAAGACGCAAACTTACTTTAACGCAAATACTACTTTAAACGCAAGACGCAAGAACTACTTTAAACGCAACTAAGAACTACTTTAAACGCAAGACGCAAACTTACTTTAACGCAAATACTACTTTAAACGTAAGACGCAAGAACTACTTTAAACGCAACTAAGAACTACTTTAAACTCAAGACGCAAACTTACTTTAACGCAAATACTACTTTAAACGTAAGACGCAAGAACTACTTTAAACGCAACTAAGAACTACTTTAAACGCATGGCGAAAGAACTACTTTAAACGCAACTAATAACTACTTAAAACTCAAGACGCAAACTTACTTTAACGCAAATACTACTTTAAACGTAAGACGCAAGAACTACTTTAAACGCAACTAAGAACTACTTTAAACGCATGGCGAAAGAACTACTTTAAACGCAACTAATAACTACTTAAAACTCAAGACGCAAACTTACTTTAACGCAAATATTACTTTAAACGCAAGACGGAAGAACTATTTTAAACGCAACTAATAACTACTTTAAACGCCTTTCTTCTGTCTTAAACGCCTATCTTCTGGATGTCCTAAAGAAAACCAACCATGCGGTTTTCCCATAATTTTCCGGAATAACCCTCCGCACCGTGCTAGCCCGAAATATATAGTTTAGTTAAAATGCGTGTTAAAGGTGTCTAAGCAAAACTTAATATTTGTAAAATGTAAATGTAAATTTACATGTTTTCTATAGCGACCATACGGTCTCGACCCCATTCATTTTTCAATGAATTGAATAGGGGAGATCCTTCACCACCGCTGCCCGTTTGAATGGGCGCCACGCCATTTAATGTCCTCGTGTGCATCGTAATTGTGATCTCGAAATTTCTTCAGAGTCCAAGAAAGCCAAGTCGCAGGAACCAGCTGATCCGATCCGATGAAATCACATTAAATTAGATTAACTCTGATTAGGTTAAGTAACTGTTCACGATTCTTGGTAATGCGCATGCGTACTGAATTTCTATTAATGAACGCCGGATTTACTCGCCAGATGTCGACTCGTTTGCAAACATGACTCGGTGTGACACCGAGTCATGACACCGAGTCATGTCAACATTCAACAGATGGCGTGATACATTCATTTAGTCGACACCTCCTGTTGCAAGGGGTAGACGTTGCCCTAATCTACACCGATCGCCCCATACATGTATGTATGTGTGTGTATGTGTGTGTATGCGTGTATGCGTGTATGTGTGTATGTATGTATGTATGTATGTATGTATGTATGTATGTATGTATGTATGTATGTATGTATGTATGTATGTATGTATGTATGTATGTATGCATGTGACAAATACAATACAACGCATTTTGTTTTAGTATTTGTGTTGCCCAGGTAATCGACGAAACAACCATCGATTGTTGCACTGTGCACTGTGAGAGAGGTGCTACAGAAGTTTTTAGATTAGATTAGATCAGATTAGATTAGATTAGATTAGAGTAGATCAGACGAAGGCATTGTGGCCTTTAAAGAATGAAACGCCGAGGGCCCAATTTTTTATACGGGGCTCGAAATTTGGAAGTTTGCACCTTAGCTATAAAAGCATCGAGCACGATTTGTGAGATTCAACGGGACCCACTGCAAAATCACATCATCATCATCATCACCACCACCACCACCATCATCATCATCATCATCATCACCACCACCACCATCGCCATCATCACCACCACCACCACCATCGTCATCATCATCATCATTACCACCACCACCATCATCGTCATCATCATCATCAGCCACAGAATAATGATCCTCATAATCTTCACCAGCACCATCATCATTATTACCACCAGCATCGTCATCATAACCATCACGCTGGCCTTGTTAGCTCATTGGTTAAAGCGTACATCAAGGGGCCTCTGTGCGTGAGGAAGCCAGTTAGCATACCGATGGTGACTTTATTTCAGAGATTTGAATCTCGGGCTAGGACGGTCCGTGCACGGGGACCTTAAACGGCGTTCCACCCATTCAAATCGACAGCGGTGGTGGTGAAGGATCTCATCTGATGATTTTTTTGGCTTGCACAACGATTTTGCTTAGTAGCGACCATCGAATGTTGACTTGAGCATTCTTACAGTGGCGCTATGGAAGTGTTCACGGCTTTATTTATTATTTGTTAATTATAAACATTAGAACTGAACACGTCTATATTATTAATTTTTGTGTTAGCTTCCTAACCCCAACTATATGCTGCACGTAAGGGCCGGGCCGTATTGGGCCAGGGATGCCAGTCCAAAACTTGAGTAAATAAGGGGTTCCTAGGGCAAAGATCGTTAAACTGACAAGCATGCAAAATTGCACATACCACGTGACATGGACGTTGACAAGCATACAGACAGGCCTGCCAGACTGATCAAGTTTTCCAGATCATATACATGTAGCAATAGTAATCGTAATCGTAATCTCGAGATGTCTACAACGCCCGACGAAAGCTAAGTTGCGGGGACCAGCTTATTCACAGGCGCTCAGTCAAAACAAAATCGATAGGCAAAAGGGTTCGGTTACAGGTCAAGATCCAAGAGGCAGGCAGGCAGGCAAGCAGGCAGGCACGCAGGCACGCAGGCAGGCAGGCAGGCAGGCAGGCAGGCAGGCAGGCAGGCAGGCAGGCAGGCAGGCAGGCAGGCTCTGACGGCTATGGTGGATGGTATTCGGAATTGAATTTGGATTTTGAACCGGAAAGTGAGATAAGGGGAAGAGGAAGGGGAAGAGTCTGGATTTGTGGAAGAGGAGTGTTCTGAGTGAAAGAATTGGGCAGATATTGCAAGAGGTGAAGTGTTGTGAGCTTCATATGATGGGCCAGATAATTGTCCTAATTCAGGTGAGAGTTGACTGCAGAGGGGTGTGTATTCCCGCCATGCTACGAGCCGTAGTCCATAAGAGAACATAATGTGCCTGAATTTCCTAACTACTCTTCCTTTCTTCCTTTCTTCGTTTCATCCTTTCTTCCTTTCTTCCTTTCTTCTTTTCTTCCTTTCTTCCTTTCTTCCGTCTGTTGACCTAACTCGGGCTATCAGTACGAGGTTTCGAGTACCGTTCAAAGTGCCACCTGAACTGCCTTGACGTGCCATAGCTTGCAGACGCCTCGATTAGATTATGAGAAACTCTTATCAAAGAACTGTTTCTCCCGTTGCTCATCTGTGTGGAGTGGTCGACCACAAGAGCCCTGTATTGTGCGTGTTTCTGGACATTTATGCAGCGCCTTTTTACAGCCATTCGAGCGCCGGACGTCGGGATGGGCGAACAAATATATCACCGTCTACCGATACACGTCAAAGGCACAAATATATATACATATATATATGTATATATGCATATATACATACATATATACATATATATGTATATATGATTATGAGTCCGTGGGTATATATATACATAGATATATACATATATACACATATATATGTATATATGTATATGAGTCCGTGGGAATTTGTGCCTTTGACGTGTAGCGACAGACGGTGATATATATACATATACATAACCATGTGAGTGCATATACACACACAGGTATGGATGTATGTATATATATGCGTGTATGTATACATATATCTAAACACTTACTATAGCGCCTTTAAGTGCCTCACAAAAGAGCAGCAATACCTGCAGTGTGTACAAGCATATATTTACTGGCACATATACACAGGTATACATATATATCCAAGTATGTATGTTATATATATATCCAAACGTGTATATATATATACACACATGAATATACATGGCTATAAGGAAGTACACAGAGGTAGATATATTGCCAATATTTCCGGTTCAATTGCTTCTACAAGCGATCTATTTATCAGTGATTAACTCAACTGGAAACCACGCCATAGCAACTATGTTGCTTGTATAATTAAGCTTAAACGTTACCTAAGGGCATGCATATAAATATATATATATGTATATGTATACTCTGCGTGTAGGTATACTTCATACACACACACACCTACACACACACACAGGCACACAGCAATGCTACACACAAATATATATGCTAGATCTGCGTATGTTTATAAGTAGGTAAAGTAAAGTATCCCATATCTCACAAGTGAGACGTAGGGGAGGCGCTCATTTCCTTTTCTTTAGGCCCTTGAGCCTGCAATGAACGAATCCCAATGGTCCTGAACGTGGGGCCAGTGCATCGCAGGACTTGCTGTTTACTTCCCAGCTTACGCCGGTGCCAGATTACACTGATTGGTAACAGAGGCACGGTGTGATGTGCGCAAACAACTTGCCCAGGGTCATTACACGGAGTCGTACCCGCAACCGCATGATCATTGACCTAAAGCGTTACCGATAGATCACCGTGCCGCACAGGTGTGTTTATACGCTACATGTATTAATATATGCATACTATTTCCACGCAATTTGCTGTATATACATTGCTTTATATATATATATGTGTGTGTGTGTGGGTGTGTGTATGTGTAGGTGTGTGTGTGTAGGTGTGCGTGTAGGTGTAGGTGTGTGTGTGTAGGTGTAGGTGTGTGTGTATGTGTGTTAGCATGTGAATAGACATGTAGACCTGTATGTTCGAGCGCGGTGTGTGGTGTGTGGTCTGTGTTGTCTGGGGATCGCTGTCGACATCTTGTCAACTGAGTGGTTGGCGTTTTCTCTGGCGTAGATGTGTGCCGTCGTTCGTCCACTGAGAAACGTTATTGTTTACAAGGCGAAAGAGAGAGACGAATACAAAGAATCGGAGACAGAGACAGAAGCAGACAGAGATCGGGACAGAGGCAGACAGAGACAGACAGAAGCTGACAGAGACAGAGGCTGACAGAGACAGATACAGGCTGACAGAGGCAGAGACAGAGGCAGTCAGAGACAGATAGAGGCTGACAGAGACACATATTCATAGCTGGAGAGACAGAGACAGAGACAGAGTCAAAGACAGAGACAAAGACAGAGACAAAGACAGAGACTGGGGCAGTATGGGACTGAGACAGAGAACGTCACACAGACAGACAGGCAAGAAACAGGGACAGACTTAGACAGACAGAGGTAGAGGTAGAGACATATAGGGGCATACAAATAGACTGCTTGTTGTATTCTATGCTCTATTTTAGCAGACAGACAGACAGATAGATAAACAGACAGACTGACAGACATACAAACAGACAGACAGACAGATAGATAAACAGACAGACAGGCAGACAGACAGAAACAACGACTCCACTGACACAGAAAGAGATAGAGATGATTATTTTCAGCATTTATTAAGCGCCATCGTCTAATGACTAAGCATAAAACGATGGTGCTTAACAATTGTGAATGAGGAACTTGCGCAAGATTCCTACACAGTAACCGCCTCAGAGGAGGCTCGAACCCGTATTCTCCTCGTTACAAGCCCAGCGCTCTAACCAATCGGATACCGAAAGAGAGACAAACAGAAACAGAACCACTGACATAGAAACGGGCAAAGAAAGAGTGAGACAGACAGATAGACAGCAGACAGACAGACAGACAGACAGACAGAACCAGAGAAGAGACTGTCCGCAGACTCTATCGTGAAATTTTATGCTTAATACGGACGGTCGTAAGTACAACTGAAGACGATGCCATTTTTCGTTTGCATTGGTCGCTGCTTCTGGCGACAAAATATCGTCGCCGAAAACGAAAACTCATCAATTGGATACCAAATGGGAAACAAGGTTCGTTTTTAAATATCACTTCAACATACATACATACATACATACATATATATAGATACATATTTATATAATATTATATATATATGTTACCTATTGTTAAATGTGAACACATATACACACAAACATAATCTTAGCTAGATTTTTAATTCCAAACTCATAAAAAGGAGTTTTGTGAATCGATATTTGTATATTTAGTTGTGTATATCTGTCTATTGTATTTGATCTATTTTTAAAATGTATTTAATTTATCTGCATATAATGTAATGCATTTGCGCTTGTCAGATGCAAATATAGGCTTCTTTCTTACTTATTATGAGGATCATCTTATTACATAAATAGTTAGCAGTTGACTTATCCTAGATATTAATAACAGCAAATGGAGTGTTTGATCTTTTACAATTTAATGTAAAACAATACGAGTGAAATTTGATAATGTCCTGTTAAAAGTTCAGAAGTGCACTTTGAACCCGGGCAACAGGAAATATTAAGAACCTAAACAGACTGAAAGATATAAGTTTTAAGTTTAGAGCGAAAGATAGTCTAGGTAAGAGAGTCGCGAACATCAGTAGGTACACTAAAGAGTGTTCCAAATTGTGATATTAGCTAACTGGCCTGGTTAGCTACGTTGGTTAACGCGTACATCACGACGCTTCCGAGCATGGGGATGCCGGTTCGCATACCTATAGTGGCTTATTTCAGAGATTTTAATTCGGGCTAGCACAGTCCGTACACGGGGACCTTAAATGCCGTGGCGCCCATTCAAACGGGCAGCAGTGGTGAAGGATCCCACTCGATAAATTCATTGAAAATGAGCAGGGTCGAGGTCATACGGTCGATATAGAAAAACGTGTACATTTACATGATCGTCGGCCAAAGACTTGTACCAGGAAAAACATTACAGCTTCAAAATTCGCAGCGACAGAGTGGTCCCAGGATCTGTCCTTGTTTCGCATTGGTGTCTGCATGACTAGACATTATTTTTGAATAGAAGATCTAAGGACATTTTATAGTTGTTTATTCATTCGTCGTCGACAGTGCACCTGATGTTAATTAAGGTTAATTAAAGACGTTAATTAAAGACTTACACAAAGCGCGAGGCTAATTACCTCCTCCTGCTGTTCATTCATTCCATCATTTGTTGCCACTGGCTGCAATGTGTTCCAATTACCGTTAGTATCATTGAAGAACTTCTAGAATTGAGACATTTAGATGTCATTCTGGTCGGGTTAAAGTTCACAGACAAGAAATAAAAAACAGATGGTCTGTCGTTAATTAGACAACGGCGGTGATGATGATGAAATTGATGATCATGACGACGATGACGATGATGATGGTGGTGGTGAAGATGATGATGATGATGATGATGACGATTATGATTATCATTATAACAATGATGATGATGTTGGCGGTGGTGATGATTATGGTGGTTATGATCAATAACAGCTGATGATTTTTATGATGATAATGATGATGCTGATGATAATGCTATAGTATTAGTAGTTGTAGTAATAATAATAGTAGTAGTAGCAGTAATAATAATAATAATAATAATAAAAATTAAGAGAGGCAAGACTATTGGGCACACCACTGATGCCGGGGCCAGCCGTTGAAAAGGTGATGAATGAGAAGGCAAATGATCTGGAACGAGCAGTTGGGAGGCTCTCAATGCTTCACGCACCTGACGTCCTAGTGCTGTTGCGAAACGGTTTGAGCGTTCCGAAGCTGCTCTACATAATGCGTACAGCCGTTTGCACCGAATGCCCCAGTCTAACCAGATTTGACTCTCTTTTAAGAGATGGACTATCGACTATCTTAAATGTTCAGTTGTCGGATGAGAAATGGCTCCAGGCGTCCCTTCCGGTTAGGGATGGCGGTCTTGGGATTCGCTGTGCTTCTACGCTGGCACTTTCTGCCTTCTTGGCCTCTGCTGCAAGCACAAGCGAACTCCAAACACACATACTGCCACCAGAATCAGCCGATACCTCAGACGAGCTAGTGAATACCGCACTGAATGCATGGATGGTCTTCACGGGTGCAGAACCACCAACTGGATCAGCAGCTCATCGACAAAGGGAATGGGACAGTCGCTGGACAAGCAAGGCGTCGGCGAGCTAACATGAGTCTGCGAACAACCCACTAGACCACGCTCGTCTCTTGGCCTCTCAAGCACCACACTCTGGAGATTGGATGCTGGCTCCTCCAGTAACCGCATTGGGACTTCGTCTTTCGGATGAGGTGATACGGACCGCGGTTGGAATGCGACTGGGAACCACACTGTGCGAGCCACATCTGTGTCACTGTTGCGAAAGAGTCGACGCCAGAGGATTTCACGGTCTGGTCTGCAGAAAAAGTGCTGGCAGACAACAACGCCATAACATGTTCAACGACATTATATGGAGAGCGCTTACCAGAGCGAACGTCCCTGCTCAGAAAGAACCGTTGGGACTCACCAGGGAAGATGGCAAACGACCGGATGGCGTGACTCTTATACCGTGGTCTCGCGGAAGGTGTTTTACATGGGATGTGACAGTTTCTGACACATTCGCAGCGTCACATCTAGGTTTTACTTCAACCTGACCAAGTGAAGCTGCAAACCGGGCAGTCTCAGCCAAAAGGCTAAAATACGTCACTATAGCCCAAACCCACTCTTTTGTGGCGGTCGCACTGGAGACCAGCGGCGCATGGAGTAGGGAAGGATTGGATTTTGTGTGCGAGTTAGGACGAAGGATGACAATGGCAACCCACGATCCACTGGAGACCTGCTACCTGCTCCAAAGACTCTCAGTAGCTGTCCAGCGTGGGAACGCCATCTGCTTCTCCGGAATTCTACCTTAGAATATTTATAATAATAATATTAGTGTTATTATTATTAATAATAATAATAATATAATAATAATAATAATAAAACCTCTTATTTGTTCCGTAAAATGTCTGTGGTTGTTCAACGAGTGAATGCCATCTGTCTCTCCGGTACATTACCAATTAATATTAATAATTAAAAAATAATAATAATAATAGTGATGGTGATATGGCACGTAATGTTGTCGTAAGTGGTCCAGAATACTTCACCTGGAAATCTGCAGTGTAGCAGTTATGATGTAAAATAAAATTTGTCGAGCCCCTCTCAGTAGCGTCTCAAAGGCACTCAATACAAATTACTAATGAGAAGGAAGCGATTTCTCGACACAATTCACGAGAATCTATATTTCAGTCCGCATTCTATCGCTGTAGCTACACCAATCTCTGTCTCTTCCGGACATCACTGTTATTAGAGACTTCCCATTACTTTTATTAGAGACTTCCCATTACTTTTATAACAGACTTCCCGGCTTATTTTCCATTTATCTACGGCAGAGGACGTGACGAAGTGCTTTACGGTGCTAACTCCGAGCTTGCGGAAGCATTGTTTTATAACAACAAACCCAAGACCTGATCCTTTGTGATCCGCCTTCACGCTTCGAGTCGACTTGCATCCAGAAAGCCGCGTATAAGTCGCACCCGCGTATAAGTCGCGTATGTGCTTTAACATCGACGCACATTAATTATTCAGACCTCGAGCGGCTTTGAAATCGTCTTCTGTCGGGTCTTTTCAAGTTACAATCGATCGACTTCGTTGTTCTTCAGTCTCCATTTGGAATCGTACAAGATATCTCGTGTGGTTGAGTATGTATGTATGTATGTATGTATGTATGTGTGTGTGTGTATGTATGTATGTATGCATGCATGCATCTATGTATGTATGCATGCTTCTATGTATGTATGTATGTATGTATGTATGTATGTATGTGTGTGTGTATGTATGTATGTATGTATGTGTGTATGTATGTACTGTATGTTTGCGCGGATGTGTCTTTATGTATTCATACATGAAAACATACAGACAGATGCACAGGTACAAAATACATAACACACAGGCAGACACACACAAACATTGTGGTAAACAGAAAAGTATAAGACAGCCTAAGCAACGACAGTGAAGGTGGAGGTAAAACAGAGAAGAAAGAGAGAGGGATACAGAGAGAGACAGAGAAAGAGAGAGAGAGAAGGAGAGGAAGAACGATTCAGAGAGGGAGAGGGCGAAGGCGAGAGGGAGAAATAGAAAGTGGGAGAGATGGAGAGATAGAAAAACGGGCGAGAGAGAAGAGAGAGATAGAGAAAGGGAGAGCAGCCAGAGACAGAGGGGGAGAGAGAGGAAGAGAGAGAGACACAGGGAGAGAAAGAGAGAGAGGGCGAGAGAAAGAGAGACAGAGAGAGGGAGAGAGAAAGAGAGAGATTGCCTAGATTGCCAGTGGGGAAGTGCAGAGACAGGTCTTTTAAGACTTTATCAACGTCCATTATATATCAAAGCAGTTGCAAACAACAACAACAAGACTTCGACGACGAACGATGCTAATAACACTCCAGGCGCACGTTCTTGCCATCCATCGAACTGATCATCATCTGTCCTAATGATGCTGCTCCAGTTGCTGAGGATGGTTGATGGAAGAAATGCTACAGGTGAAATTGATGCCTTCGAGGGGTTCTTTAAAGGCTCTATATAATTGTGCGCGGATAACTAACTGACTGTTGACATGCGCAGTTCCAAAAATCTTGAATGCCGAACTAGATGGTTGTTACAGTATGTGCTTCATCTGACCATAATTTGTCAGCTTATGTGGCGCTATTTCGTAACGTATCAAGTATCAACCGATGACCGCTTCTAAACAAAACCGCAAATTCTACCCTCGGCCCATAAATACGATCTAGGTTAGATAGATAGATGGATAGACAGACAGACAGACAGACAGATAGATAGATAGATAGATAGGCGCTATACAAATAGATAGATAGATAGTCAGACAGGCAGGCAGGCAGGCAGACAGACAGACATATAGATAGATAGGCAGACAGACAGACAGATAGATAGATAGATAGATAGATAGATAGATCGGCAGATAGATAGATAGATAGATAGATAGATAGATAGATAGATAGATAGATAGATAGATAGATAGATAGATAGATAGATAGATAGATAGATAGATAGATAGATAGATAGATAGATAGATAGATAGATAGATAGATAGATAGATAGATAGATAGATAGATAGATAGATAGATAGATAGATAGATAGATAGATAGATAGATAGATAGATAGATAGATAGATAGATAGATAGATAGATAGATAGATAGATAGATAGATAGATAGATAGATAGATAGATAGATAGATAGATAGATAGATAGATAGATAGATAGATAGATAGATAGATAGATAGATAGATAGATAGATAGATAGATAGATAGATAGATAGATAGATAGATAGATAGATAGACAGACGACCTCTAGACAGACAGACAGACAGACATAGATAGAGTTATCTAGGACATTTAAATAGCGCCTTCAAAGAAATTCTCGAAGGCGGTCCTTGACAATCTAACAGATGAGAAAGTTCGATAAGGACAGAAGTTCGTCTGCAGGCGACTGATGCTCGAAAGGCAGGAAACGTATTGCTTTATTTATATGGCGTCACAATCTTTTGTACTATAAGGGCAACTGTTGCTCAAGATCAATGCACAAAGGCAATTATGGAGGATCGTTGAACTTCCAGACTGAGTTCGAATGCAAACACCCAGTCTCTCACTCAGTCGTCATATATCGAACTTTTATCACCTCAGGAGAAACAATTTCGACGTAGGCAACTGGTTTTTTCTACTGAAAGTGCCTAAGAAAACCTTCACAAAGTCGGAGAAAAGTAAACCGGGTTTGATATTGCATTATATTGGGCTGGATTTGCTGAACAATTAGATGAAAACCTATCAGAAATAGTAGACAAGTTACAATTTTAAGAAGTAAACCGGGTTTGATATTATACAAGGCTGGGATGGATTTCCTGAATAGTTATATGAAAACCATGTGTTTCTATCACAAATAGTAACCAAGATACAATTTTAAGATGAAAGTCTTTTTACGGTTAGCTTTGAGAAATCGCGAGTTAAAGTTCATCATGACTTTGACCCTACCTAAGTCGCTGTGCCTAGAGGTCGTGTTTATGTCTGTGGTAAGTTGAAGTGTATTCATACGCCTCTGAGGCTGCCATCAGTGAAATCTCCACAAGAAAGTAGTTCAGAAAAATATTCACGTGACTTGTTCATTTGCATAAAAATCGATTCATACGACTTTAAATTGTAGCACTAAGGGAACATGCTCTACTAAGTTTTAGTTGCAGGGCATTACAATAAAATTGAAAATAAAAATAATTAGCGAAACTTATAGGAACTTGAGATTTGATGGCTAACCAAACAAAGAATATAAAACATACAAAGAACTCATTTGACCCATTTTGTGCCTTTTTTACCTTCTGAGGGCTTTTCTCGCAAATTAACTTTTCCGAGACAAGTGCGCGCGTTACACAAGTGCGGGGCGTTACACAGGCTCAAACCCGCCATCGTTGGTTAGAGACCCAATGCTCTACCGAGTAATCCACGATGCCACACAGAAGGCCGATATGTCGCATAATAGTGATAGCGTCTATGTTTTTGCGTATCAATGGATGGGCCCCATAGTTTCCGGAATACAATGAGTAACTGTCAGAGCCGCCCATTTATGTTGTTTTTAGGATATAAAGAAATCCGATTATTTTCAAACGACGCAGAGAAACATAAAGAAACATCTTATCTCCGACGCTCATTATTCACCGATCGTCCGTCGCAGTGGAATAAGCGGGGAGGGAGGAGGGAGGATAAATAGATAGATACATAAAAGAGAGAGACAGACAGAGAGACAGAGTGAGAAAGAGTGGGAGAGAATGAGAGTGAGAGAGTGAGAGATAGAGAATGAGAGTGAGAGAGTGAGAGAGATAGTGAGAGAGAACTAGAGTGAGAGAGGGTGAGAGATAGAGAGTGGGAGATAATTAGAGTGAGAGAGAGAGTGAGAGAGAGAGGGTGAGAGAATTAGAGTGACAGAGAGTGAGAGAGAGTGAGAGAGATAGTGAGAGAGAACTAGAGTGAGAGAGGGTGAGAGATAGAGAGTGGGAGATAATTAGAGTGAGAGAGAGTGAGATAGAGTGAGAGTGAGAGAGTGAGGGAGAGTGAGAGTGAGTGAGTGAGAGTGAGTGCGTGCGTGAGCGTGAAAGTGAGAGAGAGACGGATGGACGGAAGGTCGGAAAGACGAACTACTGGATGGACTACTGGATGGATTACTGGACTACTGGATGAATGGATGAATGGATGGATGGATGGATTGATGGTGAGAGAAAAAAAGAGAAACTGAGAGAGAAAAGGGCAGACAGTCAATCGGACAGACACACAGAGACAGACAAAGAGACACAGACAGACACAGACGGGGCAAACAGAGAAAGGATACCGAGAGAGACAGACATAGCTATACACGCAAAGAAAAATAGAGAAAGGAAGAGGAGACAATAGATGAAAGGCTATCGACAGGATGCGTGCATGCCAATAGACGTGGCATAGGAGATAATGGCGTTCATGCAGAAGAGATACGACTGATGCCTTCTCTATCACACGACATACGGAAGCGACGAACAAAGATGGAAGGCAACGCTCACGTCCAAGCGGCTTAGCTGAAACGGATATAATCTGTTTAGGCAACAGAACAGCTTTGAGCTCAGACCCAGTGACGTTAATACAATGTTTATCATTAACCATTTAAATTATTATTGTTTTTGTTTTCAAACCCAAATATTAATGCTCCATGCTTTAGATGATAAATCATGTTAAAGACTTATTTTGTCATATTGGGTAGCCTGCTTTTGTTATACTTTTATATCGAAATTATTACTACTACTACTACTACTACTACTACTACTACTACTACTACTACTACTACTACTACTACCACTACTACTACTACCACTACCACTACTACTACTACTATTATTATTATTATTATTATTATTATTATTATTATTATTATTATTATTATTATTATCTAAATCCAAGATACCTAATCCAGTGAAAAATTGAAGGAAAACCCGAGTGCAAATCGAACACAGAGCCAATTTTTGTTTAATGGATTGAGTCCAACTTAATATCAGAGCATCAGAGAACACTTTGACATTGGAGCATTCTACGTCTGAGTGTTCAGCCGATGCAGTCAGCGCACCTGTCAGTTCATCAAGCGGCCTCGAACGCTGGCAAAATCCGCCTGAGCGTCAGACAGTTCCGCTGTTCGCGCTCACCGCAACACCACCACCAGCAGCAGCAGCAGCAACAACAGCAGCAGCAGAAGCAGCAAGAGCAGATGCATGCAGATTCGGACTGATCATCCATCGCCGGCGTTAAGTCCAGCAGCGACCAATCAATTGACTGTGGAGTCTGCGACCTAGGCGTCGCTGCGTTGGGTTCGTCGTCCGGGGTGATGCTAGATCGGTTTCGGGGTAAAAAAGGTTCTTGCACCGCCCACTCTTGTTTTCAAGGCACGACATACTCTCTGTTTCTGTGTCTGTATCACTGTCTCTTTGTCTCTGTCTGTCTGTCTCTGTCTCTGCCTGTCTGCCTCTGTCTCTGCCTGTCTGTCTCTGTCTCTTTGTCTGTCTGTCTTGTCTGTGTGTCTTGTCTGTCTTGTCTGTCTCTGTCTCTGTCTGTCTGTCTGTCTCTGTCTCTGTCTGTCTGTCTCTTTGTCTGTCTGTCTTGTCTGTCTGTCTGTCTCTTTCTCTCTCTCTCTCTCTCTCTCTCTCTCGTTCTCTCTCTCTCTCTCTCTCGGATCCTTTCTCTCCACTTTCTGTTTCCAGTGTCCTCCTTTAATTTGAGTAGTTTAAGGTCCTGTTGGATCATGTCCCTCCATCTCTTCCTCTGTCTTCCCCGACTGCGGTGTCCATGAACTTCTGCCTTCATAATTCTTTTGATGTAGCTTTCTTCTTTTGCATGCTCCACGTGACTATTCCACCTTAGTCTGGCCTCCCGCATTTTCTATGTTACGGCATACAATACAGTGCATTGCAATCAAAATTTCAAAGTTCAGAAAAGTTCATTGGAGCCAATCAACAGGAAGCTTTAATAACCACGAACACACTGAAAGAGTTAAGTCTTTGTTTAGAACACAAATTATCTCGGTATCAGAGATGCGACCATGAGGTGGTAGAGTCCAAAAATAGTGGAACCAGCAACTGTGAATGAACGCCGGCCAAAGAAGAGACGTGTACCAGGAACATCATATTTATTATTCTATTCTGAGGCGAATTTTAACGTATCTTGTTATCTTGAAAACATAATTTGAAACGAAACAACATTTGAGTAAGTTAAAAATTATAAGCACAGACAATCGTCCAAGATGTATGTTTTTAAGCATTCGTAATTAGAACCAAACATGATTCCAAGAAGTTAAGCTGAAACAAAATGGCTGTGTGACTTTATCAGTCACGTGATACATTCAATAAACTCTGGGGAACCGATTTCGTCGCGGTCCTGAATTGTCTTCACACGGGGGACCACCGAAGCGCCGCCAGCCTGTCTGTCCGTCCACCGCGTAGCCTCGCAATGTGCATGCCAGCGTCCACGCGACGATAAGGCCTGCTGCTGCACCAGGAGCAGCAGCAGCAGCAGCAATAGAAGCAGGAGCAGAAGCAGAGATGCGAGAGGCTTTGACGATGAGGGAAGCTAGCCCCTGGTGCAAGCACACGGGCTCCACCCCCGCCGTTTGTTAGACAGACGACGAACGGAATATAGGAATGGAAGGGATAGATAGATGGAAGGATGGATGGATGGATGGATGGATGGGCGCTGCTGTGATTTATGTGCGGCCGTGCGTCGCAGACTAATTGCGAAGCCGAGCGGATATATCGGCGCCGAGGCAGCAGAGGGCAAGGAACGTGAATCGTCGGAATCGATGCAACGGCTGCAATATTCTAAAGACTTTTCGTGTCGCCTTCTTAATTAACTCTCAAGATTCGCTTTGCGTTCGCCGGCTGGATCCTGTTCACATCTGACCTTTCGGGCAACCCTTCCAGTCGAAGGCCTCGACAGTACTTGAACCGAGGTTGTGGGGTTTCCATGGGTGGGTGGATTAAGTAGCACATCGCTGGGGTCACGCTGCAATTCTGTTTCCCGTTTGAAATAACCCTCGAAGCTCGCTGTGTTTTCATCGAACTAGACTTGCCCTGCTCGAACCTCGCCCTTCAGGTAAAGCCCTGGGCAGTACTGGAACCGGGGTTGTGTGGTTTCGAAGGGTTGGGCAATATTCGAACAAGGGTTGTGAGGATCTGAGAGGTTGCGTAGATGGGCGTCATTGGGGTGGGTCGAGAAGATGAACCAGATTTTGAATTCGTTGTGGAGGTTTAGAGGAAGTCATCGTCTTTCAAAGTTAAGACACTTCACCAGAGGGCGTTCGGCTGCCAAGAAAGAAGAAGAACAAGAAGAACAGTCTATCATTTGCCAGAATCAACAGTAAACGTTTACCTAGAAGGTAGGAAGTCCAGGATAATTATCGATTTACTCGTTCCTCATGTTTATCTAGCGCTACTCAGCAAATGAATCGATAATAACTCGATTGTTCTAGGGGGTTGTGTGCACACAACTTGCTCGTAGTCTCCTAGTCCCACCGACGTCGTCACAATCAAGGCTCGAACCCGAACAATTTGTGTTACAAAGCAGACGCTTTTCCAATCGGCCTCATCCTGATTTCTTGTAATCTATAAGCACTCCATTATAAATAAACCGAATTAAATATCATTGTTCTTATTGAACAATAACGTCAGGCTTGTATCACAATATTTAAGGCTAGTATAAAAATAGTTAGTCTCAAATGAAAATAAAATTTTAGGCTCACATTACACTATTTAAGCGCATATCGCAATATTTAGGTTTATGTTTAGGGCTATATCACAATTACATCACTCACTCACTACACTCACTAAACTACCCTAGACTACACTCACTACACTAACTACACTACAGTCCCTACAATACATTTCACCACCCTTCTCTACACTACGCTGCACTGCATTGAACTGCATTGATTTGTATTGAAATGGATTGAATTGCACTGAACTGCACTGAATTGCACTGAATTGCATTGAATTGTATTAGTCCTACGTAACATTTCTGCTGTATGTTTGCTTGCACTAAATTCTACGGAAACTGCTGACCTAGGCATCTTAATTTCTCTCATAAATTCTCAGTTGACCTTCGCTTAAACTCGTTTTCAGGATTCCAGGGAATCGCATGTGTCAGACGATGAATGTCTTTCTGGACGCGAGGCATTGGGATGGATCGGAGGGAAATTTATATAGCGGTCCGGAGGGGAAGAGCACAGGAACTGTTCTACACGCTGACCATGGTCAGTGGTTATTACTTAACGACGGTCATTTCCTCGGTCGACTCCTATCGGCGTCGGCGTCCAGTTGCTTTGTATTCGGTCAGTGGTCAGATGCAATCCGAATGCCCTCGTCTCCATGGAAACGGTTGTTGCTGCTGCTGCTGGAGAATAGTGTCCTTCTGATCCCTCCTCATCCTCATGTATCGATAGAAACTGCCAAAGCAGGTCGATATGATTTTCTACAGCAACTGGCAGATTCACAGTTTTTGGGCGTGATTGGCTTGGGCCCCAGTGGCGGATCTAGGGTGGCTTGGGTGGAGGGGATCATCATTTAAATGAATCGGTTTTTCCTCAGGTATCTTGGATCCCGTCAGTGGCGGATCCAGGATTGGGGGAGCAAGGGCAGTCTTGCAGTCCACAATGCATGGGTCTGGTCTGAGGGGCGCCGGCATATAACGAAGAGGAGCAATCAGATGGCTACGGTGGGTGATGTTTGGAATTGGGTCTGCAAGATAGATAAGGGGAAGAAGAGGAATCAGGATAGGATCTGCGGAAGAGGAGTGTTTTCAGTTTTGAGTGACAGACCTGTGCAGAGGTTGCTAGGGGTGAAATGATGGTGAGTTCGCATGATGGATCAGATCATCCATCTATCAATCCATCCATCCACCCATCCATCCATCCATCCATCCATCCATCCATCCACTGTAACCTTTCTTACTGCTTACGTGACTAGAAAGCGTTTCCATGACACTTCTGGATTCGAACCTTGTAATTAGGAGAACGAAACTAACCACTAGATCAACCACAAGACTGATTCCTTTATTAGATTGAAATGCTTCAGAGTGACTACTCCAAAGCGGTTGGGGTCAAAACCCTTTCCCTTCAGCCCCGAATATCGAAGCAGAATTCGATTATTGAAATGAAATCTAATTAGACGAATCGGATGTCAAATATCTGGTGTCAAATAGAGTCATCAAACTAGGAACAAGAAGAGAGGTCATGTGACTCGTTCCGATTCCTTCCCTCAGCTCCTTCAAGGTCAAACATGAATAATTTCCACAAGTAAATGCAACGAACCAAAGACATCCGGCAGAGTTTTCGGAGGTTTACAAGAATTTTGTTCATGTTACCTAATCCTACCTTACCATTTAGTAAAATAACTCTGTCATGACTTTACATTACTTTACTTTGCCGTTGCATCAGATTCTGTGCTCTGCCTGAGCTGACCTCACCTTACGTATCCTATATCATCGCGCCTTCTTTGTTTTCTACTTACCTTACATCACCTTGATTTACCTTGCTTTAAATTGCTTTAGCTTACCTTAGCTTGTTTTACTTTACCAAACCTTACCTTGCCTTACCTCACCTTACCTTGTCTTACCTTATCTTGCCTTACCTTACCTTACCTTACCCTACCTTACCTTACCTCGCCTTACCTTACCTCACCTTACCTTACCTTACCTCGCCTTACCTTACCTCACCTTACCTTACCTTACCTCGCCTTACCTTACCTCACCTTACCTTACCTTACCTCATCTTACCTTACCTTACCTTACCTTACCTTGCCTTGCCTTACCTTACCTTATCTTACAGTAGCTCACCTCACTTTATTTTATCTTACCAACAACTTTTATGTCAATTTTATTTCATTAGCTCCGCCAGAATCCATTCTTCTGGTGTTCTAATCCTAATCCGGATTAAATAATCCAGACCATAGAACGGATGATGCTTCAAAATCCATCGGCGATTAAACAAATGCAATTCCTCTCTGCGTTTCTCTCTAATGACCTCTATAGCGCCATTATATCATTGCACAAAACACCCCAATAGTCGACAGTCGTTTGCAGTGAAACCGCAGCCAAAAAGCGTAATCCGTTGGAGAAGCCATGTCGAAATCCTTCTTCTGCTGACCTTTTGACCCCGCCATTGCACTCGGCCTCAGACGAAGGTGACCTCTCACTCTTCATTGATCTTCGTCGCTCAGCCGTGACTGGCGTCCTTGTCGTCGTAGCATGTTTCGAAAGGTCGACGATCGTCTAATGCAATTGCGTGGCTTTTATTGATGCTCCTTTTCCTCGAATTGCCTCCAAAACGACCGGCCAGTTCAAGCCACTTCCATTCCTCCCCACTCCTCGACATCAAAGAGCGCCGCTCATTGAACGACCGGTGCATTTGTTCATTCGTTTCGTTCTTTGGTAATTCGTCTACTTGTTCGTCAGACGGTTTGTTTGTCCATCCATCCATCCATCCATCCATCTGTTCATTCACATATCCACTTACTCACACACTCACTTACCCGTCCATTCATCCATCCTTCCATTATTCATCAGTCCAACAATCAACTTTACTTAAACTCACCCATTCATCTAATCCACCAATCCTCCAGTCCACCAATCCTTTCGCCCATCCACCCACAATTCACCAGTCCACAAGTTTATCCATCCATCCGTCCATCCGTCCTTCCATAATTCCATCCATCCATCCATCCATCCATGCATATATCCATCCATCCATCCATCCGTCCGTCCGTCCATCCATCCATCCATCCATCCGCCCATCCATCCGTCCGTCCGTCCATCCATCCATCCGTCCGTCCATCCATCCATCCATCCATCCATCCATCCATCCATCCATCCATCCATCCGTCCGTCCGTCCATCCATCCATCCATCCATCCGCCCCTACATCCATCCATTTATTCAATCCGTCCATCCATTCATTCAATCCATCCATACATGCATCCATATATGCATCCATCCATCCATTCATCCATCCATCCATCCATCCATCCAGCCATCCATCTATCCATTCATGATAATTTATGGGAGATTGTGTCTGTTGCGAAGCCTGGCAATGCCCCTTCGTTTCCAGGCCCTCGATCTTTCACGTCCACCCTTTCAAAGGTCAGAGGGGCAAAGGGTATGCGCGCGTTAAGGCAGCAGCGCGTCCAAACGTCTCCGACGACACCTTTACAGCGAGACCGATGCGTATAATGTGTCCGTAAGATGTCATCTCCGGAATCGTTTGGGGATGTCATTTTCGAGATCATCTGGAGATGTCATCTCCGGAATCATTTTGGGGCTTTTGGGGCTTAGCTCTTCACAAAAGAGGGTCATCCGATGCTTCGAAGGAAGGACGGGATTCCGTCACAGGCAGCGTACATCGGCCGCGTTTAGTTATGCTACGATCTACGCAAGGACCAGTAAAACATCGTTAGCCATGACAGGGCGGATACAGTCCACGTTCGGATGTTGTCTGTAAGATGCATTCGAAGCCAAAGCTGAAGAACAATATAGAATGTTAGAGCTCTGCGCTATTAGACGGGCGCTATAGTAATGCACAGATTTGAAAGAATGGAAATGGTTAAAGGCGCTATATAAATCGTCTGATTATTTCCACGCATTGACAAAGGAGGTCATTTGTTATTCCTTTCGCTTTGAGAAAGAAAAGGACCTGCTGCTGTGAGTGTACTGGACTACTGCGTAGTGTGTAGCTATTGTACATCGGCCTATTGTGTACTGATTGTCTGTCGGTAACGCATTTGGTCAGTGATCATGCGGTTGCGGGTTCGACTCCGTGTAACGACCCGGGGCAAGTTGTTTGCGCATACCGTGTCTCTGTCACCAAGCAGTATAATTTGGTACCGGTAAACGGCAAGTCCTGCTATACATTGACCCCGTGTCCAGGACCTTGTGGTTCGTCCATTGCCGGCTCAAGGGCCCAAGGAAAGGAGCTGAGCGCCTCCCCTACGTCTCATTTGTATGATATGGGATACTTTACTTTTGTGTATTGGGCTATTGACTATTGGGCTTTTGTATATTGGACTATTGTCTTTTGATCAATTGCATACTGGCCTAGTAGTGGGCAACGGACTAATGCGTAGTGTACATGCATGTATACATACATTCATGCATACACGCATATATGCATGCGTGCATTCGCCCAAACATCATGCCGCTGCAATGGTTGATTTGCTGAGATTCGAATATCTTTTTATTCTGCTCTTATCCATTAAGCTTCACGCAAGCAGAAAGTAAACAACTAAATAATTCAACTTCGATCACCGATGTTACTTTTTCCTCTTTTTCTTTAATTCCCTGCAGACACAGGAGACTAAAATTTAAAAGCCGTGCCAACGCAGATGATAGATAAACAAATCGCCCAAGACGCCATCTCGTGATTTCTTGCAGTCAGGCTACGTCTTTTCCCGGTAGATGGCGTCCCTTGGTCAATATGACGTCGTCATGTGAAGCGCATCCATAGTTCAGTCAAAACAATAGTCTGTGGTCTGTTTGTTGACTATTAGTAAGATTTAAAGGAATGCAACTACCCGCCTTATCCACGTGCCGTGGGGGAAATTATGAAAAGTGCATTAATAGGGAAGAGTACTGTATAGGTATGTGAAGCCTTAATTAAAGGTTAATGAAATAATGGAGCCGACAGGGCAAAGTCTGTCTGTTTGTCTGTCTCTCCCTTTCTCTCCTTCTGCCTCTCTCTCTCTCTCTCTCTCTCTCTCTCTATATATATATATATATATATATATATATATATATATATATATATATATATATATATATATATATATATATATATAATACAATGCTTGTTTATTTTACTTGCCTTTCTTCTAGTCATCAGACTTGTTCGTAACAAACGTCAGCACATGTTCTGTCTTGTTACAGTTTTTCTCTTTCGTTCTCTGCATGCACAGGCGGCTCAGGTTCTTCTGCTTCATCATCGAGGTTATCCTGTGTCTATTCATTACTACTAGGCCTACGACTACTACTGCTACTGCTGTTGATGCTCAGTTGTTGATGTTACAACTACTACTAATAATATTACTTAGTAACAATTGATATTATTAACTACTAATACCTTATTAGATATTGTGTTAGATAACCATGTTTCAGGGCCTTTGTGACGTTCATGAACAGCTCTATACAAATGTTAACACATACATACATACATACATACATACATACATACATACATACATACATACATACATACATACATACATACATACATACATACATACATACAGATATACATATATAAATGCATATACAAACATACGCACATTACTATTATTATTATTAGAATTAGTGATGGTGGTGGTTGTAGTAGTAGTGGTAGTAGTAGTAGTAGTTGTTGTAATGGTAGCAGTAGCAACAGCAGCAGCAGTAGTAGTAGTAGCAGTGTCATCATCATTATCGTCGCCTTGTTATTGTCGTCATCATGACTTAAAATGAAAATATTTGAAGGGTGTGAAAACCTGGATAGGAAAAAGGTAAAAAAATCTTCCATTCAATTAAATACTTTTTTCTGATTTTCGCAGAGATAACTTTCATTTGGCGCAGTCAAAGGTGACCGGTAATAAACGCTCGCGGGCAAATTTGCAAGTCCATTAGGAACCGAACCCTCTACTATAGGGACATCCGTCCATCATGCCCTGCGGCCAAGCTCTGCGCCGCTTTGCATACGTAACTCACGCAACGCATACTGCAACGGCAAATGGCGCACGGCAACGTGTAAACCGCACCGAGTGCTGGTTCAAAATCGGTTTTATCAGAACCTTCGTATGCGGAAATGAGATAGGAGTGGGTTGCTGTAGAGTGCATGTAGTCCTACAGGTCGACTTCTTGTCCTCTACGTCCTACAGGTCGACTTCTTGTCCTCTACGTCCTACAGGTCGACTTCTTGTCCTCTACGTCCTACAGGTCGACTTCTTGTCCTCTACGTCCTACAGGTCGACTTCTTGTCCTCTACGTCCTACAGGTCGACTTCTTGTCCTCTACGTCCTACAGGTCGACTTCTTGTCCTCTACGTCCTACAGGTCGACTTCTTGTCCTCTACGTCCTACAGGTCGACTTCTTGTCCTCTACGTCCTACAGGTCGACTTCTTGTCCTCTACGTCCTACAGGTCGACTTCTTGTCCTCTACGTCCTACAGGTCGACTTCTTGTCCTCCACGTCCAACAGGTCGACTTCTTGTCCTCTACGTCCTATAGGTCGACTTCTTGTCCTCTACGTTCTCTAGATCGTCTGGATCTATTTGTTCCTTGCTCAGCAGATGGCTTTTGCTGTTGTTGCCCTATCTCTGTGGAATGGACTTCCGCTATCGTTTCGTGCAAGGGTCACTGTTGTTGATAGAGGTCAGTCAGCTCGTTGTTTAAAGACGTTCTTATTTCCCAGGGGTTCTCATGCTGGAAGTGCCTCTGAGTAGTTTGTTCTGTAAAAAGCGCTATATAAGTTATCAAATACAATACAATACAACTTGTTTACCGGTTATCGCGAATACCAACAATAAAGTATAATTAATTGCAGTGCAGATCGGAAGTTACAGCAGTGTCCACTTTCACACATGCGCCATCTAGCGGATTAAGATACGACTCTGTTTTCTGTCTGCTATGCCAGGGCAAAGTAATTGTGTCCTGCTGCCAGGCACTTTTCCTGTGTATTGTGTCTGCACTAGACAATTTATGCTTTGGTTGGTAGAGTGTTTGCTTTTAAAGTAGACATTCATTCGTGTAAGAAAGTAATAACAAAAAAGAACTAATGGACAAACAGATGGAGAGAGAGAAGAGAGAGAGAGAGAGAGAGAGAGAAATAGAGAAAGAGAAAGAGAGAGAGAGAAAGAGAGAGAGAGACAGACAAACAGAGAAAGTAAGATAGGATAGGAATAGAGAAAGAATGTTGAAGACAAAGAGGAGCAGAGAGAGAGAGAGACAAAGAAGAGAGACAGAGGAGAGAAAGAAAGAAAGAAAAAGAGAAAAAAGAAAGAGTGAAATAAAGAGAGAGGAGAGATAGAAAGAAAGAAAGAGAGGAGAGAGAGAGAAAGTGAGAGATTGAGAGGAGAGAGAGGAATGAGAAAGAGTAAGAGTGGAGAGAGAGAAACAAAGAGACATAAACAGAGAGACATAAACAGAGAGACAACGAGAGCAAGAGATAGAAAGACAGAGACAGAGGCAGAGAGACAGAGACAGAGAGACAGAGACAGAGAAAGAGGAAACAGAAAAAGCGGGAGAGAGATAAGAAGCTAGTCTGAGCTGCAGAGACACAGACTGAGTGATTACATATACCCTATCGTTCAAACGACGCAGATCTTATCCTACTCCGTGCAATTGTTTAATTGTCTGTAATAGCGCGTCACAGCTGCACCAAGTGCTGAATCTCTCGAGTTCGACTCGGATCCAACAATCTATTGATTATTTGTCTTCCAACTTTCCCTCGATGCAAAAAAATAATTGGCTGGATTACAGTTGGCTGTATTCGTCCGATAGCCCTCCACCTATCTTTGTACCATAACGTACCTGCATATTTATGTAACGCCATTATGGGTACAAAAATGCATCTTCATATTTATATAGCCCCTTTCATTGGTACAATTATGTAGTTGCATATTATATAGCGCCGTCTGAGGCGTCTTAAAGGCGTCTTATATAAGGAGACGGTAGAAGATTTATTTAGCCCAAGTATCCTAAAAGGTGCAATTCATTTTGAAAAGTTAATGTCTGGTAATATCAGGCACTAATGTGGCCAGAACACTTGTAGGAATATCGTGCCCGGGAACAAGACAAGTCCACTGTGGCATGCGGCCAGATAATTTAAGGCAAAACTGACTGTGCCTAGTTTTAGGGCACAGTTAGTTGTGTTTGCGAAAAGAAAAATTTATAAATATATGCGTTTCTTGCTTCTGCTTTTATCAGGAATTATGTTTGCAGTATACATGAATGTATGTATATATGTATGTGTGTATGTATGTATGTCTATATGTATGTATGTATGTATGTATGTATGTATGTATGTATGTATGTATGTATGTATGCAATAACTTAATATGGATAAGATATATATGTACAGACATCACCTAAACGGTTTAGGCTTTACTACGGTCACATGGTGCAAACCTTTGATTTCTGACGAATTAATGGGCGCTATATAAATCGAATCCACATTGAAATACTTAAATTCAGAACAAACACATTATATGCTTCACATTCTCGAACAGCAATTCTTTGAATTCGATCGATTTCTATCGGCGCTATATAAATGCGATCTATAGCAAAGCCTAAACCAAGATTCCAGAGTTGCTTAATATTCACTGCTCGCCTTTCTTTGAGTTCGGCGGCTTTTATGGGCGCTACATAAACGCACTTACGTATTTGTCTTGCAAAATCAATACTGGGATGGACGGACGGACGGACGGAAGGAGGGTCGGACGGATGGACGGATGGAGCGATGTCGAGACTGCATGGATTCGGAGGCTGTACGAGTGAAAATCGGAAGACTGGAATTCCTCGTCTGCCTGCGATCTTCCCCCAGATCAACCAAAATCTATAACTCATTCCCGGGCAGAAGAGGGAGTTCGTGGAAGACAGGCAGACATCGATAGACAGGCATTGAAAGACATACACGGAAAGACTGCTGGACAGACAAAAAGACTGATAGGCAGACAAGCAGATAGACACCGTCAGACAGACACTAAAATACAGACAAATAAACAGACATACGGACAGACAGACCGACAGATATCAGAACTCAGGCAGGTATGCAGACGGACAGTCGGACGGACAATTTTACCACAGTGAGCTTAAGCAAGAAGACAGATCGTGTGAGATTTGAGTCAATGTAAAAGAAAGACAGTGAGTGCTTTAGAGTGATGGTTAGCGTAACTAAATAGATAGATAGATAGATAGATAGATAGATAGATAGATAGATAGATAGATAGATAGATAGATAGATAGATAGATAGATAGAGAGAGAGAGAGAGAGAGAGAGATAGAGAGAGAGAGAGAGAGAAAGACAGAAAGAAAGATACAGAGGGAGGGGGTAGGGAGGGAGGGACACACAGAGAGGTAGAGATTAAGAGACAGCGACAGACAGGAGACAAAGAACGAGTCGAATGAGAGAGAAAGAGGTAAGAGACATAATTCATGCAGATCGACAAACAGACAGACGAACGTACAAACAGAGAGATATACAGAGACAAAAAGCGCAGAGAGAAAGAAGAGAGAAAGACAGATAAAAAGAAAGAGAGAAAGAAAGAGTGAGGATGAGAGAGGAAATGAAAGACAGGCACAAAGACAAACACACAGACAGGGAGACAGAGACAAAGACAAACAGAGAAAGACATAGATACAGTGAGACATTATGGGTGCGGAAGAAGTTAGCGCGAATGTCGTTAGAGAGGATCAGGTGATGAATGAGCGCAGAAATGCAAAGCGATGGAGTGTGGTCTCCCGTCCTAATCCATGCATAAGAAAAGATCTCGGCGCGAATTCACGCAGCCATCGGTGATGACTACGACAACAACGACGACGACGACGACGATGATGATAGTAACGATGGTAATGAGTGCGATGATGATGATGAGCAATAGATAATGATGATGATGATGTGATGATAAGGAGAAGGAGAAAGAGGAGATGGAGGAGGAGGAATTGATAAAGATGATGATGATGGTGGCGGTGGTGGTGGTGGCGACGATAATGATGATGATGGTGGTGGTGGTGGTGGTGACGGTGACGGTGATGATGATGATGACGACGACGATGATGATAATGATGATGATTATGTATATGATATTGATGATGATGATGAGAAATGGATAATAATATTGTACATGATATATACACATATACAATTTTAGAGGTATTTTAAAGGAGCTACATAAAGTGTCTTGATGCGTACACACATACATATGCATTGTATATTGTGCATTATATTCAAATTAGCTGCATTCAAATGCACATTCAAGAAACATTTCATGCTTCAGCGCCTCTGAGAGACATCGAAATGCGCCATATAAATTCTCAGATACATGCAAACATGCATGCATACATACGCATTACATATATACGTAATGTATTATGTATGCAACAATAATCTTAATTGCAACGGTTGGCTCGTATATGCGCATAAGACGCCGCATCAGCAGTAAAGCATCAGTGGAGTGGCATTAGCAGCAGCTGCAGCAGCAGCAGAAGAAGCCTTTGCTGTTAAGGAACAGACAGATGGAGTATTATTAAATCGCATTCAGTTGACAGATCACTTATGCGTGAATACATGCAAACACTTTGAAGCTCGATTATAAGCACAAACATCAAAACGTATCTAATATGTATAAGTGTATATGCATAATTTATAGAACGGCGGATCCAGGAATGCATGCGTGGGGGCAAGGGCATTTTCAGAGGACAACATTCTGGCAGTCCACCTTGCAGGGGTCTGGTCTGAGAGGCGCCGGAATATCACCAAGAGGGGGCAGTAAGGGGTGGGGGCGAACCGCCTCCCCCGCCGGTCCTCACTAACACAAGCTTTGCGGAACATTTCTCTTTCTCTGATTTCATTTCGTAAACAGTCCAAGGCTTATCTCTTCAGCTATCCGCGCTATGTGTTGATGAATTAATAAATTAACGCGATTGAAATATCTGAATAATAATAACAATAACAACAACAATAATATTAACTATAACATAAATGCAAGCCCTACATATATAGGCCCTATGTATCAATAATAAGTTTATATCATACGTACGAATAATAAGTTTATATCAATATAAGTTTATATCAATATATATACTGATATAAACTTATTATTCGAATAATAAGTTTATATATATATATATATTGATATAAACTTATTATTCGTACGTAGGGCCTACACATGTAAGACTTTTGGTCTTTTCGAATAATAAGTTTATATCATACGTACGAATAATAAGTTTATATATATATATATTGATATAAACTTATTATTCGTACGTAGGGCCTACACATGTAAGACTTTTGGTCTTTTCTTGCCCAATATATATATATATAGATAGATTATATATATATGTAAACACTGGGCAAGAAAAGACCAAAAGATCCTGTCCGTCTCAGAATAAAATTTTTTATGGAGCTGGTATTTATAAAGCGCATTTGTAAGATTTCTTAGAAGCCCTCATATGTCTTAAGATACATCGCATTACTAAGGCATCAATACACACACACAACACACACATAAATATACCAATATACATATACATAAATATATAAATGCATATATATTATATAATGATATACAATGCTGTATATATGTTACAATATATGAACATTATATATATAAATATATAAATAGAGAGAGAGAGAAAGAGAGAGAGAGAGAGAGAGAGAGAGAGAGAGAGAGAGAGGGAGAGAGAGAGAGAGAGTAAAGCGCAGGCAGTGATAGATGGAGGGATATAAAAAGAATCTGGCAGACAGATAAGCAGAGAGACAGAGACAGGGACAGGGACAGAGGCAGAGACTGGTGCAAAAGCTGAGATGTAATATCTGTTCTCGGTGACTGCAACGCGTGACGTCCGTACTAAGCATGAAAACACGGACTGCTTTGCAAAGAGACACTGTATCGAAAGTCAGATTTGCGAGACAAGCAGAAATAACTGACCGAAAAATACCATTTGAGCATCGGACATTTTATATGTCTATATTTCTCCGTTATCTCTGCTCAATCTTTATCTTCTGTCTTTCCTCTAAACACACACACACACACATACACAAATATAGCATGTTTTATCTCTAACTCCCTTTCTTATATACATATATATCAACCCCTTCTTCTCTTCTTCCTCTGTTCTTTCACTCTTCATTCAGCTCTCTTTCTCTCATTCTCTCCGCTCAGTCTTATTCTCTGTTATCTTTCTAATAACATTTTTCTCTCTCTCTCTCTCTAAATATATATATGTATATATCACATACACACACTCACATGACACATGTTCAAAAATAACAATGATAACCTTACATCACATTTATGGCATCACATTAAATCACACCAACCACGGTATAACGTTACATTGTGTTACATCGTGTTACACTATGTCACACTGTGTTACGCTGGGTTGTAATTCGTTACACTGGTTTACGTTCAGCAGGAAATGATCAGCGTCGAGACGTTTGTCGAATTCGTTAAGAAGCGAGACCTCGGAAGAATGAAGTTCGCCATACGAGACACGCACTTCGACCTCGACACAACGGACGAGGTCAAAGGCCAAGTCGCACATTTTCATATGATCTCATCCAATCGGATTCGATCTCAGACTCTATCTGATCTAATATAATCTAAAGACTTCTATAGCGCCGTTTTCATAACGCGCAAGGAATCAGTCAATGGTCGCTTCAAGTCAAAATCACAGTCAAAAATCACAAATCGTTGAAGAAGTCGGTTCGGATTCCGATAGATCTGAGAAACCAGAAGCCAGGTTACGGTGGGCGATGTGACTTGGTTTGATTTGATCTGATTTGAATTCGATCCTATATGATCCCTTCCGATCCAATCCAATCAGATCTAATGTGATCTAATATGACTTTATCGGATCTGCTTTTATTTCATCTGATCCGTCTGTCATCTGTATGATTTTATCTAAACTGATCTGATTCTGTGTGATCTGGTTTGATCCGATCCACTTTTATCTGATCTGATGTCTGCTTTTGTCTGTTCCTGCCTGATCTGACTTCATAAAATATGTATTGTAAGACTGGGCAAATGAGTTTCCTCAGGATGCAAGCCCTCTCGTATATTTCTTGCGTCTAGAGCCAGGAGCAACAACAGCAACAGCGGCAGCAGATGGAAATGATGGGTTAATTATTGCATCCCACGCCAGCTAATTGCAGATTCCAATCACTTCAGTCATTTTTTATTCATTGGCTTAATTTGATATAGACTACAAAATAGATTTACTTCGGAGCATTGTGTATAAAAGGAGACAGCAACTAACACCTCTTACACGAAGGCATGTGATTATTATAATATGTTTAACTTATTCATTGATGCTACGCGAACATAAACCTTTGTACCTTATGGTTTAAACTTGTGAACAATGTAATGACAAAAGGTTCTAACGCATTATTCAAAGACTTCCTAGTACAAACCGGCAATGCTCGTATGTATTCGTGTATGTGCATATAACTCTAGAAATGTAAGCGTAACGTAATCAGACATTTATATAACGCCTTCGTGGTGCCTCTTGAATGCTGATCTGACTGCATCAAGTAAATAAGTTAGTGTAAGTAAGTAAGCAAGTAAGTAATCTTTATTATCTAGAAATATACAGAACCCCAGATAAAAACCTACCAGAGGCAAGTATCCTAAAAGGTGTCTTCTCACCTTTGTGTCCAATTAAATGCTGTAAGGGATTTTTCACAATTAATATAGCGCCTTTTAGTACATCACAAAGCGCTACCTAAGGTAGCATAAGTGGCGATAAAGTCATTCAGAGCAAAAAGTTCAATTTAACAGTAATCGTAATCATAAACTCGAAATTTCTAAAGCGCTACTTAAAGCGAAGCGCATGGCACCAGCTTATTCACGAGCGATGCGGCAAGTCCGTGGGGTTGTCCAAAGATTCCAGGTCAAGAACCAAGTCCGGTTGCCAGGAGACCAGAGAAATGAGGGGAGAGGAGCTAGGGTGGGTTGTGTTTGAAGTGAGAGAAATGAGAAGACTGATCAGTGTGGAATTTCTTGAAAAGATGAGAATTTATGCATAATGATGAATTCATTAAAGATATTTTCGTGGTTCTATCCATCCATCTTCTGGCCAGTTACTGATCAGTGTGGAATTTCTTGAAAAGATGAGAATTTATGCATAATGATGAATTCATTAAAGATATTTTCGTGGTTCTATCCATCCATCTTCTGGCCCGTTCTTTCCCTGGTATTTGTAAGCCTGAGCTTCGTCGTATGATTGACTGTTGTAGGAGGGTCGCACCGTCCTCCACCACGCTATTCTCAACGTAATTGAGGAAGGTCAGCTTCAGATGGCCAGACATCTGATTGGCTTTGGATCTGACGTCAACATCAGAGATGAGGTCAGCAAAATCCATTAACCCTATAAATATTTTATTTCTGCTACTGCTGCTGCTGCTATTGTTTTACGCAGTGTACGTATGGTCCCTCAGGATTGACGAAAATTGGGTGCGTTTTTCTGGAATGGCTAGTTTGTCTTCGTCGATGTCTTTCTTGGTGGCAAAGGTCAGTGTAAAGGATTGCGGTGAAGTACTCGATTTCTATAGATATTATATTTTACCCGAGGCGTATATGATCGTCGGGATTGCAAAAATTAAGGAAGCAGTATTCTGGAAGGCTAATCTTTGTTGATGATTTCTTCGGTAGAGAAGGTCCTGCATAGCGTGACCGCATTTAAGCGTTGGATGGTCGTAGATAAACGGTGATGAGGAAAAGTAGTTTCCCTATTATCTACCGTTATATATTATTATTATTATTATTATTATTAAAATATCTTTATCTGTCGATCTCAACAATCCAAAAAGGCTGTAGATAAATAATAATAACAACAACAGTGAAGTAAACGAATGTTCACCAAAATATCGACTCTGTCCATGGTTGACATCTGCACAATCTAATGTTTGTTCTCAGCTAATGGGACCTATAAATTGTCGCTTAGGTTTTGGCTGCCCTACTACTACTACTACTACTACTACTACTACTACTACTACTACTACTACTACTACTACTACTATTACTACTACTACTACCACTACCACTACTACTACTACTACCACTACCACTACTACCACTACCACTACTACTACTACTACTAGTAGTAGTAGTAGTGGTAGTGGTAGTAGTAGTAGTAGTAGTAGTAGTAGTAGAAGTAGTAGTTTGATCATCACCTCTACCATCATGATGAATACTGATGTGATGTTATTGTTAATAAGATAGAGGATACTTTCACCCTTCCCAAACCAATCGCATCTTCTTAAAACGAGCTACAGCAGCCCGATACTCTCTCGGATTCCTTAAGAAGGCAGAAAATTTCTCAAGTTGTCCGTTTGAGAATTTGTCTCAGAATGTCCGAGCTGGTAATGGCAAAAATTGCTTCTAGCGACGGGTTGTAACATTTGTGTACATGTTGTGAATGTCTGCTAGACTTTGGCGAAGGAAGCACCGATCCACATCGCTCTGCGCATGGAGAGTCTGGAAGCGACAAGAATCATTCTGGAGTCGGCATCGTTTGACGTCATCAAGTGTGACACGTTTCGACGCCAGATGGTGAGTCGATGCTCTGAGATATCCGAAACATACATAGGATGCGCTTGCAGGAGACCAATGATGTGTTATGCTCTGAGATATCCGAATCAAACATAAGATGCGCTTGCAGAAGATAATACACTTCAATACCTTACTCCCCATTTCATGTAAAAACTCCTACTTTCTCTACTGCATATGCATCACCAGGCACTTTTCCAAATTAAAAAGCATCTGCCAGTCATGCGACCATTTGAAGGTTCTACTTAGATCCTTCTGATTGCGGCTTGACTTTGGTGCGCCATCGGTTGACGCCTTGTGCAATAGACACCGGCGCATTAGAAGTTATTATTATTAAATCCGTCAGTCTATATGCCTGCCTTGTCTGTCTGTTTGTATGCCTGTCTTCCTGTACGTCTGCTTGTGTGTACGTCTCCCTGCTTGTATGGTTGTTTATCTCTCTGCCTGTCTGTATAACTGTTTGGCTTGGTCTCTGTGACTGTCTCTCGTTCCCTTGATATCTCTTGTGCTTTGTTATTTCTCAGGGTGCATTTCATAAAGCAAATGTCTTTACCTCTGTTTTCTCTTTGTTCCATGTGTTTCTGGTTTCGGTTTTCTACAAATTTTGTTGGTCCAGATCTTGTGTTCGTTTGACAGCAGTGCTTTTACTTTCAAACTATATTCGCGTCCAATCTTCAGTCTTACGAATCGAACTTTTAGATTGATCTTTGCAGATGTCATATAATAAAAAAAAAACATAACAAGCCATAAACATACACAAACATAACATAAACATAACATAAATATAACACAACATAGCATAACTTTGTCACATCACAGAAATCTACATTATGCTGCATTACACTGAATTGCTCTAATTTACTTTACATTGCCTTCTATTACTTTACTTTCAAATTACATCACCTTCTATTACTTTACTTGAATTACATCACCTTCTATTATTTTACTTGAATTACATCACCTTCTATTACTTTATTTGAATTACATCACCTTCTATTATTTTACTTGAATTACATCACCTTCTATTACTTTATTTGAATTACATCACCTTCTATTATTTTACTTGAATTACATCACCTTCTATTACTTTACTTTGAATTACGTCACCTTCTATTATTTTACTTGAATTACATCACCTTCTATTACTTTACTTTGAATTACGTCACCTATTATTTAACTTTGAATTGCATTATTGCATTGGAACATAGCGAAAGGCCCATCAATTAGTTTTCCCTTTATGGCCCTAAACCTATAGCCGTCTCAGTCTTCGTCCTGGTCACGGTCCAGAGCGACGATACGCACCGATGCACCCGCCTCCTCAATCAATTGCCGACCGTTTCGTTCGCGATGATGTTCAGTTGGACCGTGACGCTGCTCTTGTTGTGCGGCCAAGCAGAACTCAAAGGTCAGCTACCCGGGCATCAAACGTGACCATTCAGCTGGCTGGGAAGCTCTGCTTCAGCAGCCACAATTAGCGTCGTTAAAGTAAACTCGCTAATGCTTCGTTGATGCTGTTTTCAGATGTGATGACATGCAACGCTATGATATGCTATGCTGTGTTTTGTTATGTTATGCCATGCTATTGTATGTTTTATTATATTATGTTATGCTATAATCTATTACACTTAAGTTATGCTATGTTAGGTTCTACTAGGTTCATCCATCGATTGATCGATCTATCGATCAATCCATCCATTTATCCATCCAGCCAGCCATCGATCCATCGATCGATCCATCCATTCATTCATCCATCCATCCATCCATCCATCTATCCATCCATCTATCCATCCATTCATCCGTCCATCCATACATCCAAATATTTATCCATCCAGCCATCGATCCATCCATTCATCCATTCATCCATCCATCTATCCATCCATCTATCCATTCATCCATTCATCCATCCATCGAACCATCGATCCATCGAACCATCGATCCAGCCAACCAGCCAGCCGACCATCCCTCCATCTGGAAATGGCATTCACAAAAATCCATCGCATCAATAAAGTCGTCCTGCAGGAAGAGTCTTTTCCTTCCTGCTTTCTTCCTTCCTTCTTTCCTTCCTTCCTGTTTCCGTCGTCCTAAAAACACTGTGGCCTGCGGCCAGACACAACGACAAGCGACACTACTGGATGCATCCATTAACTGCCATCTCCTCAACATCTTCCCCACCCCTTTCGCTGCCTCGAGTCCCCAGGGCGACGAATGCTGAGTGGAGCGTCAGACCCGTAGGGAGGGAATGGAAGAGCGCGGCGGAGGGAGGATGAAGGAATCGCAAGCACCACAGACGGGAGAGGAGTGTGGCAGGCAGTTTCTCCGCGCGAGACCCTGGTCTAAATCAAGGCGCATGCGCGGGCCAAAGGGACATTAATGAATAACAATCGACAATGGCGCTGGATATTGGGATGGCGAGTGGATGGGATGATGGATGGTTTGGTGGGTGCGTGGCTTCGTGGGTGGGTGAATGGTTTGGCAAATAAGTGGATGGTTTGGTGGATGAGTGAATGGTTTGATAGATGGTTTGGTGGATGGTGAGGCGGGTCGGATGGTAAGTGGATGGGGGGGTTGTCCTGAAATTCCGTATGAAGAACATGATTCGGTTGTCAAAAGAACAGAGAGGGAAGGGACAGTGGAGGGCTGTTCTCGTGTTGAGAGAAACTTAAAAGTAATCGTAATCGTAACTTGAGATTTCTACAGCGCCCAACGAAAGCTAAGTCGCGGGAATCAGCTTATGCACAGGCGCTCAGTCAAAACAAAATCGAGAGGCAAGAAGGGTTCGGTTCCAGGTCAAGATCCAAGAGGCAGGCAGGCAGGCAGACAGGCGGGCGGGCGGGCGGGTGGGCAGGCAGGCAGGCAGCAACGGTGGGTGGTGTTTAGAAGTGGATCGTGGACAATGGGAAGAGCTAAAGCCAACGACTAGTACACTATTAAATAGATTAATTCAAGACTAGAAAGAGAACTGGCAGCTTAATTGCCGTCATCGAAACACTGACTCTCCGAGCAAGTTTAAACAACTAAGGTAGTAAGTCCCTATCATTAAAAATACAATCGACATCCAATTTTTCCATTGTGCACGCGATCTGTTAAGAATCCACGTGTGACTGGTGGTACATGGCGATTTCGCGGCAATCAAAGCAAAAGTCTGAATTACTCATTTGCTTTCTTCTAAATTTATGTAAAAAGATAAATGTAATTGTCTAATGCAAGGTGAGATTAAAATCAGTTCTATCGAAATTACCAGCGAAGAGGGGCAAAAAGTTGAACAAAAACTGTACGAAAATTTAAACTGCCATAAGTTTACTCTGCTGAAAGCTTAGGCTACCAATATAATTTAAATAAAAGGTAAATACTATATGCATGTACAAATATTCATATATACATATGTAGGCCTGTCTATATATGCAAACATAAAAACATACATATGCACATACATGTATATATACACTTATATATACACTTGCTTACGTATATACCTGCATATTATTTCTTTATTAAGCGCCACTATCTAATCTATGCCGCTGAGCAATTGTGAGTGAAGGGCTTGCTCAAAGTTCCTACACATTAAGCATCTTAGGTGAGGAGGCTTGAACCCGTACTCTCCGCGTTACAAGCCGAACCCTCTAACCAATCAGTTACTGTGTCCCAATACATACATACGTACATACATACATACATACATACATACATGCATGCATGCATGCATGCTTACATACATACATACATACATGCATAAATCCATAAATACATACATGCATACATAAATACATACACATACACGCATACATACAAACATAAATACATACATACATACTTACATCCATACAGACATACATACATACATACATACATCCATACATACATAAATACATACATACATACATGCATGCATACATACGTACATACATACACGGACATAGCCTACATACACACGTGCATAAATGCATACACACTAGGATATCGGGTGTAACTGATTACCACAGACCCATACTGTACTTTAACACTAGACAATGCAGAGACTAACACTAAAGTTAGCATGAATTCTGACCATAAAACTCACAAATTCTAATTTAATGTGAGAACCTCTATTGCGCCACAGTAATAACGCCAAGTATTGCTATAGAGGTTATCCATCGATTATCATCAGTGAGAAAAATCGATGCCTATGTCCAATATGGATATAGTGTCCAGCCCTAAGCCGGCAGCCTTTGCCATCTATTCGTCGGTCAGTCCGTTCTTTCGTCCGTCCGTCCTTCCGTCCTTCCTTCCTTCCCTCCTCCCTTCCTCCGTCCTTTCTTCCTTCCTTCTTTCCTTCCTTCCTTCCCTTCTTTCCTCCTTCCTTCCCTCCTCCTCCCCCTTCCTTCCTTCCTTCCTTCCTTCCTTCCTTCCTTCCTTCCTTCCTTCCTTCATTCCTTCCTTCCTTCCTTCATTCCTTCCCTTCTTTCCTCCTTCCTTCCCTCCTCCTCCCTTCCTTCCTTCCTTCCTTCCTTCCTTCCTTCCTTCATTCCTTCCTTCCTTCCTTCCTTCCCTTCTTTCCTCCTTCCTTCCTTCCTGCCGTCCGTCCGTCCTTTCTTCCGTCCAAACAGCCTTATGGTACCGGTTGCTTATCAGCCTGGGCGGATGCGATAACCTTGCAATGAGCATAGCGACCATGCTGTGTGTTCTACGGTGGCCCCGAATGGCCTGCTAATGGCTTCTGGCGAGCAGTGTTTACCGAACTCTGACGCGACTTGATTTTACTATTTCGCCGAATGAGCCGAGAGTTCGGGAAAGAATGGAGTCTCTTCTACTAAATTTTTCTCCAATTCCCTCCGCTTTCTTCGTCTTCCTCTTTACTGCATCCCTCCACGCTCTATTCTCATTCTTCCGCTGGCCTCCATTGCCTTCTCCACCTCCTCTTCCATCCACTTCCACTCTTCTGTTCCTTTTCATTGACTTTTCTCTTCTTTTCTCTTCCTTTCCATTACATTATCTTTGCCTCCTCTCGGTTCTTTCCCTTGCACTCCCTTCTCTTCTTTTTCTTACTTTCATCTTTCTTTCCTTCATCTTCCTCCCTTCCTTCTCTTTTCTTCCTCCACCGTATCTCCCTTTTCTCTCTTCTCTTTCCTACCCTTCTTCTCTTTTTCCTTCCCTTCCTCTCTCCTCTCCTTCCATTTCTCTATCTTCTCTATCATTCCCTTCCTCTATCTTCGCTTTCTTCCTTTCCACTCCTGTTTCGCAGTTTCTATCCTGATTCCTCTTCTTCCCCTTATCTATCTTCCAGATCGGATTAAAACACCACCCACCTTGGCCTTCTGACTGCCTGCCTGCCTGACTCTTGGATCTTGACCTGGAACCGAACCCTTTTGCCTGTCGATTTTGTTTTGACTGAGCGACTGTAAATAAACTGGCTCCCGCGACTTAGCTTTCGTTGAGCGCTGTGGAAATCTTGAGATTACAATTACCAGCTTATACAACGGCGCTACTAGTATATGGGATAAGTCCGCAAGGGCCACCTTGTCTGATCCTTTCCGGTGAGAGTCAGGTTCCAGAGCGGATCAAGCCGAGGTAGAGAACATGGTGCTAAATCGATTGTGCCGCTGGTCATATGATGGTGTATGAGAGGATTATGCGCTTTGTTATATAGTCAGCAGTTGATTGATGTTCAAATGTTTAAATAGCCGGTTAATTGGCCTGGCCATTTATTAGACCTTGAACGACAGGTAATTGACTGACTGACTGACTGACTGGCTGGCTGGCTGGCTGGCTGGCTGGCTGAGTGAGCGAGCGAGCGAGTGAGCGAGCGAGCGAGTGAGCGAGTGAGCGAGTAAGCGAGTGAGTGAGTGAGCGAGCGAGTGAGTGAATGAGTGAGTGAGTGAGTGGCTGGCTGGCTGACTGACTGACTGACTGACTGACTGACTGACTGACTGGCTGACTGATTTTTTCATTTATCTGCCTAATGGCGATTTTGATCATCACTTTCACTGAAGCCTCTCCTTGCGTTTCAGTTGCTTCGACCTCACACCAGCACCATCAACACCATCACCAACTCGTCTTTACCAGTCCACGAGAGCGAGGAAACGAAACTAAAGACCCTTGCGACGGAAGAAGACAGCGTCCAAGTCCCGTCAGAAGAGGCATTCCTCCTTGTCGTTCGCGAGAACGTATCCTCCATCGTGGATGACGTCCTGGCCGGATGCTCGTGGACGCTGCGACTGACGGACATTGTTCTACTACAGGACGAGTGTTACATCACCCCTCTACACGATCTACTACGTCACACAGACCGCGGAACCCTCAACTCGCTGTATGTAGTCGACTGTCGACCGCAGCTCGAAGAGGACGACATATTCGCTGGAGTTCGGCTGAAAACCCTAGTGCTTTCGAACACTCACCTGCGCCGTCTGCCGACGAGTCTGTTTCTTATGGAAGGTCTCGAGGTGCTGAAGGTGGACCGGAACAGCCTCGAGGAGATTTCGGAGGACCTCGTCCGGTTGAAGAACCTGCATACGTTTTGCTGTGATAGACAGAGTCCGAGATTGAGGATGCTGCCCAACTGCATTGGGAAGATGAACCACATCCAGGTATGGGGTCGGTCGAAGAGCTCAAGGATTCATAACGATGCGACACGGTGTCCAATTTTTTGAGCGCTCGCTATGTAACGCGAAGAGTACGGGTTCGAGCCCCCCCCCCCCCCCCCGGAGACCCTGGCTGCATAGGGACCCTGAGCAAAATTGCTCAGCGCCATTATTGAATGCTTTGTCGTTATATAGTCGCGCTTAATAAATGCAGAAATAAAAAAACTCATTTTATCTTGTGCATTACAATTACAGCGCTATCCTCTTCAGTGTTCTGCGTTGTTTGCTACGGAACTGGCGCTATAGAAGTATGCATATTATTATTAGTTAATCATATTAATTTTTTGCCATGAGTGTGAAATTTAATCCCAAGCTTTGCGATGGCCTTAGAGTATCTGATGCTAAATGATTGAACTTGGCTTTTTTTGGACACAATTACAAAGAAACCAATTAAAACTTCTATATTCACAAAACAGCTAACGCGGCTGCTTGTGGTTACGAGATTTCAAATGATTTCAAGTTAATTTTGTAATAGCACAGTACATAAATTGCTTCTGTAAAAAGTAATAGTTAGTAACTTCTAATACGCTGGTGTCTAATGCCCAAGGCGCATCAAAGCCAAGTAGCAATCAAGTCAATTTACAGAAGGTCAGCCCATAAGACAGAGAGGCAGCCTATGTTGGTAAAGCAAATAGAAAAAGGTAAGTTTTAAGTTGAGAATTAAATGATACAAGCGACTGGGCAGAACGAACAGACACATGGACGGCGTTCCAGAATTTAGGTCCTGAAACAAGAAGAAGCCCATTCATCAAGAGCAGTTCTAGTCCTAGGTACGACCAGAGAAAGACAGATGGCCTTGCGGAAAGTTGGTAAATCTGGGGAATAAGGACTGATTTTACGGATTGTGGTTGGCCGGAGTTCAATGTTTTATCAACTTAAGTTCCAACCTAAAATCCCAATCCTTTGCTGAGTAGGAAGCCAGTGCTAGGATTTGAGCACAGGGATAATATGCTCATGTTTTGAAGTCCTTGTTATGGCTCTAGCGAAGGAGTTCTGAACTCTTTTCTGAGCTTTCTTTATCGCTCGTCACTATAAATTTAACAGGTCTATGGTGTTGTAAATCCACATATCTTATCTATATTTTGCACCTTGTTATTCTCTTTTTTTCTCAAACCATATGGCGGCTTACATATATGTTTTGATTTATCTGATATTTTGCAAGCTTCTTCGAACCCGTTAACGTGTTGAACTTCACTGAAACCATCCAATTTACAAAGCTCTCTTGCCCACTTGTAGATACTCTCCATTAGCAATAACCGCCTCGAGGACATTTCGTGGGTGGCGTCGATGACCTCTTTGCGGACATTCTACTGCGACCGAAATCGCATCGCCCGCCTACCGCCGGCGATGGCCAACCTCAGAGACCTCATGGACCTCGACGTCAGTCACAACCGCCTGCTCTTTATCCCGGCTGCCTTCAGCGACCTCATCTTGCGCCTCTACCGTTTCAGCTACTACAACGTGACGCTCCGACCGCGGCATGTCCTTCACGACCAAACGCAGCTCCTTGCACACCTCGAACTCGAGCATTTTCTTGACCAGACCGTGTCGAGGTCATCCGTGCGAGACGTCACCGTGGCCGTCGTCGGCGAGTCTGGATGCGGTAAGACGACCCTGACCGATGCCTTCAACCTTCAGTTAGCCCCGCCGAAAATCGGCGGACATACAGAGCTTCTTCAGTCTTTCGTCGCCGACGCGTTGGTTTGCGATGGTGGGGAACCGCGATTCCTCAGCGCCATCGAGCTGTCGAAAGGCGTCATGGACATGTTTAGCCGGAACCTCAGCGTCGATCTGTACCTCCTCGCAGTCGATCTGACAGCCATCCAGCCGCACAACGGGTGCCAGCATCTCTTCGCTCGGCACGTCAACCGCATCCAGATGTGGCTGCAGGCTCTTTACGAGCTATCGCCTGAAACACCGGTGATCCTCGTAGGCACACACGCCGATCAGGTACGCTCGGCATCGCTCGGAGACGTCTGGAACATCATCGAGCACCTGCTTGACCACGGAAGACCGCACCATGCCAGGCGATTCGCTGACAGCCGCGTCCCAAACTGCCTGCTCTGCTCTCCGCGACATCTAGCCGTGAGGCGCACACTGGCCAAGGGGCACCGAACACCTGGCAGTGGAGGGTCTGGCTCTCTAGGATTCGTAGACCTGTCGCTGGGGCTTTCGGAGCCCACCGCCAACGGACACGTTCCGCTGGAAGAACACCAGCCTTCTGGAAGGCACAGGTTTCCACACGTGGTGGGTTACTACGAAGTGGAAGGTAAGAAGCATTCTAAGAACACGCGGAAGACAAGCGCTAGCGTGGAACAGCTGAAAGAAGCCGTCGTCCGTCTATCCTCCTTTCACCATCAGCAATACAAAATACCTCGAAGCTGGGTTGCGTTTATCCGTCAGGCTGTATCGTCCGCCATCGACGATGCAGCTTCGCCTGGAATGCCCTTCCTTTTCTACGACAAGGTCAAGTCGCTATCGAAGAGTTGCGACGTGGTGCCAACGCATATCCAGCATATGCTGCACTACTTCCACCGTCGCGGTAAGGTTGTCTACTTTGGCTCGGACGACATTCTCTCCCACATGGTGGTAGTCAACACCCAATGGTTCATCCAGCGACTCGGTCAGGTCATGGACGTACACTTGACCAGTCGATGCACCACTTCGGAGATCCTTCAGCTTCTCGTCGACAAGGATGTTGATGAACGGCTGTTGAAGATGGCTTCCGGTCAAGACCAGCAGCAGCCACCCGTGCTGAGCGCAAGGTGGCTGCTGAGTGCTCTGCAAAAGCTTGAAATGTGCATTGTGCTTCAGGGCGACGGAGACGACCGTCTGTTCCTCCTGCCCAACCTTCTCGAATACGGGGCTCCGAGCCACGACGTCTGGCCGGACAATCCCGAGTGGGAAGAGAAGCAGATCACGTGCGACTTCGCCATTCGGTCGTTGAAGCCGGGCCTCTTCAGCGACCTGATCCTACGGATAAACCGCGAGGGAAGACGCCACCTGCGGATCGTTCCCGATCCCGTCCCCGTCTTCCTGTCACACCACATCGTCTTCTTCTCCGCTTTCGACCAGGCCGGCTGCGAGGACTGCTACAACTTCCGTCGGCGGCTGCGTTCCAAGCAGCGAAACGAGGACCTCGAGACGGCCGATGACGTCCTGCACAAGGTTCACGTGATGTTTCATGCTCGGATGGACGCCGTTCGCGTCCAGGTGCGCGGGATCAGTCCATGCTGCACGATGAAGGCCGTCCTCAACTTCCTCGAGCTGTTTCTCGACGATCTTCCGGAAGAAGACTACGAAACATCGTCAGATGGCGCCAGTCTCAGTTCCCAAACAACGAGCAGCGTCAGTCCAAGCGCCAGCGTCCTATATAGCTCTGATGGTCACGGGAGCTTCGGGAGTCTGTCGCACGGATCGGAGGACGACGACGAGCGAGACCTCTTCCTGCTGTGTCCCAAGTGCGTCCTGCTGCGCCACTCCCATCCGGGAAGAATCGCCTACCACTGCCTGTCGCCGAAACGCAAAGCCATCTGCCGCAAGTGGCAGAACTTCGGCACCTGGAGTCGGGCAACGTTTGGCGGCGACTACCGATTCAGCAGTGTCATCGAGGTTCCGCCGACGGCCAGTCTGACGATGCTCCCGGACTACGAGCACCCGCGTCTCGTGCTGATCCTACCACCGAGTCCAACCGTCTCGAACAAGGACTGGTACATGTTCTCACGGATGAAGTTTCTAGAGGGGTTCGAAGTGCACTTCCTGTGTGAGTACACCGGGTTCTGGCATGTGACCGAAGACGCAGGCTTCCGGTTGAACCAGTCGGCCCAGTTCACCAAGACGGTCGGCAACCAACTTCCGGTCCTTCTGAACCTCGCGCTGCCGTTCATCCAGACCATACAGGGGATCCCGGAGCACGCCAACAACAGTCGGCTGGTGGTTCCTGTCGTGGCCGACCTCATCAAAGTGTACGATTACCTGCGCAGCGTGGACCCGCACATCCACGACATCTACCACTGGCTGTCGAAGAACAAGGACCGCGTCGTCAACATGCTGACCAAGGTCCTTGCTGCGGCCGGTGACGGAATGCCCGACCTCTACTTCAAGGTCAACAACTCCATCAATGCGCATGCCATCTTCCATGCCCCCTCGTCGGCAAACCGCTGCCACCTGGCCAAATACCTGCACATCGATGCCACTTCAGGGAGGTTCGGCTCGCTGAGGCCACTCTACGTCGAGCGGGAGATCCGCTGGGTGTGCGAGGCACACTATGAGGAACTCCGAAGTGTCCCAATCTAAGAAGAGGAGGTACGAGCAACACCCTACAACAGGACTGCTTTCCAAATGGTCCACTTGCTTGGCTGGAACCAGTTGCTGCAATTGCTCAACAGGCAACAGTAAAACTGGGTGTTGAAGCCCTACTGTTGGGGACCACAGAAATGGTTATTGTGACAGACTGACCCTCAACAATTACAGTAGAAGATCGTTAAGAATTGGCGGGATTGGTACAATTGATCGACCAGTAACTGCTGGTTATAATGAGAGGTCTTCAACAATATACCGGATCTGTGAACAGGCGTAACAGGTGGTATTAATAAGAGATCTCAACAATGCACTTGATTGGTGCAGTATATCGACCAGCAATTGATAAACTGGTTGGCAACCCCTGCTTCTAACACTGGTGATCCAACAGGTTGCTGGAACCACTTAGAGCTAAAGCATCGGAATAGGTTTTCACAAAATTTCCGTTTTAAATGTTGGTATGGTACTTTGATGCCGGCCAATTCGGCTGGTCACGGATGAACGGATTGCTTTATAGGCTTGATTCACAAAAGCGGAACACTTGCAGCAGTAGAAATCGGCTTAAAAGCCTCTTTTATTCAGTAGCTCAAACAATTCAACCTCTCCTCTTACAGCGATAGGCCCTGCTTTCGTTTCAAACGTTCGAAACGGTATGTGGCCGTAAAGAAAAGCAATAATTTAACAAAATTATTTTAATGACAAACTTTATTATAGATTTAAGTTTATTTATGCTGAGACATAATTTCAGTGTAAGAAGAAAATATAGCCATGGATTATGTGGCTTGTTGAGGACATTCCGAGCATTAATATAGCGCCGTTTAAAACATCTAAGAGAGGTCAGTTGTGAAACGCTGGCAGAAACGCTGATCTAGATGAAGGCTGGTGCAGGCTGATGGTTATTTCCACTTGAACCGCATCCATTACGTGGTTGCACAAGCAACCTAAATAGATTGTAATTGTAATCACAGTTTAATTAACGTATATTTGTATATATTTACTCCATATACTAATATATATTAAATAAATAAATATAGAGGTATCACACTTTTAAATCGTCTCTGTAGATACTCCTTAGATGATTGTTCCAGCAGTTCAAGGGTCTTTCGACTGAAGCACAGAGGCGACCGCAGCAATCAGAAACAGAATACACGTCATGTAATAATGATAGCATATATATAGGCATAAACATCTATTTAGGTTAATATCTACATGTAAACGAGAAAATGAAGAAATTTGCTTCGTAGATTATATATAATAGTAGGGAACACATGAAGAACTATTTGTCTTATTTTTACGTATTGTGTATCGAAAAACAACAGCTGGACGTTTAGTCTTTGAGTTGTCTTTCAGCTGTGAACAGAAAATCTCGCGGAATTATTTACCTTTATCATTTGTGCTTTTACTAAGCGCCATATCATTAGTTAATGACTAAGCATCAATCTATGCCGCGGAGCAATTGTGAATGAAGGACTTGCTCAGGATCCCGACACAGTAACTGTCTCAGAGGAAGCCGAACCCGTACTCCGCGTTATAAGCCGAGCGATCTGACCAATCGACTACCGTAATTGCAGTTAGTAACTTCTAACACGCCGGTGTCTAATGCACAAGGCATCAACCGATAGCGCACCAAAGCCAAGCCGTAATCTAGTCAATATCCAAAAGGTCCGTCCACAAGACAACCTATGGGGAAAAAGCAAAAGTGATGAAGTAAATAACACGATAAATTCATTGAAAAATGAGCAGGATCGAGGCCATACGGTCGCTTCCGAAAAACAGAGTACATTTACACTTACATCGCGATTACTGTGGTCAGCGATAAACGAACACAAAGTCGTACTTTGGCTTACCAGGTATCTGCCCCAATTTAAGATTCAAACAACTACATTGTTTTCAGGCTTAGCCGAGTGTTGCGGTTCGAAGGCTGCTTATCTCTTCGTCCCGCAGACGATTAGTTACAAACGAAACAGTAATTCACTTTAATGTATTCAAGAGTTGATTCGGTCAAAGTCAAGCCAAAAGAAAACCGGTGTAGTCACACCACACCATATTAGACATGCCTGAATGATCTTTCAACTACGCTTGATCGCATTTAAGAATCTAATTAAGATCCTTACTGTAAATGCAAATGTTTTCAATACCGACCGTATGGCCTGGACCTTGCTAACTTTTCAATGAATTTAACCTAGGCGGCGCTACTGTGACGCCAGCCCCTGCAGAACACCGTATTCAATAGGGTCCAGGAGGCGCTATATAAATGACCCAATGTGTCTGGCTATTGGAGCAGATACGTGGTTCAAGATATTTTAAGGCCAACAACTTTTAACTCCGTTATCCTCCACTGGATATTTCGCAATAAGGAAGTGACATAAGACTTTGTTTAAACTTGTTTATTTTGCGTCCGCGTTCCTTCCTCTGTTCCTTTCATGTTGGTATTCGATTCAACACTTTAGTCTTTTATTTTCCAACTCTTCCTCGCCTTCCGTATGTGTTACCTTACGTCCTCCTGACCTCTAGAATCCTGACCGGTTAGTTACTTAGTTATCTAGACATTTGATATAGCGCCTTTTAGGAAACTCACAAAAGCGCTGCAGTACCTCACAAAACCAGTTTGGGTTTGGTTGGTTTGGTTGGCTTGGTTGGGTGGGAACCGTACAGTGGAACTCATAGAAGTAGGAAACTGGATCAAACAGGGCATTCCTTTTTAAGGCAATATCTGGTATATTTCTATCGAACACTCATGTAGACTATGACGGCATGTCCACAAGATCTTTGGTATTCGCAACACGACTTCCATTATTCCAGTATCCCTGCGGTCTCCACGTCCACCAAGGATTGCTTCCGTCCTGTCTGGAATAGCAAGCCCCGTTCCACCACTTGTTGTAATCCTCGTACCAGTGAACATAGTTGACATCGTCCTTTAGGTGAACCAAGGCACACACTCGGCACCAATAAAAAGTATCGTGTATATCAACTATCCGCCAATGTTGCTTGTATCGGAAGTACTCGTTGTACAGGGTGTCGTTACTGTCAAGGAGTTTGAGATATTCTGCGAGATGGCGTGGACTTTCGAAGTCGTCGACGTGTATATAGGACCCGGATGGTGCGGCTGAGGCGTAGTCCTGGGGTCGGGCACCCATCACAATCGGAATCACGTCGTTTCTTTTTGCAAAGCAACACACAAAACAATCGAATGTTCATTCTAGAATTTCTTATCTGTATTATTTGGCCAATAGGCTGTATATGTCATATTTTGTTAATGTCCCTTAGCACTGACAATAGATCGCTGGGTCACGCAAATGTTACTGAACTATAATGGCAGGGAGGGAGAGACAGACAGACTGAGAGAGACAGAGAGACAGAGAGAGACAGAGAGACAGAGAGAGACAGAGAGAGACAGAGAGAGACAGAGAGACAAAAATAGGTTTTATTGATCACCAAAATAATTAACAAATACAATCACAGTCTATAACATACGCTGGTGCCAATGGGCTGATCTAAAGAGAACAAAAAGTACCGCCACGAAGGTCACCTGTTTACATCATGGATTGCAAATCGGTGACAGCATTATACTGAGTAAATCAATTAATAATCTAAAATATAAAGTAATTAATATAATCAATGTCAGTGCATAAGCACAAACAAAAACTTAACTATGCACCAAACAAAAACTCAACTAAGTGCATTGTGTATATGAGATTTTAGACTTGTTTTGAACTGGTATAAAGTTGGCAAGCTGGCAAGAACAGCTGGCAGAGAATTCCAGAATGACGGTCCACAAATTAAAATACTAAACTGTCTAGTAGTAGTGCCAACAGGATGTTTATGATACATATGACAGCATATAATTCTAGATTGGATTATCTCAGATTATATTAGACTAAGTCATATCAGATCCGATCATATTAAATGTTTTATTTCACTAGTTTGAAGGCTTATTAGTCTTACCAGCAGTTTGTATGACTTCAAATTGCGAGCCTTCCACAGGACTACTCCTTTTGCCGAAATTATCCGACCTCTAATGTTCACTACCTGCAGTCCATACACGTAATTAAGACTAATATAATTGATAATCGATTGCGAAACTCTCATAGCTGGTGTACTTACGCCAATCCGTTCCAGTGAATCTTCTCAGTTATGTACCCGACGCAGTTGGAATTTTCAAAACCCAAGTAAAACTTGTAGTCCTTCTTCAGCATGGCGTAGCAGTTCACGTTTCCACGGACTATGGGACAAGAGAGGGTTCCACAAGCCCCGTAAATGTCCACGTCGATGTACTTCTTCAGTTCGTTCGCGTAGTGCGAACGACCGTTTCTGTCAGCACAGTTGCTTACGAACCAAGCCACCTTTTTCGTCTTTCCCTTGGCGTAGTTGATTTTCGACAAGTTCTGGTTATCCGTCGTGTTCCGCCACTCCCACGCGGCATACGGCAGAACTATGGTCGACTCTTGTCGGAAACTCACCGTCCAGTTGACAAGGTTGCTCAGCGAACTCGGGTCCATTCTGTTGTGGTGCGGTGACTCGAGGTGTTGTGTAATCCAGATCTGATGCGCAGGTTTCGGAGTGTAGAACTTGAGCTGACCGCCGTCAAACTGCGAGATGAGCAAGGCGTCGGCAATTTTTGCTAGAGCTCTGTCGGACGAGTAGATGCAGTCCTTGATCGGACATTTGTCCTCGATGAGTCGCTCTTGTCCTTCCTTCCAGTGCAAGTCGTCGAAATTGAAGTTTCCCACTCGGAGTATGATCTTCTTTGTCGTGAGATTGTCTCCTCTCAACGCAGCGTATTCTTTCATGTAATGCAATTGATTCATAATCCGATCATCCAGCGAACCTGACTTCGGCCAGATGTATCCGACTAAGTCTCCGTCGATTTTATATCTCTTTTTCGTGGCTTTCTTTTCCTGGCTGCTTGTTTTCGAGTCCACATCTGACGGCGAAGGCACACGTGATACTAGAAGCTCTTTTTCAGCGTCTCCAGAGTAGTTTGGGCCTTTCCGAGAGACCTCTATCTGGTCGCCAGCTTGCGCTCTGTTCGACAACGCAAATCGTCTGTATGTGGCTTTCCGCAGATATACTTCGTAGACGAATACAGTGATAATCACACAAGCCACGTAGGGAATGGGCGACCGACAGGAACGGCGCAACGAAATCGGCAGATTCGCCAGTGGAAACATTTTACCAATCCAAGTCGATGTAACGGATGTGTGACCTTCCCGGATGCGTGACCTTCCAGTCGACAGCTGTATGATGTGTGAGAAGCGGATTAGGCAGAGCTCTGTAAACTACTGTGTGTTTAGTGGCGTGTGAAATTTATGGTCGGATGGCTTCATTTTCTTCGTGGCTGTCGTGTACTATAGGCCTTCTCTGCAAGATATTATTGTAAGAATCAGTTCCAGTTCGAATAAGCAGTTGCATGTGACTATGTTTTGTGCCCTACAGTGTACGTATGTTTTCGTGCATCCTGGGATTTTATGAAGCATTTTAGGTAGACCTGACTCACAAAAGCGTTTGATGTTAATCGCTTAATGACTAGCATTTATGATCTTGCTTCCTTATCTGACAGGTTGTTACAGCGTACTAAAGGCAAACGGATGTGTTAGACAAGTTAATGATGATGACAATGATGGTGATGATAATGACTCATTGCTATTAATATTAAACTAATATTATTATATTAATATTAATGAAATATTAGTCATATTTCTGTACTTTTAGTTATACCTTCAAAAGCTAACAAACTGTTGCCTTCGGGGCCTTTGATAGCATCCGAGGCTACGTTGTACTAATAGATCACACCAGACATTCAGACACGTCGAGGTATGAAAAGTGTAACCTTTCTAGGGCTAATACACAGACTACACACCCTGAGCCACCTACTCTGGTCATGCACGACCAAACAGGTAACAGCCAATGATAGCATGAAGGTTTAGAGCTGATATACATCAAAAAATGTCAAACTTGCTGACACCGGCAAGAAATATCACACTAATTTTGTTGGATATGAGTAAGTGAAGAGAGCTTAGTCTAGATGCCTCCTTTGAGCTGAAAACAGCAAAATATATTAGGCTTACACTTAACATGTGTCGATCCGCTGTGAAGACTGCCGGCCAGTAACGGGGGCTCCGGCCTATAATAGGGGTGTGGTACACAATGGGGGCTTTTTTCTATAATGGAGTCTGGCGTGTAATAGGGAATTGGGTCTATAATGGGACTGCGGCCCACGGCGGGAGTTTGGAGGTCGAAGCGATTAATAAATAAACTTTGATATTCAGAACTAGGTCGCTTCAACAACACACCTCTTGCCGACAAAACGTCAGTAGCATTGAATAGCAGAACATGTATCAAAAAGATAAATATGCAAAGAACTGGAACTTTTTATCAGCACACAGAGACGCCTAGCAACCTTTACCCATCGAGTTTGCAGCTCAAATATTACCGAGCCTGACCAAAAGCTGGGCCCATTTCTCAAAATAATGCCTGTCCATGAGACAACCTATTACTGATACCCTGCCTACACTTATTTTTTCATGAACCTTGCTGAGAATGCATTTGCTTCATAATACAATTCTCCACCACTGTTTGATTCGTAATGAAAGCTTATAAATACAAGTTTGGTATTAACTTTCTTTCAAACTCACACCAAACGCTGTTCAAAATATTTTTGTTCTTCCAAGCGACTTAAAAGACGCTATCAAATGTTCAGGTACATTGCATTCGTCTTCGTGCTCATCATTTGTTCCTGATGTCAGCCATTTGGCGCCGATGGGTGCAAATGAAATGATAATCTCCATTCTTTTCGGTCAGTTGTCAGTTTTAGTGGAATTGTGTCATGTTTGGTCCGTCAAGTTATGTCTTCGTTTATATTGTAGTCCTTAATTTAGCTTTCCTTAAAACTTTGCATGTAGTGCATGCGGTTTTGGAGATTCTTCAATCTTTCCACTTGAACAAACAATCGGAGTTTTCGCTGAACGACTTTCTCCAGCAAAGTTGTCAGCATATGCGCGGACTTCTGCATTTCCTAATTTCATTATATCTAATAATTTGTGGTCTTGAAATTCCTGTGCAATTTTCCGTAGCTAGCCCATGTGTGTAGAAGATTCTTCCCCATCTAGCTTTATCATTCTCCAGCATTCTGGTCCTTAAATATGTTGTGTCATTGTCTCATATATTCTTGCATTTATTTTCTTTTTCATTTTCCTGCTTCTTCATATCCTGGCCATTTTGTTACATTGTAATTGTAATTTTAAATTTGTCAAATGTAGGATGGGTGCCATACTCATTTTAGTGTATTTTATGCTATTACAATCTGCGGTTATACATCCGGGATAATCGAATTGATCTACCGGTTCAACAGGTTCTCATTGAATACTGATATTTAATGGATCACTGCGCCTCGACTGTGGATCGGTCTTCCTCGTGAATTTCGCAAATCCTCCATCTCCCTTTCTGTCATTGACCCACCATCACCTGTGTCAAATCCCCTTATCCACTGCTTTTCAGGCATTTCATCCAAAACTGGTCTCACTTTTAAAGAATTCTTATCCTAATCCATCCAATCCCTAGTCTTCCCAATTCTCTCAACCTAAACGCAACTCACTGTAGCAACTGTTCTGTTCCCTTCTCTCTCTGGTTTTCTGGCATCCGGGCTTTGTTCTTCCTATGGCATCTTTGGACGACCCCTCTGACTTAGGGCTGCCAACCGCCCCGGATTCGACTGGACAGACCCGGAATCGGCCTTGTGCGTCCCGTGTCCCGGATTGATCCCAAATTGTCCCGGAACTTGGGGGTAAATTTCCACTTACCAAATGTTGTTCTTCTTTTCGCACACTAAACTCGAACAGCCGGCCGCAAATAAGTTTCACAGAGTGAACATAGAAAAGAGGGTAGTTAGGTTAGTAGACCCAGTAAATAACATCTGCAAATTGCATGCATCACGCGTGTATATATGAACTTCGCTCGTGCTAGGTCCTGAAGCCTAGTAGGCTAGTGGAATTTAATAAACGTTTTGCTCTTGAAGTTGATTCAAATTTTATATATAGGCCACTTGTGTCTTGGTGATTTGAGTCAAATCATTTGACTGTAATTTTAACGACTATTTGCAGTAGATCCTATGTTGTGGTTGAGGCAACATTCGTTGCATACAGTCATGTGGACAGGGTAAATTGGTACTGGCATATCGAGTGACTATGCGGGCGTCCCGTATTGGCAGAATCAAAAGTTGGCAGCCCTACTCTGACTTGGTGCAGCGCTTGTGAATAAGCTTGTGCCCTATGCTTAGCTTTGCAATAGCGCTTTAGAAATTCTCCAGATTACGACTACGATTACGATTTTACCTTTCTCTGCATTAATCAGAAACCTCAAATCTTCTACTGGGTTTGTCTACGTGTGCCAAATTTTCTTCTAATTCTGTTTTAGTTAGGACGGTTGTGTGTGTGCCTGCGTGCCTGTCTGCCTGTCTGTCTGTCTGTCTTTCTGTCATGTGTGACTGTGTTCGTCTGACTGCTGGTGTGGTGCAAAATCGAATACGGACCGACGATTCCGGAAGCAACATTTTAATAAGTGAAAAATAGAAGCATTTGGAATCGCACAGTCTGTATTTATGCTACCGTATTTAGGATGAAAAATGAATCTGATAAAAGAAGCGGTAGCAAACGGTGTTGACATGAGTTCCATTTTTAGAAACAATATCCGCGTCCTGATCACGTAAATCAATCACAGTATTTGTCGGAACTGTTTTCGCCGGTCCTGCTATGGCCTCACACCAGTCTACCTACAGTAAGCACCTAAAGAACTAACCTACTTATGTAGTTGGCCTAATCTGTCTGTCTGTCTGTATGTGTGTCTGTCTCTGTCTGTCTGTGTGCCTGTCGACCTATCTATCTATAGCTCTGTCTTTCAGTCTATGTTTCTACCTACCTACCTATCTTCCTACCTACCTACATGTACCTATCTACCTACTAATAATACATGTACCTATCTACCTACTAATCTTTCATTTCTACCCACTGATCTGTCTATCCACCCATCCACCCATCCTTAAATCACCATTGCAGAATTCAAACAAGCAAGGGTATGGCTTGGCAAAATGTGAAGAGGGATGCAAAACGCAGGAACACAAGAGAAACTGATCAGACTCGTGCAAGAGACATAGGGTGTCTCCGAGTGCGATAAGATAGATAGAAAGCTCGTGGAATATTTCCAGACGAATACCGGGATACGTCAAGAGTGCATCTTATCTCCATACCTGTTTGACCTAGCTTAAGAAGCACTAGTGGAAATCAACCAAGACAACACCGAGGAAGGAATCAAACTACTATTTTCTGACGATACACAGACTCGCACAGATAGACAGACATACAGGCAGGCAGGTAGGCAGACTGATAAACACACAAACAGATAGGCAGATAAACAGGCCGACTGGCAGGAGACAAACAGATCGGCAAGTCGCAAGATTTAACAGAACTCTTGGACGAAGTGGAAGTCAAATATTTTCATACTCTTTCTCCGCCTTATGGGTATAGGTTAAGTTACCTCGTGGCTTAGGCCCATGCTCAAGGCCAGTGCATTTCTGTTCAAGAACTCACATATGAACTGAATACATTAACCGTTAATCGGTGGAAAGAGAGAGGACTAGCAACCCGCCCTCATATGCCGAGGCTAAGAAAATAAAGTCGCCAATACTTCATATTCATGGTTGCTTCTCTGAGTTGGCTTAACGGCAGCTCTTTTTCTGTATATTATATCGTTTTAGAACCGCTGTCTCTTTATGAAAAGTAATGAGTATGCGTGAAACTGCACGAGATTTTTGAGGAACTTTATCTTAACATATATACATAACTATAAATTATAAATTTATTACAAATTATAAAAAATTAAATGGTTATAAATATATAAATTCATTTTATGTTCACGACAAACGAATTTCCTTTAGTGCAATATACTCACGTAGATCTGCAAAGCCTTGACATCTGATAGATTCACAAGAAAAGACCATCAATTATACACCTAATAATACATTTTCCATGTATCTATGCTTCTTTGATTTATGTCAAGCTGTAGGCTTTGCTCTGACAAACTGTTATGCCTTCGTAACTCTCGCCCTTTGACTATCAAGGCATGAATGCGAAAGCTTAGAGAACGAGAGAATAAAGAGTACCCATATCGGAACTAAATGATACCTAGCTGTAACTGAATACCGCGACGAATAGGAATGACTTGTGCAAGTTGTTTGCATGCGGTTAAGTCGTAAACGCGTACATAATATAGGCCTACATATTAATCAGATCCTATCAAACCGATTCGTGTCCCGATTTATTTCTCCGACTGAGTCAGCAAGCCGAAGTCGCTCACACCTGTGTTGCAATATTATCAATGCTAGCCATCACAATAGTCACCGTAAACGCGGAATTTTATAAACCGCTATGTAAAAGCTAAACGCCAGTATAATATTTACGAGCGCTGCGTCAAGTCAGTGGGATTGTCTAGAGATTATAGCATGAAGGCTGCAATCTGGTTAAAGGAGACCAGAGAAAGAAAGAGTCCGAGGACCTGTTACGGTGGGTTGTGTTTAGATGAGAGAAATGAAGAGGTGGCGGATGGTTCAGGGCAAGGTTTCTTGAAGAGGTTGGACTTTAGTTTTGAATGGTAAACGTAAGGACTGTTTAAAAGAGGCGTTGAGACAAATGGTGATAAATGAACAACATTAGGGGTAGAGAGGCCGAGACGTGAGGCACGTGTCCCGTTTAGACACGCTTTAGAGGGCACTGAACCGTTAAGCTTCTCGCTTCTCTGCGACAGAGTTACCCGTGCTGGTTTATACTGGATTGCCAGAGTTTCTGGAGCCCCCTTCTGCAGAATTTCAATGTCTATATATATATATATATATATAACCGAACGATTAACCATCTTACATATATATATATATATATAGCCCGTGCTTTAGCAATGAAGACAGAACCCTGATACTTCAGCGGATGGTACCAGTCCCAAGGCTGGATAGAGAAAGAGGGCGATGCTATTCACCTTCGTTTTGACGCAGCGTCGTTAAACAGAGACTACAATGTAAAGAGAACTCCGTCACTGCCATACAATGGGTTGTGCCAGTTGCAAGTCTGTATTAAGGGGGATGGTGACGCTAAACATTTTCTTATGGCACAGACACAAACTACTACTAATGTAGAGAGGAGTTTCCTGGACTGTTTTCTTACATGTAGTGTCGGTTAGGTCACCCCATGTGTTGAAGCCGTCACCCACAGTGGAAACGAATCTGAATCAGTTGTAGAGATATTGATTCGGAATACACGTCAAGTTACAGCCGGGCACTATTCGTAATCGTAATTTTACTTCCGAAATTTCTACAGCGCCCAACGAAAGCCACGTCGCGGGGACCAGCTTATTCATAAGCACTCAGTCAAAACAAAATCGATACCAAAAAGGGTTCGGTTATTCTATTCTACAGGCTTATAACCATCGCTTCCAGGGTCAAAGGTTGCAGGCCAAAGCTACTGACTGTGGCTGGCGCAATACATGACCTGTTCTGCTAGGGTTTTGTGCGACCCGCGATTCCAGAGTTGCCATTTTAGGCAAGAAGATGCGATCGTATACTGAGCATGCAGAGTAAGAAACGGTTCCAATATATGTGTTGTGATTTGTCGATGCTATAAGGTGGTGCTGCAATGGTCCTGTGAGACAAGAGATCACAAATAAAAATAACGAATTAACGGTAGATAATGAATGATAAATGGCCATATTGCGCTGTCGCAGTGCCAGATGCATATACATTTACATATACGTACATACATAGGCTTACATACATACATACGTGCATGCATACCTAGATGCACACACATGCATACATACACGATGTAAAAATTTCCGATGTAAAAAACATAAATATATATAGTCGCGTGCTAGCGCAAGTAATGCCACTACTATCGATGTAGAACCTTTGTTGAAGTGATGCGAACTGAGGTCACATCTGTCACGTAGTCCAACAAAGTTTCTGTAAACATGTAGAAAACCGTATCGAGTTACGTCAGCGGTTAGGCAGGGTAGACGGGTGCATTGAACACAGGGCAAAGAACGTGCCCTCCTTTCTTCTGGCTGGAATTAACCTCTCCTAGGGGAGGGGTCAGCCACACGGATCTTTCTCTTCCATTTGTTTCTATATCAATTACCTTCCTTCTTCAGTTTGAGGAACTTTAGGTCTCGTTGAACCACGTCTTCCCATCTCTTTTTTTATCGTCCCCGACTGCGACGTCCGTAACCGTCTGTATGTCAGATGTGCAAACGTGGATAATGGAGGGTCACTCTTGCCAAAGCCCCTACCTTTGAACTCAGGTGGGAAGTATCGTGGTATACAGGTGTGGATCAAATCTGGGTCAGCAAGTGCACTTCTCGGATTTTAGTCTTATACAGTTTTAAATCGGTTGTCATGGCATCTCAATAGGTGTTATACTAACTTAAAGCAGGCACAAAGAAAATTGTATGTAGCGATGGTGAAGCAAGTCTCGCTGTTTGAATGGAACAGAAATAATAGATGTTTATGTGGCTATACGCTCGTGAACATAAACTGTCTGGCTTCAAAGCATATTCAGTGTAGTATACTGCCAGAAAATTTTTATCGGAATGCTTTACAAGTCCAGATTACCAGATTACGGGCTGGCTGTTACGTGAATGTGTCTTATTACTAGACAACTGGTGTCTATGAGCGTCCTCGGTACATTGGTATCTGCTCTTTCTGGACTTTACTTTTGAAATATCATAAGTAGAAACCCCATGTTTCATAATGGAACGCAGGAAGGCACTCATTTCCCGCCCTTCGGCCCCTCACCGGTAGTGGGCGAAGCAAAGGTTCTGTCCCTTCCACAGTTTCGCAAGCGTCTGAAGTCTGTATTATTTGACAGTGGTCTCAGTGCGGGAGCGCCTCTGATGAGCTTATTCTTGAAGTGGCGCTTTATAAATGTCAGATTACAATTACAATTACAATGTATCGTTGCACAACTTTCTCTTCCCCTCTCAGTATTCCGCAGGCGCCTGAAGACTGTACTGTTCAACAGTGATTTTACTTTTTCGGGTCGGAAGCACCTCTGTTAAGTTTGTCATCTAAGAGGCGCTTTATAAATCTCAATTACAATTACAATTACAATTGCCGTTTATTTCCCTGCTTTCGCCGGTACAGTTACACTGCTTGGTGACGGAGGCACTTGTGGCCAAACAACTTCCCCAGGGTCGGTACATGAAGTCTGCTCACGGACTCCCTGTACCCATCCAGGGCAGGTTGAATAAATGTCTGTCGCTTACAAGATAAGGACCTACTCTGTTCAGCAGAGGACCTTTTGTGCATTAAAACTTTACACAACTGCGATAATGATTTATAGGCTTCTCTATGACATCCATTGATATGTCATACATCCATCGGTTGGTCTAGGTTAGAAATAGGTCTGGCTTCCCTGCTAGTCACCAATTATTAATTATTTTAATAATAATGATTTTTATTATTATTTTTAACCGAGGTACATATGATCGCTCAGGTTTTTAAATATTCGGGGAGCATTGTTATTCTTGTTCTTGTTATTATCATCATCATCATCATCATCATCATCATCATCATCATCATCATCATTACAAAATTATTAACATTCAAAGAGTCGGAAAACAACAGGGTTTGGCCATTCCACAAAAAACTCGCATAAAGTTTCACAAAAACTCAGTTTAAAGTTTAAGTTCAAATCCGGAGTGATCCTTTTTACCTCGAGTAAGCAACAATAATAATAACAATAATAATAATGATCATTATTGTTGTTGTTACTACTACTACTACCACTACCACTACTACTACTACCACCACCGCCACCACCACTACAACCACTATCAATCAAGATGACACAGCCTTCATCAACACCACTGGTAGACTTTTGACGGAACAACTATTGGAAAGAGGAAGTCTTCGTTTCTCTTTTGTCGCATTTGCATCACTATCCAGCGCTTTTACGCAATTGTCTTTCTGTGAACATTCAGAGAAAAGGAGCGCAGCGAGCATTGTCATGCCAGAACAATATATAAAAAACTTTTTCAAATCCTGAGGTATTTTCTTCCTCGGGTTGAAAAAAGTAATTATAACGTATCGATTTCATATGATTTTGCACAGGATACTATTGTTTAATCTCCAGGGATAAAAAAATTAATATTTTTAAAACATTAGCTATTTTAGTTATTTTACCTAGTGATGTATTTAAGATAATTTCAAGGAACTCATTTTAAATGTTTTTGAGGTAAAATAATTTAAAATTGTTACAGAATAGTTTGGACATTCGCGTGTTTCATACAGATCCCACTCATTTTAAGAAAGGCTCCACCATTTACGAAATTTATGGAGGGGATGGGAATGGGTAGGAAAAATGGACAATTCCTATATTTGAGACAAAGCTACGTGAGATTGAAGGCGCCTGTGATTGGTTTGAAAGAGATTCGCACAGTCTTACGTGTGATGGCTGTACTTGTGACAAGTCTAGCATGCAAATTATAGAGAGCTCAACCTTGGCTATCCGAAGGAAGTTGACGCCCCAGAACCTCAAGTGCAAAAACCGGCCTACCTTTAGAAAATGAACACGCCAATCGTAGACAGATTGATTCGGTCCGTTGCAGTTACAAAATATATATAATAGCCTACTTGTCCGACTCTAAATTTCGCAGCTGTCGATTAAGCCTCGGCTTTCACACGACGTCTAGTCCATGAGAAAACTGATTCTTAGGCAACGATTTACAATGACCTAAGTCCACTTATAGAAGCTCAATGGATTCAATCAAATGTTACATGCTTCCAACATAACGACTCTGACCTTGAAGGCGCCTGTGATTGGCTTGAATGAGATTCGCACGCAGTCTTATGCGCGTCCTATGCACGTCAACAATACTAGTGCCTCAAGCTCGTGGGTTCTCAGTGTTTATATGTTTACACAGGTGTGCGTTAGTGTATGTATGTATGTATATATATATGTATATGAATTCTGAAAATGTATATATGTGCAATATATATATATATATATATTGCACATATATACATTTTCAGAATTCGTTTACAAATAACTGACCAAAAAAACCGAGTTTCTATTTTCAATTGTTCTACTTACAATGTCTGTTTGCAAGTCGTCATTTACAAAGACATATATTGCACATATATACATTTTCAGAATTCGTTTACAAATAACTGACCAAAAAACCCGAGTTTCTATTTTCAATTGTTCTACTTACAATGTCTGTTTGCAAGTCGTAATTTACAAAGACCTTTCGTTGGTTATAATTAACGACTGTCGTACACACCCACACAAAAAGTCACCAACATAAACCCTCACAAACCACAGCCATACGGACACCATAGAAGACACGGGCATTTGTCGTTATCTCAGCTCTGTTCGTATTCTCTACATCAGCGGAATAAACCACTCCAAAGGGACTTTGACTGGGTTAGGATTCCATCCGTAGCCGCCACAGGCGAATTTAAACTCAGCAGTCGTTCGGTATCACTTGTCAACCAGCGCTAGCGCATATACAGCACATATATAGCACATATGCGTTTGCCACTCTTCGGCTTACGTCAGCTACAGCTCCAGCTACCGGTTTCAACTGGCACACATAATAACCTTTAAGAATAGCTAGAAAACATATATGCCTGCATTATAGCTCTAAAATTTCCCAGGTCAACCAGCTCATAAGATATGCTAATTCAGATAAATATATTAAATTTAACTTGACTTAAAATACCTAATTTATTAAACAATTTAACATAACGTATTCCAAAGTATCTACTTATATAAACTGTAAAATACTTTGAATATATTATTCAACTCTCCGTACACGAGAACTCCATACTATATATATATATATATATATATATATATATATATATATATATATATATATATATATATATATATATATATATATATATATATATATATATATATATATATATATATATATATATATATATATATATATATATATAGTATCGTAGTGACTTATTATATCAACTACGTATCCTAGACAAGATAAAAATTTTCCAAACACTTAACCTAAAGTAGCCTATACAACCACTATGCATATACCAGAGACATTTGAATGCGATTTGAGCACAGCTGTCTCTGGCTCAAGCCGTCTCTTGCTTGTGCTCTAGGCTACATCTACACATTCACGAAGAGATCTCTGTCAATTTTGGACGTTGACAGAAGAATTGACAGTATGTATGTAGTATGACAGTATGTGTGTAGTATGACAGTATGTGTGTAGTATGACAGTATGCATGTAGTATGACATTATGTAGAATTAAAAATAAACAAACAGCGTAGAATCAAGTTTAGTAGCCTACTACGCGCGACGACAGAGAGTCTCATTTTGGGGGCTTGTCATTTCAATCATGCAAGGTGCCCCAGGCCCAACCTGGCCCATAAAATGCAGCATTAGACTACCTTTTTGGCATATTCTGCACACAAGAAAGAATTATAAGTAATAATAATAATATTTATAATAATGACAGGCCTCAAACGTTGTTGTTATTGTATTGATTCATTTCTGCCCTAGGGGCCCAGCGCGCTGAAACCAGAGGGTCCCATGTGTCATGGCACACGGACACAATGGCTAGTCCGCCACTGCGTGACGACCAGCTGACTTGAAAGTATGAGGCTCAAGCGATTCGTTCCGGATATGTGAGAACGCAGTGTTTTCATTTCTACTTGTTTTCAAGTAGAATGTTTTCTCCAACTTTGTTTTCCTGTTCGCAACTCGGTCACAGTCGCCTTCATTTAGCAACACAATATCCACATACATCCGCAATGTGTAAGGATGGTAGCTATCAAGAAGAGGGTAGTCACGGTTGCAGCATTTTCGAATAGGTCTCAAGGAAGCAAAGTTGCTCTTTATTTCGCCGGAAACTGTTGACTACCTTCGCAACCGCGATGTCCGGAGAGCCATACAACAATATTCCCATATCGGCTTCGTATATTCTACATAAGATCCCATATAGCAGGACATATGACGCTTATATTGTCATATGGCATTACCTAAAATACCTGTCATATGGCAGGTATTTTACGCCACGCCATGGACATTCGTAGAAATTTAATATACTTGCCTGAATTAGCATATTTTATGTTTGTTGATATGAAAAATTTGAGAACTACTGTAATGAAGGCCTATATGGTCTACGATACGTATTCTTAAAGGTTGTTATTGTCCTTTGACAATATGGACAATGTGACGTCATATGTCCTGCTATTTGTTACTTTATAGCATTTAACATGTCTTGCATATATAGGTCACACATAGCAGGACATTATGACGCCCATATTGTCATATGGTTCGCTTCACAACTTCTGTTGGACTTCCCAACTTCCCACGCCTAGGGATATGACTTCTATCATTACTCTCTTTCCAAGCAGGCATCCAACGTTTTTAGCCAAACCAAACTTAGGCAGCCAAACTTTTTTAACCTTAAGGGTCAAAAGTGTCTGGAGAACCAAAGGCATTTCTGGCTGCCAGATTTTCAAGTGAGGTGCAGGCTCCGCGGACCCTCCCCTATGCAGACGCCCTTGGACGAGATGATGATCTCAGAAGTGTCTGTAACGGGACTTCTATGAAGTCTTTAGCTTTTGCAATGCGACTTTCACGATTCCGGTATCCCTGCGGTCTCCACGTCCAGCAAGGATTCTGCCGTCCTGCCTGGTATAACACGCCCCGTTCCATATTGTCAATCCCTTTTCTCCTAGACTTGTTGTATTCTTCGACCCAGTGCAAGTAGTTAGCATTGTCCTTAAGGTAAATAAAGGCAGAGTCGGCACTTGTGCAAACTGCCCCACTATAGTCTTAGGCTATTTGCAATAAGCCTACTGTCGACCCCTATTCTCCTAGACTAACATGACTTTTTTAAACATACCCATAATGTTTCACACGAGAAAGCATGGCCTAACTCTACATCAGACATAACAGTGTTTTCATTTTCTCTTCTATATTAAAATCTTTCTTCTCAAAGAAACATCCTATGTCACCTATCAACAGCCACCACCTCGAAGAGAAAACTACTACTGAATAAAAATCTATATACAAAAGACATACATACATCCATTACATTCAAGCTCATACCCTTCTGTCTCCCTGAATGCGTCAACTTATGCACTCCCGAGCCGCAAGCAGCTCACGTCTCTCGCGCCGTCCATCACAGCTCAACCATGAAAAAAGATGCTGTCATATAAAATTTTCACACGTTTCGCTCGTGATAAAGGTATTTGCTTCCCAATGCTGCAAAACACAGCAATTATAGTAACGGGTACAGGTTTTGAAGTTATGGGGCGTACTAAAAGCGGTGCCTAAGTCGTAATTAGAAAGGCAGTTAGGTAACAAACAAAATTCTGGGGCGTATGTCCGTTATGGTTCTCTAAGTCCTCCAATGAGTGAAACAGGCTGAAGATAAATGCATGGAGAAATGTGTCTTCTAATGAAGACAGCACTAACCAGTACAATTTGTGGAGTTTCCATTTCTCCATATAAGTTGCATCCTGCCGACGTGTACGTAACTGGAAACCTATTCTGGAATGACGGGCCGGTGAAGTTGCCCCACAGTGCATGAAAGTGACAGAAATAGGAAACCGGATAGCACAGTGCATTCCATCTGTTGCAATATCTCTACTTTTTTCCATTTAATATTCATCTAGAGTTTCTAGACTATGACGACATGTCCACAAGATCTGTGGCATTCGCAACACGACTTCCATTATTCCAGTATCCCTGCGGTCTCCACGTCCACCAAGGATTGCTTCCGTCCTTCCTGGAATAGCAAGCCCCGTTCCACCACTTGTTGTAATCCTCGTACCAGTGAACGTAGCTAGCATCATCCTTTAGGTGAACCAAGGCACAAAGTCGGCACCAATATCGCGTTTCTTGCAAACTGATTATTCTCCAGTGCTGTTTGTATCGGAAGTACTCACTGTACAGGGTGTCGTTACCGTCAAGGAGTTTGAGATATTCTGCGAGATGGCGTGGACTTTCGAAGTCGTCGACGTGTATGTAGGACCCGGGTGGTGCGGCGGAGGCGTAGTCCTGCGGTCTGGCACCCATCACAATCGGAATCACGTCGTTTCTGTTCAGAGAAAGAAACAAACACAAGGTATTCTTAAAATACACTGCAGTGCTCTTATTTCGATACAGTTTGAGATCTTAGTGTTCGTGGAGTCCTGATCAACGATATTCGTCTTAAAAATTAGAACTGCAGAGGTTCTCATTAGCAACTTCGTTAGAATAAACATTTCTTATATCAGGTATATGAATGAGTGATTTGTATCCATTTAATTCAGTCCTTAATACCGAGCATTTGAATAGCTCTACTAAAGAATTGAATAGGCTACCCAGAAGCCCGACACCATTATTCTTACAGGTTTCTTCACTCACTAACCCATTCACATCTTTACAGTGGCAGATCCAGATTCATATGGGGGATAAGTAGGATCCTACTTAAGTTTTCTGACTTTACCTTCCTAGGGGTTTTGTGAAGCAGAACATTTTCGTCTTTTCTGGCTTCCTATCTTTAGCTTTCCAGATTCCTGATGATCATCTTTTAGATTCCCCGTGTTATGCTCACCTTTTTCATAATATTCCCCGTTTTCATGATCTTTTCTACGTTCGAAGTTTGGTAGGCAACAGCAACTTCAACTAGTAGCCTTCATCCAATAACTTGCTCGAAAAAATCTTATGGTTCATTACTGGATTATACCGTTTTATTGAGAAATACAGAATAAATTTTTGTGCCTTGGAATAAGTAGAATTTTGGAAGAAAGAAGTGACGCTGATTCTTAGTTCAGTTCTTAGAATTTCTATGGCTAGAGAAGGCGAGCAACACTTACACCAATGCGTTCCAGTGTAGCTTCTCAGTTATGTATCCGACGCAGTTGGAATTTTCAAAACCCAAGTAGAACTTATAGTCCTTCTTCAGCATGGCGTAGCAGTTCACGTTTCCACGGACTATGGGACAAGAGAGGGTTCCACAAGCCCCGTAAATGTCCACGTCGATGTACTTCTTCAGTTCGTTCGCGTACTGCGAACGACCGTTTCTGTCAGCACAGTTGCTCACGAACCAAGCCACCTTTTTCGTCTTTCCCTCGGCGTAGTTGATTTTCGACAAGTTCTGGTTATCCGACGCGTTCCGCCACTCCCACGCAGCATAAGGCAGAACTATGGTCGACTCCTGTCGGAAACTCACCGTCCAGTTGACTAGGTTGCTCAGCGAACTCGGGTCAATGCGGTTATGTTTCGGCGACTCAAGATGTTGCGTGATCCAGATCTGATGCGCAGGCTTTGGAGTATAATAGCGCAAACGGTGACTGTCGAATTCTGAGATCAGTAAGGCATCGGCGAGTCTTGAAACAGAATTGTCTGACGAAAACCAGCAATCCGTAATCGGACACTTGTTCTGCACCAGAAGCTCCTGTCCTTCCTTCCATCCCAAGTCGTTGAAATTGAAATCGCCAACACGAAGTATGATCTTCTTTGTCGTGAGATTGTCTCCCCTCAGTGATGCATAATCGGTCATATAATTTATCTGGTTACGGATTCGATCCCGTAGTGAACCGGGTAACGGCCAAATGTATCCGATAAGATCTCCGATCTTGTAGTGTCTCTCTGTGGTGTTTCGCGAGCGATCGGGATACAGGAATTCCTTTGGGATAGCGTATCCCTGTGGTTTGGTGTGCAGTAAGTGGTTCTGACCTCCGTTATACACAAGAATCGATGCCAGAGTCACGACAACGAAAAGAAATATGATTCGCATGGACCAATGTGGCTTGCCGAATCGCTTCCGTGTCCCCTGAGAATGCTTTCTGCTGACGACGACCATCTTAAAGAATTCACGAGGATAGAGCTCCTGTCGATTTAATATATTTAAATGTATTAGGAGCACTTTCCTCGTTGCCCGAAGTAAAGAATACTTTATATATTACAGGTGCATGTATAAGGTACTTTAATGGCTGCCAAATAACACATGTTGATTACCACAAATGCTTACGAACAATCGTCAGTTTGTCAACCAAACAGAACAGATATTGCTCCATCTGGAACATCTGGCTTTAGTAGAGTTTAGGTTGTGACAGTACACACAAGCTGCTACTGCTTACTTAATTCTGCTGAACTTGTGTTGATGATTACATTAACCCAGCCGCAACGTGTATAGTCGGCCTATATTCTGAGGCGTTTGAACTAGTGCAGGCTAGCTGTACGTTGTAGATATAGGACATTTAAGATATTCATTCAGTCGAGCTAATAATTGCGTCTGTTCAATTCCTTTCCATTTCCATTTCCATTCCTTTGTATGGACGAAAGATATTGCATATGTGTACACATTGGAAATCTGAATTGATCTATAGACAGCATTTGAATAGATTTATCTACAGTAGGCAAATTCAGATTTATTTAAAACATAGCTTAGCTTGCACGTATATGTGAACGGGCGTGTTGTTGACCAGTTACAGCTAGAAGTAATGAATGCATATTTATGTAACCCCGATCCTAGAACAGTTTTCGCCGGAATTCTTCAGCTACAAGCGTACGACAGCACAGCTATAACAATGGCCATTAAGGCGATCTACACAGACAGTCAATTGTATTTACAGAAAATGGTGATGTTTACATCTGACGGAGCTTCAGTTATGCTGGGTAAACACAACGGTTTCACAGTCCAACTTCGTCGAGAAATTCCAAACTTATTAGAGCAACACAGAGGACCTCGGCATTTGACGATGTAGTGTCCTATATCCTTTAAAACGAAGAATTCTTACCCGTAATCTTACGATTACGATTACTCGCGAATGTCACCTTTTGGGTCGACCGCGTTGAGCAGACCTCCGTACTTGGTCCACAACTGGTATGGCCTTTTCATGGACTGGTGCCTGGCTGTCCCAATGTCCGGTGGCCCTGGACCTCTCACTGTCGCCCCGGTGTAGTGCCTGAACATATTTGATGTATAGGTGAGCACACGGCACCGCAGCAGGGTCTCGTCAGCGGCACTGACTCCCAACCTGCACAGCAACCGAGACGAAGCATGGTGCGTCGCTCCTCGCCACTTCAAAACAACGGCCCCAAACTCACAAGGCTGCCCGAGAAGGACTTTAGCAACCCAGCCAATGATGTTAAGTCTATTGTAACTTTAACCTGTAAAATCCGAGTCTTACCTTTTAACCATAGCCTTTGTTTTTCAGCAGGCATTAGAATCCGTGTTTGCTTACTTGAATCTAGGACGGGACACTTACAGAAGCCATGTATATAATTACCGTCACTGCGGCGGACGGCTCCGAAAAGCAACGGCCAAAACGGTGGTTCCCGATACTATTAGTTTGCCCTATTATTCTATGCAAGTCTGTCTGCACATGAGGCCTACATACGTTGGCGGTCAATGATAAAATCCTGATGGGTAATTGTATATGTGCATAGCTCTCTCTATGCGGGCATATACTGCCTATATTTAGGCCTATAAGGAGATCCAGATCTTAACAAATGCAGACACTCAGTTGAACTATAGAGTAATAAATTACATAATTTTATTACAATAATTTATTAAGTAGGCCTACACTACCAGTAACCTACAGATGAATTTTTGAACGCATTTATGAACGCTGAAAAACTCCCAAAGCAAGAGCTTTTTTGACAAATATTTATTACGTAGGTCTACACTAAATCAGTAACCTACAGCTGCATTTATGAACGTTAAAAAACTCCCAAACAAAGAGGTTTCAGTGCAATTAATTTCCTAGGAAAATACCTTCATAAATCTCTTTATCTTATCTTCTTTCAGACAGGTTAGGTTCACCGTGTGCAAACTGTGCACGCCGTGTATACAAAACCATTATGCGAGAGCAACATGGAAACAACATGGGAACCCGTTTCGTGTCTCCGAGAACAAGTCATCAAATTAATAACCTCGTGGTTTGGAAGCTTTGTAAACATCCTGAAACAACCGTACTTTTACCTCGGCTGAGTTTAGTCGCGAGGTTGGGTATGTCTAATTGCCTACTGACCCAACCCTTTCCTCTGCCGATATCCTTTGTCGGTCGATCCATCTCTGTTTCCTGCTTTCTCTGCCTCTTCGTGTCTCTCGTCTTATTCCGTTTGTCTTGTTCTTGGTCTGTCTGTGTCCTCACCGATACACTTTGTCCAATGCCACGTTCTGTCTAAATCATGAAGTCTGTAATGCTTGGAACACCACTGTCATCTGTCACTTCTGCTGTTCCTACTATAGCTCTATTGTAACTGTGGTTGTGATTGTAATTGAGAGAGAGAGAGAGAGAGACAGACTGACAGACAGACAGACAGAGACAGAGAAAAAGACAGAGACAGAGACAGAGGGAGGGAGGGAGGGAGGTAGAGAGAGAAACAAAGAAAGAAAGAAAGAAACAAAGAGAGAAAGATTTTATTGATCACCAAAATAAACAATTACAATCACAGTCTGTCACATACATTGGTTTGGCACCAACGTAAGCGACAGACTGTGATTGTAATTGTTTATTACTTTGATGATTAATAAAAAAATTCTCTTATAATAGAGGGTAGTCATTGTGGATTATAACAAGACGTGTGTTTTTGTGGTCTCTTGAAATAATTAGACATTACTGTGTGGCGACGGGAGGCAAAGAATGTGCTTTGACACCAGACAATTTGCGTCCTTGAGAGTTCCACCCGCTCAGGTTTTTCTGCTTCCTGCAGTACTTCAGATTTTCGTGTTGAATGCAATTTATGGAAAACTCGCTACAGCACTATGGTAAATCGCACCTGGTCCGGGTATTTATTCTTAAAAATAAATCCATGACGCGTGCATAATAAGAGTTATCAGGGTCCGAAAATTTTCTGTCACGGCGTTCTAAACTCTATGGCAGCTATGGACCCTCTGGAGCAGCCAGTGTTACCTTCACCATACATACATACATACATACATACATACATACATACATACATACATACATACATACATACATACATACATACATACATACATACATACATACATACGTACATACATACATACGCACATACATACATACGTACATACATACATACATACATACATACATACATACATACATACATACATACATACATACGTATATACATGCATACATACATATATACATACATACATACGTACATACATACATACATACATATATACATACATACATACGTAGTACATATATACATACATACATACATACGTACATACATACATACATACATACATACATATATACATCCATACACATGCACAGAGTCCTTTTACTTACAACACAATTCAATCCTCCCAACCCTCCTGTCTTCGCCAGTTAATTTACAATCCAAACAATCTCCCACCTACCTCCACCTCTCAATCATCCATCAAGAGCGACCTATCGCCCTCCTTTCATGCGCCGTTAATGATAGCCCGGCCTAACTCTTCCATGATGGACCGTACCCAAAATTACCCAAACACATCCGTACCCAAAATTACCCAAATACATATGGCTAATTTAGCCGACGTGATACAATCCAACTTTATGCAAAACGAATATCATCGTCGTCTTCCAATTATCTCTCTCGCCGATCCAATTTCCAAGCACCATCCATCGCAACCGTCTGACTGTCTGCCTGCATGACCCTTGGATCTTGACCTGGAACCGAACCTGACCCTCCATGTCTATCGATTTTGTTTTGGCTGAGCGCTTATAAATTGCTTGATTCCCGCACTTAGCTTTCTTTGGGCGTCTTAGAAATTGCGAGTTTACGATTACGATTACATAGTTATATACATACATAAGCGCATATGTACATACATGCATACTTAATTGCATTTATACATACATACATCCACTACATACACGCATAGGCCTACATACATACATACATACATACATGCATACATACATATATACATGCATACATACATACATATATACATGCATACATACATACATACACACATACATACATGCATACATGCATACATACATACATACATATATACATGCATACATACATACATACATACACACACATGCCTATGTGTACATACAATTATCCTTAAGTGTACATACAAAGAGAGACATATTAAAATGTTAACTATGTGCTTACTTACCAACGGAGTCAGACAGTGTCAAAGGTCTATCGCTGGAAACGGAACTAGACTAATGCAGCAAAACCAAAACAGAATGACAGCTAAGGGCAACATTACTAAGTTGCAATAAACAATTTGTCCTGCAGCTTATAATGGCAGACAACCAACGGGGCAGCTGCTCATTGTTTATGGAGTCCTCTTTATTTCCTCAAACATCTGTTACTATGCAATGGCGTTATGTTCAACACATAAATTACGGCCAAATGGGAAGATACTTATCAGTTATTGTCGCATAGTAGTAGGTCGACAGCCTGGGGACGAGACTAAAGCTTCGATTTAGCAACTGGTATACACGATCAGCAGATAAGCAGATAAGGTCCACCTAGCCTAGCTACCGTCGACTGTGTCCATGCAATCTGCCAAACATGTACCGCGTGGACCTCTTCTGAGCCGCGCAGTGGGAACAGCGTGTAGTGTTTGACGACCCAGCTGGCTCGAGATAGGAGGAATTATCGACAAGCTTTACGGTGTATTCTTGAGCCAAGGCTCCTTTCGAACACCGCCCCCCTCCGTTAGAATAACCATGAATTTAATTCTCTCCTCATCTAATCAAATTTAATTACTTCTGTAGCGCCGTGTCATAATGCCCAAGGCTTCAATCGATGGTCGTTTCAAGTCAAAATCACAGCCAAAAATCATATACCGTTGGAGAAGCCGGGTCGAATTCCGAAGGGTCAGAAGCCAAGCTACGGTGGGTAAGCAAATTGGAGGAGATGCATCTTTAGTTTAGAGCTGAATGACGTCAAAGAATTGACAGAACGAATAGAACTTGGCAGCGAATTGCAAAGCCCTCAACCGGGAGCCAATGCGGCGTGTTTTCCATGTAGTTCGAAATGTTGGCAAGTGGGCCGCGATCCGGGCGAAGCACTTGAGAACAGACTGAAGCTGACGAATTCAAAACGACTTCGGCAGGAGTGCAAAGACCTGTACAACAGTTTAAGCGCGTCATGACGAAGGAATGAGGGAGCGAACAAGGGTCAGAGGTCAGAGCGTTGTCATGAGATAAATTACGCCGAATGACCCTGAACTGGCGCGGTTTGTAAAATCAATACCTGCAGAGAGAGTGACAGAGAGAGCGAGAGAGAGAGCGAGAGAGAGAGAGAGAGAGCGAGAGAGAGAGCGAGAGAGAGAGCGAGAGAGAGAGAGAGCGAGAGAGAGAGAGCGAGAGAGAGAGAGAGAGAGAGAGAGCGAGAGAGAGAGCGAGAGAGAGAGCGAGAGAGAGAGAGAGAAAGAGAAAAAGAGAGAGAAAGAGAGAATGAGAGAAAGAGAAACAGAGAGAGAAAGAGAGAGTAAGAGAGAGAGAGAGAGAGAGAGAGAGAGAGAGAGAGAGAGAGAGAGAGAGAGAGAGAGAGAGAGATAGAGAGGAGACAGAGAGAGAGGTTGGCAGAAAATCGTGATGATACAGTACAATACAGTGCAACTGAAATTTGTTAATGCCGTAATTTACAAAGTTCAAAAGTGCACTTGAAACATAACATCTTAAGAACCATAAGCAGACTGGAAGAGGTAACTTTTAAGGTTAGTGCGAAAGACACCATCAGTAGGTGACGATGAAATGATGATGATGTTGCTGCCTATTATTATTATTAAAAATGATGATGATGATGATGATGATGATGATGATGTCGCGTTCTATGGCATTGGTATGTATGCATGTAGGCATATATGTATGTACGTATGTACGTACGAATGTATATATGTATGTATGAATGTATGTATGTATATATGTATGTATGTATGATGTATGTATGTATGTATGTATATAGATGGATGAATGGTGGATAGATGGATGGACGGTTGGATGGATGGGTAGATGTGTATATATGTATGCAGATGTGGATTTTTGGGTAACTGAAGATTGTCGTATTGCGTTTACGATTAGCAACGCGTGTCAAAGTCATTGCAAACCCACGCTGTGAGATGTCCACATTGTGAGACGAAAACGAATTCCTGTGATTATTTTGATAACTAACAGAAATATTTATTCAGATTTAATCCAAACTAGAAGAAATTTAGTGCAATAATTCGAGATTTAATCTAGCTATGACGCCCTTTTGAAAGTTTGTTTACAAATGTCGTAATGTGACGTTATTTCTAGGAGGGACTTGTGCATAAATTTAAATTTAGTTGCTTTTATAGTTACGATTAGTGTTAGTTTCATTTAAACTTTGGAATATTTAGCTAATTAATCAACAATAATTAGGGCTTCCTTTTTTCCTGTTCACGGTGTTCACACAGCGGCGCCTTGCAAGCGGACAGGATCACGTGACGTGTATACTGGATGTGTGAATTGCCTGTCAATACTTGGTTGTGATCAATCAAGCAGCGAAACGAAATTGACTACAACGAGGCTTATTAGCATAAGCCTAATATAGGCCTGATATCACTGAATGATGCTGATGAGTTCTCTGCCCGAAGGCAGGTTCATCGGCTTTATACCACCCGAGGATGAGATGAGTGAAGTGGTTTCCCGTTGCCTTCCTCACAGACAACTGTGGGTGAGCAACTTGTCCAAGATCGCTACCCGGTGGCTTGAGGCAGTTTCGAAACCGCGACCCTCCGGTTACGAGGCACCGACTATATCACTACACTACCGCGTCCCACTGAATAACCCGAGGAAAATTCTGACCCAACCATGCAGACTAGAACTATATTTATGTATGTATGTAGTTATGTATGTATGTATGTATATCTGTGTATGTATGAATGTATGTATGTACGTATGAATGTATGTATATATGTATGTATGAATGTATGAATGTATGTATGTATGTATAATGTATGTATGTATGTTTGTATGAATGTTTGTATGTATGTAGTTATGTATGTGTGCATGTATGCATGCATGCATGTATGTATGTATGCATGCATGTATGTATGTATTTGTATATATGCAGGGCTACTTATATATGTATCGTAATCGTAATCTCGAGATTTCTAGTGCCTAGCGAAAGCTAAGTCGCGAGAACCAGCTTATTCACAGGCGCTCAGTCAAACCAAATTCGATAGGCAGAAAGTATACGTATATGTACGTACATACTTATGTATAAGGACACTTAATGTTGCGCCTATTAAGCCTCTCAAATGACTTACACCGCCTACCTGTACTGTAGCGTAGCGGAGTTACGACAACCATTGCGGCTGACAGGGCCGCGTGTGCAGGCCTAATAAATGTTGCAGAAGATGAAGTTGAATGTCGGCTGCCGCCTTCAGTCTAGAACATCTGTTCGCCGTTGCAAGCAAGCTCAGAAAACAGCGCAAAGTCCACCGCGTTCTACAGTACGTTGGTTCCTTTGGGGGCGGATAGTACAGATTCCACCAGGGCCGTCTTATCCATCAGGCACAGTAGGCACTGTGCCTAGGGCCTACGAACTTTATATGGGCCTACGAAAGTCAAAAATGAGATATTGAAAAAAAATTTATTGATTGACCCGAAAATAGAAAAAGGAGATACAGATTTAATAACCTTAAAGTTTGTACTGAAACAGTTTAAGTTAAGCTGTGCTACATTATGTTAACTTTGCGGCTCTTTGCATTAGCAAAATCACATATAATGTCCTCAAATGTCATTTCCCGCATTGAGTCGTTTTCAATGTGTTCAGCTCTAATGCAGAGTTGGCAGTTGGGGCCTACGAATGCGACAGTGCCTAGGGCCTACGACGACCTTAAAAAGGCCCTGAGTTCCACCCCTCCTATGGAACAGAGTGGAAAGGTTTCACTGTTCCAACGGAACTGGGTGGATAATGTGTTTAGGTTGAGGGGAACACGATAGTTAGGCCTATGTACTGTCAGACAGATTTTGCTTTTTCAGGCAACAGTGATTTCCTCATTTAATTAAGCAACTACTTTTTCATTGTATAATAATAACGATAATGATGACGATGCTAATTATAATTATTAATTTATTAAATTAATAATAATTCCACTACTTCTGGATTTTATCTTTCGGGTTTTGAAGAAGATGATGACGACGACAATAGCGACCATCGAATAATGCCTTGAGCACTATGATAACGGCGCTATAGAAGTCTTTAGATTAGATAAGATAATAAAAATAATAAAATAAAATAATAATAAAACATTAATAGTAATTAACAATTACAACCAAAACAACAATACCTTATTAGTATAAAACGTGGAGCACAATAACAAAAGCACTTCCGAGAACAGACGGAGCGAAACGGATCGACATGTAATGTATGCCACCCTCCCATTGTTGACGCGTTTCCATGCTCTCAAAAACCCGCACAGAAGGCTCCAGAGGCCGTATCTAAAATCCTGCGCTTAGCTGCAACTGTGGTCGATGGTTTCATCGTAAAAGGTAGGCCAAGAACACGCTCAGTCTGTGCTGCTATCGGAAGCGAAATGGCTGCCTGAATCATACAGACGCTGCATAATCGGACAGTCCCACACACGGATGCACAGCCCCTGTCTGTACCATGGCATCGCGCGCTCAATACTTCTGTACACCTGCGTCTCCAGTGAGCAGCCTGCATGCAAGATCAGTGCGAAGCTAGTACAAGGCTTCGTATTATCATCAACAAACCAATCAATCAATTACTCAATCACCAGTCTATCCATCCATCCAACCAATCACCCATCTTTCTATCCACCAATCCTTCTATCCATCCATCTCTGAATCCATTCATCCAACCTTCCTCCCAACCATCCATCCAAGCCATCCATCCTTCTATCCACCCATCCATCTCTCCATCCATCCAATACCATGCATCCGTCCTTCTAACCACCCACCCACCCAAACCAAACAATCAACAGTGTTGATCTGTCGATGGCTTGGCGATCGCCTCTGAATTCTTAATTCCAAAATCCCAGACTCATCATAGCTGAGTTCACTAGAGGGCGCAAGTGGAACCAAAATCTAGCAACAAATTTATGCCCTGGCAGGAATTTCAAACTAAGCAACTTTGAATCCCGGACACACAGAATATAAGCAAATGCATCAGTAATCTCCTCAGTAATGAATATCGTGCGATCAAAGGCGATATCAGAAACAACACAAAATTTTAGTTCTTTAATTCTTAGCATTTACAAGTGCCACCATCTGAAGCAAGGCATCAATCAACGAAGCAAGGCATCAATCAACGACTCTAGGCAATCGTAGGTTAACGTCTTGCTCAAGGTCATCGCACAATGACCTCCTCAGGCGAGGTTTCTACTTGCACATTCCATAAGTGTAAACTGCCCCTACAGTCTGGAACCCCTTCTCTCACCCCCAATTTACGCACTAGGCTGGGCCTGGTTTTTGCCACCCCAAAATTTGCATCCGCTAATTCCGTAAACGAAGAGGGTTTTGACTTTTCGAATTACTTCATCCAGCGAATCCACTGACCCCTAGACAGGGTAGAAAAGGACCTTAATCCCAGATATTCAACTCATCCCCCAATAATTGCTACAAGTTAATGCCAATGATGCACTCCATGCAGGTGTGACTAGGCACCGAATAACCAAAATAAACCTATATCCAGCGGCACACTCTGTGTATGCTGTACCGGAAAGACTCACTGGGTCCTTAGCAATTCAGTTAAGTTAATCCATTGGCATTATGGTACACTCCATCCATGTTTAGGGCTCCAATGGCACACTCCATGCTTACGGAAGTCAAACTGAGCTCCCAGTAAGTGATATAATAATAATAATAATAAGACAATTTATATAGCGCCGTAACACGGCCGAGGCCGAAGAAAAGGGCGCTGTACATAAGTTCAGGCGACAATAGAAAATTAACTACAGTCATACGATAATTTAAATAGAAACGTTTTAAGCCCTTTCTTAAAGTTATCCAAGGATGGAGCATTCTTCACGTGGTCGGGAAGGCTATGTAAGTGTATGCCAATGACACTCTCCATGTATGTATGTATGCAAAAACTTATACAGCACATTTTAAGAACCTCACAAAGGAGCTGCAGCACGACTATCCAGCATTCCAAAAGGTGCGTTAAGACTGGCAGAGAATGTTCAGAGGATATACTGCAAGATTAGCTCTCAATCAATCAGTCAAAGTGTCACACATCTTAAATATCTGCAACAGAAATGATAATAACTTCACCGTCATCTGAAATGGAAAGAAAACAAAGCTGACAAAACTTAGACAAAAGCTACAGAAACCAAACAACGCAAACCAAGGAAAAACGGACCAAATACATGAAAGCACGTACAGCCATCATTCATTTTGGATAACCCTCGTCTTAAACCTCGAGTAAACTGTTTCAACTATTTCACAAATGTCTAGAGATCTCTTAACCATCTGCGACTTCTAACGTCAAGAATTACGATATTACCGTATATTATAAAATATGTATCACAAAAATGATCATTTGGTATATTAGGAAATATACCTGAGTTATATTTTAACAGTTACATGTGAACGCACTAACTTGCTTTTAATTAAGGTTGTATAACTTTATAACACCTAAGCCCAATTATGAGTTCATTACTTAAATAAAACCAGTTATCTTCTTTTACTTATGACAATTCCTATTTTAATTTCATATTTTTAATGCAGTTCAAGCTTTTAAACACGTAACAAAGTTTCTTCATCGCATATTCAACAGAAATTACAAAAAAAAGCAAAAGTAAAGCTCCCGTACCCCATAAGCAATGTAGGGGAGGCGCTCATTTCCTTTTCTTAGAAAAAGGTAAAAACACCATCTATTAATGTGCCTATACAAACTGGGCAGAACCATGGTACCAAGTTCAAAGGATTATTCGGCCGAAGTGCAAACACAACCACATTAACCCAATGATGGAAGATTATTCTATCATGTAGCAGTGAAAGGGCAAACACTTAAGTCTTGATTGAAAAGTTCAAGCCAGATACAGTATCGCTCTATCCATTAGAAGTACAGTTTCTATATACATCTTTAGGGGATACCCTATGAAACTTAATCTTATTCCATGACCGCTTAGTACTCTCAAAATTACAGATATTCATACTGTTTCAATCTGATTAAAGATCATGCCAAATTATCGCATATTTTATAATAAAAACAAAACCGGTCACTTCAGTGCTCTTAACAATTGCTGCTTCACAAAACTTTCATGTACAACTCCCCCACCAGCATCTGCAATCATTTAATCAAAATCTAAGTACATCAGAACCTTGCAACAATGCTGTTTTTGGAAGTCACATCAAGAACTGCTTCATAACAAGGCCATGTTATAACAGAATTTATCTTACAGTGAAGAGCGTTAAAACGAGTCTCCAATGTATTTGCAAAATATTTACACTTAAGCCAGGAGTAGTAAAGTTGCTTCCAGCAGATCTCGCCACCAGCAAGACAAACAAACATACAGAAAGAACATAAATATTAATATTAAAATATTATTACTAAGTATTAAAATATTAATATTGATGTAGAGTAAAAAGCATCTTGCGCTGAGCATCCAGTTCAGTTTCCTCTGAGACGGGAGCAGTAGACAAGATTCTCAGTGCATGCCCCTAACAATGGATTCGGAAACTGGGTGTGATGACAGCAGCAAACAATGACTTGATGAAGATTACTGCATCTTGTTCATTTCGTAGGCTGTCGTGACAACCTCCTCCTCCGAATCCAGAAGGCCTGGTAAAGCGCTGGAAGCAGAAGGGAACAACAGCTCAATCAGATAAACCACTAAAAGGACGAATTAATATTAATTACTATTTCTGTGCTTATTAAGTGCCACTATTCCACGACTAAGCATCAGTAGATGGGGCCGTGAGCTGTGAGTTAAGGACTTGCTCAAGGTCTCTACACAGTAATCACTAGAGGAAGGCTTAAACCAATTCTCCCCTTTCCAATATGACCACTTGACTAATCATAATAGTAATTTGTCTGTGACAACTGTGACAACATTACTTTAAAAAAAACGCTATAAAATTATACTCAAATGTATTTAATAAACGATGTATTCAGGAAGGTCTACCTCACCTGATTTAGAATACCACTGCAGAATACATACAGTAGAAGTGAAAGGGTAAATCTACGGAGGCCACTCCGGCTACGCCTACCTCCAACTGATGTTAGAAAGCCAATGGATATAACAATAAACCCATGGCTATTCCCCCTCCCTGAAGTTTGAGGGCAGGGACCATGGCAAGCATGATCCTGTGCATAAGCTAGTGAGCTAATGTACAACACTAGAACATTTCATCTGAAGCAGATTAATATAAAATCAATTACAACTGCTTCACAAACTATTCTGGTCATTTATATTGCACTGCTATCTAACAAAATGGCACAAGTCAACACTACAACACAGCTGTGTAATTGTAATTCTAAACGAACACTTACAAAGTGCCAATTAGGAAACAGCATGCTGACTACTGGCGAGCTGCTAAAATCCGTCCAGTGAACATCTCGGCCAGGACTAACCCAAACACTTCTGGGAACCTTATTTCTTTTCCTGAACCAGTGGATTCGACCAGACCTCTCCAGTGGATTAGGATTTTTTACTAAGGGCTAACGTGAAGTGATCATCGATTGAGGCCTTGTGCATTATGATAACGACCCGAAAGAAGTCTTTAGATTAGATTACAATAGATTTGAAACAAATCGCATTAGAAGGCAAACACTCCATCAGTCAGCAGCACACACCACTAGAGGAATGCTTAAAATTCATCACTGACATAGCAAACCAGTGAACTTCAAATTATGATTCTAACACAAATGTTTAGGAGAAACCAAATTAGAAAAATCTGTTCAAAGAAAAACGCCCATCTGACCTGTCTACGATAGACGTTGGAATGTTATCTTCAATCCACTTCAAATCTTCATCCTGGAAAAGCAAAACAGAAAGCATTTTTATAAGGAAAAATGGGCAAACTACATCTAAACCTCCCTGTAACGTGCATCATTTATATAAGTCCAATTCTGATACAAGTTCAACTCCAAAAAAGGATCACACATTCAGCTAAACTTTAGAAAATGAACAAAATAAACACAACCCTGTTATAATTTCTCACTTTATTTAACTTCCAAAGGAAGGCAAAAGGACTCCACGATGTTGTCGATTCATACAACTTCTTTCTCTTCGACATTATTGGCTAGATAGCTGTAAAATTAGTAAAAAGGTGAAAAGCCTTAGCCATACCATTTGCGATTCCGCTTTGCTGGAATTGTTTTCCTGTGACTTCGTATTTCGCATCTTAATTCCATCTGTAACAAAACAATGTAAAGTACAATAGACAAAAATTGAATTTTTAAGACTATAGGACGGCAACAGTTGTTGTCTTTTACATTAAGGTTGCACTGGAAGCGCTTCTGAGTAGACATCTCAAAGAGGGGTTAAACAAATTTACTGAATCAAAATAACAGATTTTTTCATTCATCTATGTTTTTATTTATCCCAAAAACGGACAACGATACAGGTTTAACACAAAGTGTAGAAGAGTATTGGGGTACAAATGACAGACCCAGAGGGGAGAAAAATCTATATACAGCCAGTTACAGAAATGACAGTTGCCAAGGGACCAGTACTTACCAAAGGCTTCGTTTATCATAGGCTCCTCTGCCTCATCATCAGCTGCATCTGTGAGTGGTGAATAAGCATACCTGAAGCACCAAAAACAGAAATTGCATTTAACTAATATATTACAGGAAAAATTGGGTTAGGATAAATTGAAATCTCTGGCTTTGATCGTTCTCTTCTTCTTCCCTTGGCTTGACCATTACATCTCTTGTTGAATTCACAACTGATCAGTTTAGACGTAAAGCTGCTGCTGACCCCCATTTTGTTTCACCTGGCCATGCCCTGCTCTGCGTAAATACACACAGACGTGCACACAAGGGCATGCACCCACACACACGCAGTCTGTGTTTGACCTTCAGATCTTGACTGAAAACTCCAAAACTCCATCTCCTCCTGGACTCATTTCCTCCATAGGCCATTTCTGCATCTTCTTGGTATCCCATTTTGTCTTTCAACCGTTGAAATTTGGCAAGTACATAAACTTTGCTTAGCAGAAACCACGGTCTGATGCCTTGGGCATTATTACAGAGGCACTAAAGAAGTTCTTAAATTATTATTTATGATGACTATTAGCAGACACTTGGTAGTTGGCAGACACAAAACACCACTGGACTCTTTCTTTAAAACTGGCCTTCAAATGAGACGAGGCACAAGGAAGTTCCACTGTAAGTAGTTAGCATACCTTTGGTTGTTGGCTGATGGTCGCCATAGAACCATGATGACAAGGAGGATAATAGCAAACAGCAGATGCCAGAATGCTTCATTGACCCACAGCTCTTTCCAGTCCTGTCATTCGACGCCATTTATGAAAAGAGAAACAGATTAAGTCAGACCGGAAAACACAACTACATGTACTGTCAATTCCACCACTGCCTTGTTTAGGGGTAGTGCCAGCCCCAAGCATGGGTAAAGGAGGAGGGTGACGTCAATGGCCTTTGATGCCATAAGATGTCGTTAAACTGAGGAACTACTACTACAACTACTGTCTTGTCTTGTCTTCAGCCGTCCTTGATCCGAGGTTTGCCGCACCACGGACGATTTTGTGGCATCTGGTTCTGTCCCTCGTCTCTTGTAACAAACACAACTATACAACACTTTAAACAAACAGCAGATGATTGTGAAACATTGTAAAAAGCCATCAACACAAAAGAAACAAGGATCAGGTAGTTAGTTCCTGAGAAGCTAGATAGATGTCGCTAAAAGCAATGGCCGTTATGCACTCCCAGCTGTTTTGAAGCTGCAAACTGGCAAATAATTACCATGGTGTATGCTCTGGAGTTGTTCCACAAGTTCTGCTATTACAGAATGTATGTTTGAAAGTGTGTTCATATGTATCGGTATGTATGCATGTGCACGGTTACTATAGCGCTTTTAAGTACATCTCAAAAGTGCTAATGTTGTCACAATTTTATAAACTGTTGCTAAAATGTTGCTTACTTGCTTAATTCTTCAAAGTCACATCTGGAATAGCAGCCAAGCATTTCCAGGCGAAAACACCTTAAGAAAATGAACTCACGTCTTACCTTGATACAGTTTGCGTATTTGTATTCAATGATGGACCAGATCATGAAACCAACAGATGCTAAAAAACGAATCAAATACAAATCTGTAAAAATACCACTTTATTTTATATTACAAAACATTATGGTGCAAGACTTAACAGCTTCCTCAGAACATTCCATGGTACTTTTGCTCCACCAGGTCTTGACGATTTCTAGCTGTCCCTGAATTCTTCATTCTCTGGAGAATTTTTATAATCCTGGGGATCATATATACCTTTAGTAAAAAAACAATAATAAATAATAATAATATTAAATAATAATAAAATAAGACAATTTATATAGCACCATAGCATGGCCACGGACAAGAAAAGAGAGCTGTACATGAACACTTCTAGTTTTCTTCGCATCTACTCAATGACTGCAGCCATACCATGTTGCAAGTGTCAGCATTACAAACAAAATGATTATGATAGCATAGTCATGTGTGTGTATGTGTTTGTGCATGTGTGTGTGTAAGTGTGTGAGTGCATGTGCATGTTGTGTGTGTGAGCTACATCACTACCATATAAAAGTTTTAAGATTAGAATTAAATCAGGTTAGTTTCAGCTGTTATTAGACATCATCAATGTCTGGTAATAGCAGACACTAATTAATTGCACTTACCAAGGACAGCAAATATGAGGGTGTTGGTGAAATGACGGTAGAGACTGAGCTTCACAACATTACGACGCAGGCGTAACGTCCGCATCGTCTGAACGAGAGATGAAAAGATGTACGACTAGTCAAGGTTATTCACTGCATTTATATAGCACCTCCTCACGATATCTACTCATAATTACTGTATGTCCATACTGTACAAGTATGTATGTATACAAGTATCTGGACACTGATACAGCATCTTTACAGTGCCTTTCCAAAGTGCTAAACCAGTGATATACAGGTGAATTCACAAGCTGAATGGAAAAAATTGGCAGAAAAATTTTCATTCCTAATAGCTCACTCCAACCTACGGCAAAACTATTTTTTAAAATAGTAATTTTAGCAATGTTATTATTATTTTTTATAAATTTCCATTATTAGGACACAGGAACTTGAACTTGACAAGTGACTCCTGTTCCGGATGTAGTTTTTGAATCTCCAGAAATTGTCAAAATCCTGATGGATGATATGTCCCACTGGAAAAAAAATGACAATTATAACAAAACAACAATAAAACAGTTGTTTGCAAATACTGGAAATAACAATGAAACCATTATTAGTCGCAGGAGACCTAATAATAATAATAATAATAATAGAGAATATCATATACATTACTGCAAAATAATGCAATGAGTAGTTCAATTAGCTCTTAAATGAGCCCCTTAAAAGGATATCCACCAGCAGATACAGGAATCGACGACAGCGAGAACAATCTCTGCGATAAAATCCATTCGATCCAGATTCACCCTCTCCTGAATGACAAACCAAACGTCTGAATCATAACTCTGTACATCACCTGCACATATACAGCACCCTTTTTTGGCCCTGGCTGTATTACAGTGCTCTATAAGTTGCATTATATTTATCATTGTTTTTACCCAAGGTAAGTGTAATTCCTCAGGAAGAAAAAAATTACACTAGGATCTGTTAAAGGGTATCTGGAAAATCAGGCGCTGTCCTCAGCCACATTAGAAAACATGCTTTACAGCACTTATTTCGGTAACGTGTTTGGTCTATGTTCATGCGGTTATTGGTCTGACTGTGTAATGACCCTTGGAAAGTTGTTTGCACACATCGTGCCTCTGTCACCAAGCAGTATAATTTGGTACCGTAAGCGTAAGCTGAGAAGTAAATGCCAAGTTCTGCAATGCAATGGCCTCGTGTCCAGGCCTTTGGGATTCATCCATTGCCAGCTCAAGGGCCAAGAAAAGATGAGCGCCTCCTCTACATCTCACTTGTGGGATATGGTTATTTTACTTTACTTATTCAGTTGAGGCTTACTGATGGATGTGAGACGCTTACCTTTACAGCACGAAGACAGCCTTCAATCGCGCTGGCAATGAAGTAGACGAGACCAACAGCCAAGACTTTGTGAAGAGTTGTGCCCAAACGTGGCCTAAATCAAGGTATAAGTAAACACAGTTTGTGACCAATGTTTCATAAGCCAAATGCAACAACAGCCAAATGCAACAACAGCCAAATGCAACAACAGCCAAATGCAACAACAGCCAAATGCAACAACAGCCAAATGCAACAACAGCCAAATGCAACAACAGCCAAATGCAACAACAGCCAAATGCAACAACAGCCAAATGCAACAACAGCCAAATGCAACAACAGCCAAATGCAACAACAGCCAAATGCAACAACAGCCAAATGCAACAACAGCCAAATCACGCTGTAGTCTGACTTCTTAAGCCTGGAACTGAGCAAGACTGATCTGTATCGGGCAAGGTAGCATAGCGTTAATTCTGTTTTGCAAACAATATTTTAATTGAACAAAAATATTATCGGATGGCTGGGGAAACTGTGATGAGGCCTGATCTTTCAGAGATCAATCTTTCTCTATTCCTAACCTAAGTTTTTTTGTTCTCGAGGGATCATTTCTACCTCGGGTAAAAAAGCAGTTTAATAAAACAAAGTTATTCAGCTGTGATCGTCTTGGAAAATTCATGAAAAAGTTGAGGGAAGTAATCAAATCTGACTGACCAAAATTAAGAAGCCCTACTTACAGAAAAACCGGCCTATGGATGTGCAGAAAATCAAGACTAATTACCGGACGCATGTATGCAAAAAGTTCAGCTTACCACTACTGAGAAAAAATCCACCATTCAGCTCAGATAAATGTTCCCGAAACACTGCCACAAGGAACAGCAAGTCTCACAACCATACTCAAGAGCCAAACACATACTCCCACCAATGATCTTTCACCAACAGAGTGAAACTTACACAGATTGTTCTTGACTGAAGTTCTGAAGAAATGAGTGAGTGCCCTGCCGTGCTTTACACAATATATTCTCAGGTTTTGAGATGTAACGAGGCAAGACGTCACACCTCCTGGATATATATAGGTGATGAAAACAAAATTACCAAGCCATCTCACAAAAATGCATAGCTTATAATCATCTTTAGATTATCCTCTTACTTGACAATTCCAAAGCCAACACTGACAATTATAACCAACATTCGAGATAACATCTTCTTGGCTGATGATACCAATTCTCCAAATATTATTGCACCATAAACTACAAATAATGAAAAAACCCACACTTTACAACACAAAAAACAAACTGCACGTAACATCTGAAAAGGAAACTTCAAAGCGAAAAATATACACTTACATCTTCTGTCGCAAGCTAGTTGCAAATTCAGAGTTCAGAAATGTCAATAAAATAAATTTTCACACATTTCTTTTTCTCATTGGGTCTTTTCATACTGCCATAACCTGACTCTCCCTTAGACTGTCATTCTGCCACATACATAAGCAATTACGTAAGTGGGACCTGCCCACCCCTTGGTCCCGACACCTTCCTTCCTTAAGTCTATGGGCTTGCTGCCCGTTGGTGTCAACCCCATACCTCCACTTGTTTTACCACCCAGATGCTAAGCTTCCTCAGCCCCACCATCGTTGACTGTCCACTGAACACTTCAATGTTGATAAGTCAAACAATAATAAGCATGTATGTTGCATATAAAATACATTTTGTTTTGCTTTGTGTATGCTGCATCGTCTCCCTCAATAAAGTGGATGTATCAGCAAGAAAATACTCAACTTAAACTTGTGCTGGGCTCAACAGTAGAAATACGCCACACTAAAATATGTGACGACCGTTACCTGATTGACCAGTCTTGTTAAGTGTTTCGTATTCACCAAGGAAAATGGCTTTCTCAATCAAACCTAAACATTTTGTACATAAAAGAAAAAAGTTTTAACTACATGTATATTCAACGATAACACAATTACCATGTTCGTGAACTAGTAGGTTATTAGAATAGGTGCCGCAATTTCATGCTGCAGAAAATCAAACCCGTCAAAGAAGTTCTCTTAGTTTTATCATTAAACAAACAATACACCTCTATACTAATTACTTCGAATAACTAATCGCTTGTAAGTTATTATCAGGCAATTACACATACAAATACTATGCCCAAAAAAGACACATGAGAGTAGGTGCTGTGATTTCTTACTTCAGAAAATCAAACCTGTTAAAGAAGTTCTCATATTTTATCACTAAGCAGACAATACACCTCCATACTAATTACTTTTAATTACTAATTACAAATTATTCAAATTACTTCTTTAGCATAAACAGTACAAAAATCAGTAACTCACCGATGAAGATGACACCTCCAATCCAGTACTGGATTCGCAGGAGGTCAGCCCGATGGCAGCAACAGAGCACGAGCCAAACGAATGTGTAGAAAAAGTAGATGACAAACATAATCCGGAAAAACTGGAGAGAAAGACAAAATCTTTTAAAGTCTATTTCATGCAGCACAGGAACTGGGAATAATAATTTTCTTTACAATTTTTGTTTGTATTTCTATATTTTGCTGTCTGCCGTGCATGCACGTGTCTGTGTGTACGTGTTTAATAATGATGCTTTAATCTATTAACTGCAATACTGATGCTTTAGCTTATTTCGTTTAGTTCACTAATGAAGTTCTAGTTTAATAATATTATTTCAGTGTAAAGAAAATGAAATGAGTGCCTCCACTACATCTCACTTATGGGATATGGGATACTTTACGGCAACTGTAAACAAGGAAATGCATAATTCGAGACAACATGGTAATGATGAGGCGCTAAGCAGTTGTATATACGACCAACTAACTCATTACATATTTACTGTGTTAGAGAAACTTGAATACATACAATTAACGCTATATTTAATATTTAATGTATTCAGTTTTACATGTTACAGCATGGATGCTCAATCAACTGGCCACTATATCACACACTACTTTGAAACATTAATTAAAATTATCAATAACAGCAAACAATCAAAAGAAATTAAAATCCAAGAAATGTTTACTGCACTTACCGGCAGCTGAGGCCAATCAATCGCAGACAAGTAGCCGTAGGATCCACGAGATTCAACAACAGCTACAGGAAAAGAAATGTAAACATACAGAGATTTCCAATGGTAAAGTAAAAGTAATGAACAGTGAATATTTACAAACAGATGGTGACATGGTAAATGAATTTTCTTTTTAGTAACATGGTGAGCAAGTATGTATCATGGCATGGTACTTGAGTTAAATTTATTGTTTCAATAACATAGTAAGCATGTATGTTTGTACATATTGTTATTATTTATTAATAAATATCAACTTCTATGCTACCGGTGTCTTAGGCATATTGCACAAGGCATTAATTAATGGTACAACAAAATCTAGCTAGTCAGGTCAATGCATGTATGCATAATTATATGCAGAGATGCATATCTATCTGTCTGTATGTATATATTTGTGCAAGCATGAATGCATGTATTTGTGTATATATGTATGTGAGTAAGTATTGTTTCTATGCGACTCTGCTCAAAATGCAATCTCTGTTAAACTAAAATTGCATCTATTTAAATCTAAGTAAGCAACACTTTTGAAGCAATCTTAAAAGGTATCACATAAGTGTCACGCTTGCACAGCTTAGCATAAATCATAAACCACTCACAAACTTAAATTTTGCACTAGAGGGCAAAATGGCTTTTCAAACATATACACGGCATCATCCAAAATCTTCTCCATGAGAAAATATTGACCAGGGAATATCTACAAATAGCTGGCGACAACGTTGTTGTCAGACACTGTGTGCTGAAAAAGCCGGTAAACTACCTGTCACAGTAACGTCACCAGCCCCATCAGCCTCATCAGTATTCTTCAGTGAAATGAAAAGGACGTAAATGCCATCTCGGTAAGCAACGACTGCAGCGTTATCCGGAATCTGTCACAACAATTTAACCCCAGAATGTTTGAAAAATTAATTTAGCAATGCGTTTACTTTGGAATTCCGCAGTTTAAATAATAATAATAATAATAATAAGACAATTTCTATAGCGCCGTAACACGGCCGAGGCCGAAGAAAAGGGCACTGTACATAAGTTCAAGCGACAATAGAAAATTAACTACAGTCATATGATACTTTAAATAGAAACGTTTTAAGCTCTTTCTTAAAGGTATCCAAGGATGGAGCATTCTTCACGTGGTCGGGAAGGCTATTCCACGCAGTGGGCCCGGCAATCGAGAAAGAGCTTTCGCCAAACCGTAAAAATGTAATATTATAAGCAACAATTACTTTTCAACAGACTAAATCTGTACTGCAATCATCATAGCATTATCAGCAAAATGAACTTACAAGGTTCACTAAATCAAAGAATATGAAGAATCAGTGTAAAACTAGCAGTTCCCACAATCTTATGATAAATTAAGAACACAACAAATACCATGCAATGGACTCATTTTTTAATGCTACCACTAGAAGCTACATCACATACCACTCTATTCTGAGGCTGGGTTACAACAAAATCGCATTCAAAAGCTGAATTAAAGTTTGAATATGTGCTCCCAGCTGTATTCTGTGAGAATTTACATTATAAATAGAGTTCGGTGTAACTGTTGTTCAGATAAAACCATCAAATTTAAACAATCTGAAATCAGTTCATTCATCAGTTTTAACACAGCTGATTCATTCACTGATTCAATCACCACTGATTCATATCCAGTTTGTTACTGTGGAGGTTCAAAAGAAGTTATCGATTTAGATTAGATTAGACAGTTGTTCTATCAGTATTAATAAATATTATATAGTTTTACACAGCTTTACAGGGCCTTCAAGAGGCTGTTAAAAGGTGTCACATAACTACAGCATAGTCTCTTGATGCAAAGAAACGCATGTACCAGTCACAGCACTAATAATTCCGCAGTTACTGGGTACTTACTACATTATGAGTAACATTTTCACACAAGCATAAATTCCCCTTAAATTACACCTGAATACAGATATCAGTTGATGATTATTGTCAGTTAGTTGTACTCTCCTCTGTCTCCTGTCTCCCATATACAAGAATATGTACATTTATACAGATACATAATCTTGGTATATAAGCTATATTACAAATATTATATATCATATGAAAAGTTTTGGTTCTGGGCATTCGTGATCAATGAACACAATAAAAGTCGCTTTACCAACCGGTTTTGAACTGTTGCCTTCATCGGTTTGGTTTCCCTGCATCTAAAAATTCAATAATTTCATGAGCTTAGTCGTTCGCTCTCATAGCTTAACTGTATCCATAATGCAACATCAGCATATAGGGCTTCTTAAACGCCTCTATGATGCTAGCACAGCCTTTTGTAGAATATGGAAAACAGTTTCAAAAATTACAATCAGCAAACACAGAGTTTATGTATAAGTGATCACAGCAGAGAAACCTTAATTTTGCTTGAACCAGTTCGCATCATCTACATTGTGTTTAGATATGAGGGAAAACTCCCAGATGAAATCTGCTGATAAAATCAAACACACCACAAATCATACTCACATGCCAGTAACAATCACTACAGGTCTGAAAAAACAAAAATATGACATTTAGCATATATCTCTAAAAATTCTGAATTGTGCTTCAGCAAAAAATGGATCTTTAGGAAGAAAAGTTCTTTACATGGATCCACGACACAAAGATTAGAATCAGATGATACTAATTTCTTGTTTGCGAGTTTGTTATGTTACTGAAGGCAATCACACAGTACGTACATGTTCATGCCATCAGCATACATATGCATACCAGTACATATACAAAACTGTTCATGTACATGTATACATGTATACAAATTCCCTTTACTCATAATCACCTTTACTCACTGAAGGCATTAATTTGCAAAGCATCAAGAATTACTCATCCATTCATTCATTCACTCTTACTTACTCATCTGTTCATTCAGAGCAAGAGAATGGTCTCAAAGTGTTGTTAAAGGCTGCACGTAACATCCCTGACTGTCAGAAAATGCAAATGGGCAATTGAACATTCAGCAGTTAAAGACTGCCATATCGTTAAGTGGATTTTCATTTAACACAAACCAATCAATTTGCAAAGAACAATGGTTAGACCTCTGTCAATTGAATTTACAGATCTTGTATTTTGTTCGTTTTCGCCTACAACACTGTTCATGTCTAGCTGTATTTTGTACCATGGTTTTCTACAAAACACGTTTCCCATTTCGAGGACCACTGGATATCCCAGTGGACTGCAGTGAACGAGACCCCAAATGAATGGAGAAGACCAAGTGGCTGAATTAAGACCACATGGACTAGAGTTGCAGAGAAAGATCTGACAGCCTTAAATTTTGGTCTTCACACAGCATGGATGAAGGGGCCGGACAAAATAGATTGGCTCTGCATCACTAACACGGCTATTCTCAGCTGAGTTTACCACCACAGAGAAAGAGATATCTGTTATTGAACTTTTTAGCCATAGCACTGACGACTTACAGTGCATGATATCCTAGAAGTAGCTCAACACAATGTTGTATAAATTGCGGTTTTTACAATTACAATTAAGAGAACAAATTGTATGTCATTTACCAAGTAAGTGCTTTCAGGTTTGTTGCACGGAATTTTCATTTCACGAGATGTCGCATAATCTCTCGCATTGTTCAAAGTCGTATCATCAAAAGGAAGCTTACAAAACTAAGAAAAAAACAAGAACTAGTGCTGGTAAATTATCTGCACAACAGGTGTTCCATGTATAAAGCATTGATTAATAGTACAAATAAACATGATACAGTGTATTTACTTAAACTAATCTTCATCTAATCTAAACATCTGAATCTGAATCTAATCTAATTGATAATGCTGCTATCATAACAAGCCTGTTACCTGCATGCAAGCTAGGCAAAACATCCCTTAAATCTGTTTTTGTTCTCATATTATTCACCAGATAGCGCTAGCATTCTGTCACCTATTCTAGTTGTACTAAGTAGACCAGGGACCACACACCTGGATCCGCCCTTGGGGCCACACATTTGTCAAATCATTACGTATAATCATCAAAAGGTGCAAATTTTCATGATGACAAAATGTACCAAAGTTGAGTGCTGGTAATCTTGGGATCAAGTAAAAAATTAAAAATTTTACTTATCTTAATATTTTTTAAAATATCATTTATTAAATTACTAACTAATTTAATAAAGATGTAAGACTGCACGAAATTGCAAAATTTAATCATCAAAACACCTTATTAAACTTGCAAAGAATAGACTGGCATCTCACATTAACAATTGACTTTTTGCAGCCGATCCCAAAAGAGTCAATGATGAAGACGCCAAGATACACACTGAAAGTTGCATCTTTCTTTGCACACGTAGGTTTAACTGTGAAAACATAAGAACGAAACAGTGTAACGAGCATATTGAGGTAATCCGGCAAATGTAAAGACAACGCGTTTATTTAACAAGCCTCTTGTGCAGCATGGTGGTCTAACGGCAAAGTATTTGGTCAATGATCATGCAGTTGCAGGTTCAACTCCGTGTAATGACCCTGGGAAAGTTGTTTGCGCACTCCATGCCTCTGTCACCAAGCAGTATAATTTGGTACAGGTGTAAGCTGGGAAGTAAACGGCAAGTTCTGTGATGCACTGGCTCAATGTCCAGGACCTTGGGATTCTTCCACTGCCGACATTAGGGCCTCCCCTACATCTCACTTGTGCATTATGGATACTTTACTTTTAATGGTTTACTAATACTGTACAAAGAGGTATGAAGGGTTAAACTGGTCATGAGTCTAGAATGCCATGGACAGTCACCTATCCAATTAAAACTATTTATGCAGCACCTTTTGAGCCTAAAAAATGTAATATCAAATACATTACAATTACATTACATTACACATTTAAGTAACTATGAAAACAAGTAACAATGAAAATTATGATTACAAGGTGCTCGATGTACATATTTGTGTATTCTTTGTATTGAGACTTGTATATAGGATCTTTTAAGGTTTCTGCTGGCTGCAAATTTCACAGGATTGCAACTCTATTGATAAAGAAACAAAACTAAACGTGTAAATGGTGCATTTGAAATCTGATAAGCGCTTTAACACATCACAAGTGCCCAGTGATTGCACTCCAAAAACACATTTATCATGAACTTTGTCACAAATTTCAAAGTTAAATTAAAGCCATACACAACCTTATAATTCCAGTGCAGTTTCAGTCATGACTCTCTTCCCCTCATGAGGACGCATGCATGTTGTCTACACCTCTAGGCATTTATATAGCTCCCTTCACAACCTTTCAAAGGTGCTGACAGTATTACATCATCAGTATCACATCACCATCATTCATCATCGCTACGTTTTGCATCATACCACTTGATTAAGTTATCGTTAAGTTATTATAATTATCTGATGACTGCCACGATTTATTCCTTGTGGCTACATAACCGAGCCTTCTATTTTCTAGAACCAACTCAGATTTGTCATTCACTTACGTTTTACTCTAAAGTATGATTCTTTGAACATTGTCCTCTGCACATATGTCACATTATCGCACTGAAACAAAAAATCAGATAACCTCACAATAACTTCAAAACCACCAACAATAAATAACAATAAAACCCAACTTTCACAAAGGCATCAAAGTGAACCTGCCTCGGCATAGGGTCACGCAGGTTACCAGTTCCAGAATAAAGAGCTTAACCAGTGTGCACAAAGTCTGCTCACACTGCATATTTTGTTCAACGTCGACTGGAATTTTACTCCAAAACATTGACACGTCGATGTGTAGCACACTCCAAGTGAAGGCCGAACAATGTTCCATGCAGTAGTGGAACGTGCTCTAAAGCACCGATGTATCTAGCTATTTATACAGCGCCTTTCAGCAATACCGGAAGTGACGTAACGTACGGTACCTCCCATTTCGCAAAACTTTAAATGCTAAAAGGCACTTTCGTTTCTTATACACGACCTCATCAAAAACAGTCAGATTACACACAGCGATGTATGCAAGCGTCATTCCTCAACCACATTCGCAGATGGCTCACTGTAAATTATTCCACTACATTACGATCGCTGACTGAGACATGTTAATTAATGCACTAACACCCGACTGTTGAGTACTCGGAATGAATAACTCGTATTCAACCAGTCCCTGTTCGGGTATTGAAGAGACAGGAAAAACGACGGCAAAAACAGAAACTAAAAGAAAACAACATCGCATCACTCGGCCAGACATGTTGACTGTTGACGTCCGCCGTCGCAAAAATGAATATAGCAACTTCCGGTGAGAGGTCAATACCACCAACACCGGTTGTGAGTTATTTATTTGAAACAAATATTTTACAACTTAATTTTCTAGTCAACCAAAATTCATAAGATTCATCTAAGATAAATAGAAAGATGCACAAGTGTATTCGAAGACTAAAGTGAATCAATAATGGCTTATGTTCATAAAAGTTTTTGTCAAACTAATGTTGTTGAAAATGGGTTATAAGCTTGTATTAATTTAAATGGGTGTAATCGTAAACTCGAAATTTAACAAAATTAATCGCTTACAATTCACATAAATTATGACAATATGACCTAAACCTGTCGAAGTTTTATTTGATAATTATTTGAGGGGCTTGTTGAGGAAAAGTACGGTTTAATCGTAAACTCGAAATTTCTACAGCGCCCAACGAAAGCTAAGTTGCTGGAACCAGCTTGGTACGCCAGGCGCTCAGTCAAAACAAAATCATTAGGCAGGAAGGTTAGAAACGGTTTGGGTCGAGATCCAAGAGTCCGGTAGGCAGGCGGTGTATGAACATGATTTGCTGCAAACCTATCAAGGTTTTATACGGTAAATATTTTAGAGGCTTGTTACAGAAAAATACGCTTTAGTGTAGGATTTTCTGCAATTATAGACAAGTGCTGTACCATTTTAAACAATGTTGTCCAAAAGTTTACTCAATTGTTTTTAGTCAAAATTGTTGGATTATTGCAATTATATTTTTTCTTTAAACATGTCCTGATGAAAGGCAAACGTAACACGCTTGATCAATTGATTGTTTACATTTACACGAACTCCTTGAAAACTTATCATAATTAAATCGTAGGTTCAGTACTTGACCGCTTCTGGAGAGTTTCTCTTGAAGAGACGCTAAACAAAGTTGCCTGCCTGACTCTTGGATCTTGACCTGGGACCGAACCCTTCATGCTTATCGATTTTACTTTGAATGAGCGCCTGCGACTACGCTGGTTCCCACGACTTAGCTTTCGTTGGGCGCTGTAGAAATCTCGGAATTACGATTACGATTACAATCCACGGCGGCGGTTACCGATAGCTTCTACTCTTCGTGGTTGTTGTGCGAGCCTGAATTTCATTGGTCAGTCGCTTTGGCTTCTGTCCAATAAAAACACCCGAAACTGTGTAAATTCGGAAAGTCGCCGCCATTTTTAAACCGGAAGGTTTAGAGCTGGAACTAAGATCTACAGGATTTACAACAATTATCAGAAAGGTGTGTGCTTTGATTGCTGCATTGTGAATATTTATTATGGACTGTATTAACTATGAGCTTCTGTTTTATGAGCTGAGGTTTAGTTTGAGCCTTTCCTACAGTTTTTGAGTTGAGGAGAAATCGTTTGCGCGCTATTGCTTTTCGTTTTACATACAATCAGTGCACAAGAAAGTGATCTCGGCTGATTATTTCTTTTTCACAAAGGTTTAGAACAATATTATTTTAACTTAATAATGATGTAATGTTCCAAGCTTTCATCGCGCAAAATGGTTGACCTGACATTTAACTTCACTGCGCAGTTTTGCCGGCGTCAATATACAACAATGGCAAAACAGAAACCGTACAAAAGACGAGTTTTTTTTCGAATTGTGGCTTACCTCATTGATTACTTATTAATTGCAGCACTCTGTTCTCTCATAATCTTGGGCGGCCATATTGTTTATATTTGATCGGCCACTGGTGGGCCGAACCGCAGTGCTATCCAACACTGCATTACAACATTAGTGCTTCTGTGGACTCAGAGGTAAAAGTTAAAGAGCTCTCTGTCACCTTTTCACCCCTTGGATTGCTGTCCTTTGCATTCTTCACACACAGGTCCCAAGAACTCTTAGGATTACAGCTGAAGTCCTCAGATTGCTAAAGGCAAAAGCTTAAATTGCTTTCTGGTTATTTTTTAAAGCTGTAATCTGTATTGTTTCTGATTTTAGGTCTTTAAGATCAGTCGACTTTTAACCATGAAAAGAGCAAAAGATGCTAATGGAACTGCAAAGCCAAGTAAGCTGCAGGGATTTAAGTTTTTAAAGTTTAGAGTAGGATAGAGTAAGACAAGTGGGAAAACATCATTAGACTGATTTGTTACATACTGAATCAGAAAATTGAATGGAACAACGCTTTTGAAGATATTTAGGTGAAACATGGAAGGAATTGGCCAGCAGTTAAGGTGGCAGATTAGTTGGCAATGGTGTGACGGCAGAGGCATTACCTTTCATTTCTGCAGACCGCGTTTGAAGTATGATGTGTGAAATTGCTAAGTCTGTGTTGTGTTTGAATATTTTCTGATGATTGTTTCGTCTGCAGAGTTCTTTTTGGGCTTTAGATCACCACTAAAGCGAATGCACGTCTTTGGAATACTAAATGTGTGTTTTCAGATCATGTTTGGGATGTTACCTGTTTAGGATTTTCTTCTGTCTCATTAACTCATCTGGAATTGACTGGAATGCTGATAGGCATCGGTGCACTTCAGCTGATGCCTTTTGCACTGTTCTGGTAGTGCTATAAAAGTTACCAGATTTGATTAAAATTTAGTGATAAAATGTGTTGTAGTTGGTAGACTTAGGGAAAGACAAAAGAAGAGATGGGGAGACGTGATTCAACAAGACCTAAAGCTTCTCAGACTGAAGAAAGAAGATACTGGATATAGAAACAAATGGAAAAGAAGGATTCATGTGGCTGACCCCTCCCCTAGGAGGGATTAATTCCAGCCAGAAGGAGGAAGAAGTTGGTAGACTTAGTGGTATTAAAAAATGGTTGCATCTTGCCTGGAAAATATTTGTGCATTAGGAGTACATTACAGTACATTGCTTCTGCTGAATGTTCTTCTCCTTGCAGCATTACAGCTAAATATATTATGTTTTATGCTTTAGAAAAGCCTCGCAAGGCACCAGCTGCCGCTCACAAACTTGCGCCACCGATGCCAGAGGGGACCATTCTGACAGATCTCACAAAAGCGCAGTGGAAGATTGGAAAGCCGATTGGCAGTGGAGGATTTGGATTAATTTATCTAAGTACGTTAACGATGGTTTAGGATTTCTGTGGTTTTTCTGTGCACAACCAAATGATTCATTTTCTTGTTAAGTTATGCATCAACTGATCCCTTGTGTATTATGATTACAGCTCTGTGGAAGTTTCCAGATTATGTCCTAAGTAATATCTGAAAGCAGCAGACACTAATATAGCAAGACCACTGTGAAATAAGACCACTCTGTCTAGTGGTAAAGCGCAATAACTGTGACCTAACATGAGACAGCAGTGTGGCTTTATATGTAATTGTACAAAGTTGCCTGACAGTATGCAATTTTTAATGTGCTTTGACAGTAGACAGCCCTTGTCTTAGAGCTTTCAAGCCAAAGCAGTGTCTGATGTTACCTGCCATTATCGGTCATATTTCTGTTTTTTTCCTTTTGTGCAGCAAACCAGAGTTCAGCAGCAGCAGTTAAAGATGATGCAGAGTTTGTCTTGAAAATTGTAAGAATTACGTTAACTGCTGCTAACTGTTACTGAGACCAAACTTACATTTAATTTAAAATTGTCAGGAAATTGAATAACTAATGAGTTTGTGAATACAACTGCATGATTGAAATTGGTATTTTACATTGTTGTCTATGTCATTAGACGTGGGTTAAATTACATACTTAGTTTTAAGTCCTGGTGATTCTAAGTGCATGGTAATTTATAAAATAATCAGCTTTTGTGCATAAATTTTAGGACGGAAGTATAAAGACTTGTGTTACAGTTGGACTTAATGATCTCAAGTACACATTAATCGAAAAAGTTTTTTGAATAAATTTTAAAATAGACTTTAAAAAATGTTTGTGACAACTTGAATGTAAATTGCCAAATTCACTGTATTTGATTGGAATACAGATAGTCTAATGCAGAGCTTGGCTGTGGATGTGTTTGCCTCTGTGTCCGGGATTCTAATCCTGGAGTATAAAGTGAAATTGACAGTTTTGTTGCACGTAACTGATCTTATCTAAAAGTTGTTGGATTGTTACTGATCTTGCTTGCCCTTTAGCTGAAATATCCTTCAGCCTCTGGACCATGCATCTGACAACTATTGTTGAAGGCAGTGTGTGTTCAACGAGTGACTGTGTTTGCCTACATTGCCTTGACTTAAGAAGCATAGGATGTTGATGTTTTTTAGGAGCCACACGAAAACGGGCCTCTGTTTTGTGAGCTTAATTTCTACCAAAGAGTGGCCAAGCCTGACATGAGTAAGTGGGAATAATTGTTCAGTTTTGTACTGTTAGTTAGTAAGACTTGGGGTTTTTAGATGAGGTAGCTGGTTATTTATACAGCACCTTTTATAAGAGCCTTACAAAAGTGCTAAAACATGGCTATATAGCCAGGATCGAAAAGGTTAATGTGGCTTGAAAATGTTTCTTGAGCCATCTGTTTAGGAAAAGTGCTTATTTTCAGAGGAGGATGGTTCCTGGTTCGTCCGTGGAAAAGCACAATGTGCTCATGTCATGCATGTGTATTTTTTAGTTATTTTATTTAAATAGTTTATTTAATACATTATTTTTATGTTTTTTATATAATTTTTAAATGTTGATTTATGTGATAATTGATTTGGTTTCAGTCAAAGAGTGGATGTCAAAACGTTCTCTGAAATCTCTCGGTGTTCCGAAGTTCATTGCCTCGGGCCAGCACGAACGTAATGGAGATAAGTACCGATTTATGGTGATTCAGAGATTTGGAACGGACCTCCAGAAGTTGTTCGAAGAAAACGGAAAGCAATTTCCAACCCACACAGTGTTTCTACTTGGTCTTAAATTAGTAAGCAGCTGAGTTTCATTTTGATCGAGTGACTGACTGATTGATTGAATGATTGATTGGTCGATTGTTTGGTTGATTGATTGAAGCCTTTCTTGAACACCGTACAGTAGTTACATTATGGTTCGATGCTTTACAGTATGCTGATTGGTATTGAAATGTGAAACAGCAGAGACTTAGTGTCCAGCTAATTAGGTCGCCTAATAACTCACAACTGATTGCAAGGCAACACTATTTAAACTGAAAAAGGATTTATTACTTCAGAGCATAACAAAAGCTATGATTGCCTAAAATAAATTAAAAGCTGTGATTGCACGAGTAGATTAATTAGCAAAAACAGTTGTTTAAATACATTGTAATAAAGAGTGATTCCTTAATTACAATATGAATGAGCGATTCCTTACCCAGTCTTTGAATAAAGATATTCCAGAAGATATTTAGTAGGTCACAGTGCTGTATAAATTTGCTTGCTTACTAAAAGGTCAGTGGTACTTGTGTCTAACCTCGTTATTGTTAATTTGATTTCCTTTTGGGTTTGTAGATGGATGTTTTAGAATATATTCATGAAAAGGGTTATGCCCATGGTGATATAAAGGCTGCCAATCTGCTGACTGGGTACAAAGATCCCCATCAGGTTTGTAATTTCTAAGCATGGACTCTCTTCTGATAATACGTATACATGTGCACTTTGGTTTAAAAGCATTAAGTAAGCTTTTGTTCGTGTGTTATATGTCCATTGGTTGAACGAGGAATTTTTGGCTTAAAGACAGTTTTGCTATGGTCTGTTGAATTCGGTGCTTTGTTGTGACCCTACAATTTGCCATGGTCTGTTGAATTCGGTGCTTTGATGTGACCCTACATCTTAGATGGCCTTACTTAAATCGGGATTACAATTACTTAATGCTTTTAAACGAAAGCCTGTGCTGTAAGTCTTCCAATTTCCAAACTGAACCAGTTTGAGATAAAAAGGTGTCTCAATTGTCCTTATTATGTGAAATTATGATTCTGAAGAGTTTCTGTTGTGGTTTATAAAATATTTGTTGCTTTTTCTTATCTGGCTTCATTGTCTTGCGTTGGGTTGTCCTAGATCTACCTGATCGACTTTGGCCTTGCGTTTCGGTTCATGCCAGACGGACGGCACAAGGAGTACAAAGAAGACCCACGCCGGTTGCACGATGGCACAATCGAATTCACGAGCCGCGATGCACACAAGGGCGTTGGTAAGAATTGCCAGAGTTCACGTTATTACATCTAGCTGATGCAAGTGATTGTCAGATGGACACTTTGGCTTTTGGACACAAGTGCAGGATGAAACACGATAGAGAGATAAAGAGTATAACATTGTTAAGCATATGAAACAGACACTGCCCCAAGGAATAGAATTGACTACCTATCTTTTTTAAGATCTAATTCTTTTTCTTCCTTCACAAAACACCTAACAGCTCACTATTTTCTCCAGTTCTTTTTCTTCCTTTAAGAAATGCCTAACAACTGTATTCTAACAACTATATTCTAACAACTCACTATTTCTCTCTGGATTTCCAGCGTTGGATATCTTGCTGTATGTACTATCACCTGCCATCTGAAGGCCATGACTTCAACTGACATTTCTGTGTGACTCTGTTTATTACAAATTCTTCATGGACATTGATGACGATGAAGGTGATGTCTTGGATGAGTTTTATGTGAATTGGGTGGTAATTCTGAGAATATTGGGGCCTCGAATGATCAAGGGACGTTAAGTTTATTTTCGCTTCACATTCCTATGTCTCTGTACATTTTGGTGTTACACTGTTGTTAATGTTTTGTAGTTGAATGTTATCTGTGAGTGTTGTTTTGCAGCTCCTTCACGACGTGGTGACCTTGAGATTCTTGGCTACTGCATGGTTCAGTGGCTGTGTCACAAGTTGCCATGGGAAAACAATCTTAAAAACATGGAATACGTTCGCGACCAAAAGATCCGGTATGAATTCCTTGTATGATTTGTTATTATCTTATCTTGGACCTTGAGTTTTTTCTGTCATGTCATGCTCCTTGAGTTCTGTGACTGGTCTTGATTCTTAGCATTTTCTAAATCTGATTATGTGCTCCTCCCTCTCCTTAGAGGATGGCGATGTAATGACCTTATGCAGATTCTTAGTGCACAGTTGTTTAGAGCCATTGGTTAGTGCAGTGTTATTAGATTTTGGTGTATCAGAAATTGAAAGTGGTTCTGTCAGTGTAGGTTTTGTTTTTCCGTAATCCGTGTTAACTATCGTCTCTTTTGTCTTGCAGGTATATGGCCGACATTACTGACTTCCTCAACAACTGTTTGCCTGATAAAAATTATCCCTGTGAGTAATTTGGCTGAGTTAATTCTTAATTCTTTCGCTTGTGATTTATTGTGAATGCTCAAAATTTTAATTAATACAGAAGTGTTTATGTAACTTTTCGTTGCAGTTCAAGATTAGGGATTTCCTTATTCTGGTAATTACTGAGTGGATAACTGGGGTGAGTTGAGTTGTAACACCTTTCTCTCTAATGGAATAAGAAGTGGTGCTGTCCCCTGAGCTGACCCCAAGAGGCACATTGGGTATAAAGTGTTAGCGACTTCACTTTCTCAGCCTTGGCATATGAGAGCAAGTGGCCTTCACAGCCTGATCTCCTCACCAACTTACCACCCTCTTTGCTTCTGTAGTGGAATCCAATAAATAAACAATTGCTGTTTGTTTTCTTAACCTACCGTTGTTTACTAGTCGTTTGTGTGACTTGAAACAGCCGAACTTGCATCTTACTTAACATATGTCGCCAAATTGAAATATGAGGAAGAACCTTCGTACGATCACTGCCGACAGCTTTTCTCCCAGGCTCTAAAAAAACTCGGTCACAAAGAAACCGACAAGCTGGAGTTCTCGCTGAAGAGTGTCAGCAGAGCAAAACCATCTTCGGCCAAGGTTCTGAAATATCTTCGTTTACCTAAAATTTATATCCTTATTACTGTGTTTTTCTGTGAATTTCTACACCAGAAACCTGTTGTAATGCTGTCTTTTGGGCACCATATAAGAAATGCCTTATAATGAGGTCATGTTTTAATGAGATCATGTTTTAACGAGGTGTTGTGTTTTTAACAAGATTGTGTTTTAGCGAGGTCATGTTATAATGAGTTTATTTGAAGCAATTTGGGGATCAGTTTTTTTGACTGTTTAATATCAGAATTCATGGTATAATGAAGCACATTAGAATGAGTATCAAGTGTACCAAAAAATATGATGAAAAAACTGGATCTTTGGATTTGAATACTTGGAAATCTTTGTAGTGTACCTGTCTAGCGAAGATGTTTATACTAATTACTATGTCTTTCTGCCAAACTGCATTATTAGTATGAAAAATATAATGAAAAAACTGTGACTTTGGTTTTGTGTTGTGTAGGTAAATCGAAAGCGAAAGTCTTCTCCGTCCTCGCCAGAGGTCGAAGGTCATCCGGAGCAGTCTGCGCCTCACAGGTGGAGAAATGCATCTCCATCGGCCGACGAGGAAGCTGCTGAACCGCCAGCTAAAGTACCGAGAGCAAGATTGTCAAAATCTCCCAAAGCTGCTGCACAGCGCAAGCCCAGACCTGCGGGGCCGCTGAAATCACCCGGTCGTGGTTTGATGGCAGCCAGGCCAAGAACTGCTGATCCGTGTGACTCGCCCATACCAAACCCAGTTGTCATAGCAGCTAGCAAGTCAAAAAGTCCAGCTGGAAGGGGTAGGTATATTATCAGACTGTATGACTCTCATTCCCCAACAAAGGATGCAAAGAAGGTGGAGGGTATAAATGAGGTTGGTGGTAAAATGAGGTAATATCTCATTAGGTAAGGTAGGGTGAGACAGTAACTTCTGATCATTTTGCTTAACTCTTATCAATAATAGTCTTCAACAATGTATAGCTAACCTGTTCTTAGTAATTTTATACCTGATAATGTAATGCTTTGTGCACACTGTTTTTTTATCTTCTTTGATGATTCTTGGATTTTGCACTGCAGATAATCCTCCACTAAAAATTCTTAAACCTGCACTGTTTTCTGACATAATTTTTTTCTGCCTTGACCTATTGAACTCTGATCTGACGTTGTTTCTTCAGGAGGTCGTACAGCAGTTGCAGCTCGACCAAAACCACCCAAGGTTGTTAGCTCCATCGCAACCCAGACGTCTCCTGGGCTTAGGGGAATACGCCGGGGTCGTAGAAGCCGATAGATAGCCAGTCCTATCACATCAAGGCTGGCGTAGATTTGTGTGTGAACATTGCTGAACATTCAAAGTCCAATCAGTGAATGGCATTTCCATAGTATTCTTTCTCTAGTGAACTGTCAACTTTGTGTCGCACTTCTATCAATTTGAAACCGGTTTCAGACTTCACTGATGGACAGTGGATGGGTGGGCCATTCTTTCAGTTGATGGGGCCAAGTTTAAGTAAAAATCCAGTCGACAAGTTGCTTGAATTGCTTGCGTCTAACTTGAGTTTACTTATTACCGTTTTACTTTACATTACCTGTTTTTGGGAAACTTTCTGTTTCTGTTTTGCTGGCTGTGGGCAAATTTGTGCTTTAGTGTATTGATCTGTCAAATCTAGAGCCTTTTTTCTTATGGGACATGGGTAATTTGATAAGGGGATGCACTTATAGTAAATGTGTGATCACTGCTTCACAACGGTTTGATATTTCATAAGTAGGGTTCCACTGAGAAACAGTTGAAGAGTTTTTTGTGTTTTTAATTTCCAGTCTCAGCTTATGCACATCTGCTTATGTGCATGCTTTTTTGATGATTCTTAATGAATACAGTGGGATTCCTGTACAGTGGTACCATTGGAGCCGTATCAAGTACCATGTTATGACAAAGGTGTATTATACCATGTTATAACAAAGGTGTATTACACCATGTTATAACAAAGGGGTATTATAAAGAAGTCATGTTCTGTAGCTAATTTAAACTTGGAATTGCGCATGTTCCTGGCTGCACTAGTCTGAATTTAAGTTTTAACGATTTCAGTTCTGGTTTGCGGATGAGACACTTTTGTTTCATGTTGAACAGAAGTGTATTTGGTTTCGCTCTCATTCACTTTTTGATCTCGCAACTTATAGAACCTTCTTTTAACTTTTCAAATTGTCCAACATTTCAGCTTTTTCAGATTATTAAAGCAGTTTTCTTCAGATAATCTTGTGATAAAAATTGTGTCAGCAGGTATTCGTGTTTTCTTCTTTAAAAAACAAGATGGCATTATAGGTTTGAATTTTTAATAACAAAATCTGACTTAACAGACAATCTGTAATCATATAAATAGCTTAGTGATAATGCAAATCTTTGGAGGTGGAAGACAGTATAATCTATTCTTCTGATTTACTGATGGAAAAGTACTTGTCTGTTCTGTCAGTAAATCCACTTGCTGTTAATACTTTAGTTGTCATGCTTAGAATTCCTTCAGATTCTCGGATGGAAAAGAACTCGTTTGTTCCATAACTGAATCAAGCCTATAAATGAACTATAGGTGTTTGAGTTTTCACTATTGATTATTTGAGTTGCGTTGCTTAGAATTCCTTCAGATTCAGAGATGGAAAAGTATTCGTCTGTTCTTTAACAGAATCAGCTCTTTAAAGAAATGCATTTTATTGAGTTTTCACTGTTGACATTTGCATTGTGGTGCTTCGAATCGGGATGTGCACCTGACTGTGGAGGACCTTTTTCAAAGAAATCAGAAAATCTCCAAGTGATCTATGCAAGGGCTATAAATGAGTACACACCTTAAGCTGATTGTGAGAAGATCAAGTGGTGGGGAAGAGGGCTGGCCTCGCGCCCTCATGTGCCGAGGCTAAGAAAATGAAGTTGGTAACACATCCATGGCTGCCTCTCGGGTTTGTCTTAGGGTTCATCCATTAAGGACCTCCTCAAAGAAGTGGATGGAGGGGTCGCCGAAATGCGGACAAGGGTTCTGCCTAATGAGACCGTCTGCGTCTAAATTTGGCAGTTATTTCAGTAGGGCCTGTGAGGTGACGAATGTTCCATCTCTGTCACTGGATCAGTTGCATGGAATAGGAACAGTCTTCCTCACCATGTGATGATTCACCATCACTGGACGCATTCAAGCCACAGCTCATATATATCTGTGTGTATATATATATAGAGAGAGGATTCATCAACAGCTCATATATATATATATATATATTGTATGTATATATAGGCCTAGTTCATCACTGGACGCATTCAAGCCACGGCTTATGACATCTTTATAAAATATATGACTCGTCGATTTCTGAACTCGTGCACAGTACTCTTTATCAGTCTTGGCCGGCTACGGCGCTATATAAATCATCTTAGTAGTATTATTATTGCCATTACTACTATTATTACTACTACATTTATTACTACACTATTAATGTTGTTATTATTGAGGTAGACAATATTTTGCAGACGTCTTTACTGGACAGCCCCTCTTCTCTGTGCGCGTCGTAGAAGAGCGTGCGTTCCAAGCCTGACGTTGCTGTTTTCGTTGATAGCTCTTAAGACCGGGAACAATTTGGCGCCGCATAAATGCTGTTTTTATGCATGGCATGAAGCGGGCGTTTACCTGTAAACTCGGGGGTGGAGTGGGATGATGGGACCAGGGGTTGAATGAGACGGACGGACGGACGATCGTTGAGGCGGAATGGACAATCCGCAATGGCTTCCTGTTTGGCCGGATACGATCTCCCATCACACTGACCGATCGAAGTACTACGGATCGATTATAAAAACTCATACATGAACTTGTATAGATGCGTGTGTATGTACGTATCTACGTATGTAGGCCTACATTATGTATGTATGCACATATAAAATTATGTATACATACATAAGTTATGTATGTTTGCATGTATACATACATGCAGGCATACATACATAAGTAGCAACATCCCAAGGGCGTCCAAAGGGGCCGCAACCTCCTGGAATCGACCAATGAAGTGTCGATGCTATTGTATTCATATCCCCACCGGCGCAGAAAGTTATTTCGAAATTTCAGTTAAGAAATGTGTAGGCCTACACACTGGGTGTCTTTTCCACAAAGAATTGACTACAAACTAGTTATGATTGGCTACAAATGCCATCATGGACTGGCTCCATCCTATATATCCAGGTTCTGCATTCCGGTTGCCACAGTTCCTGGTCGATCCTGTTTACGGTTTGCGACCAGTTCCAAAGATTTACACAGCATTTGGCTCTCGTGGATTTTGTAACTCTTGCCCCACTGTGTGGAATGCCTTACCGACTACCATCAAAGATAACACTCTTCCAATAACAAGTTTTAAAAGAAGCTTAAAACTTACATATTTAATAGGTCCGCCTCGATTTCTGTGCATTCCTATTGATCTATAAAACACGATATTACTCGATATTAGGCCTACTCAGTAGGACTTTTTAGGGTCGTTGCACACGCCTATATAGCAACATCCCAAGGGCGTCCAAATATATATATATATATATATATATACATATACAGTCCCCTTCACAGCTAGGGAGAAATTTAGGCCCATTTGTTCCAATTTCCAACAGAATTTGAAAGACTTGTTGCAAGTTACCGAATCATAAATAGAAAATCGAAAATCTTTGGTTCGAATAAGAACATTTCTTATTTTAAAGTAGACGAAAAACAGTATGTAAATATGAGGTCCATTGCCATGTGAGGCCCCATAAGGTGGGTGTGTTTGTGCACTCGTGTGTGTGTGCGTGCTTGCGTGTGTGCTTTCGACGCCATTTGCATCTGTTTTGCATGTTAACAACAGGCGGCCCTAATTAATCGGGACTAATCTGTCGCATCGGCAAACTTCGTGTGCTAAATTTAGACTGGTTAACCTTCTTAAGCAGACCCTACGTCAGCTCGAACATCTAAATATAGATCTCATTTGACGCCCATTTTGTTTCGAAATGTATTCCTCCGTCCAGCAGTTGGAATTACGACAAGAAGACCGAGCCAGACAAGGACAGATACACACGCATACAGGCAACAATAAAGGCATTTTAGCCGGCTTTAGTCTTATCAACGGACGTCATTAAGTCTGGCGTCACATCCGCTGACGGCGCAACGTTCATCGATGGCGATTTAAACAAACGAATGCTCATCGGCTGAATATATCGACCAGCGGGATGGCTCCCCCTATGCGTCAGTCTCCGCCAATGCACATGCATGCAAGTATGTATGTATGTGTGGGTATGTACGTATGTATGTATGTATGTATTTATGTATGAGTGTATCTGCATGTATGTATGTGTATATGAATTTGTGTACGTATGCATGTATGTATATTTATGTATGTATGCATGTATGTGTGTATGTATGTGAATTTATTTATGTATGCATGTATGTGTGTATGTATGTGTATTTATTTATGTATGCATGTATGTGTGTATGTATGTGTATTTATTTATGTGTGTATGCATGCATATATGTATGTATATATGTATGTATCTATGCATGAATATATGTGTGTATATATGTATGTATGTATATATGTATGAATGCATGCATGGAGACAGATAGACTGATAGAGGAATAAAAGAGTCGTGGACATTGGACAGAGATACAAACCGACTCTTAAAAGCACAGAGATCTCTAAATATGTTCCCGAAGACAGGGAAAGGCATAAACATACAAAAAAGACAGACACAGTGGCACAAAGAAGCAGAGAAACGGTAGCCCACGCAGACGAACCCGTAGGCGCGTGTGTGTGTGTGTAGGTGTGTAGGTGTAGTAGATGTAGATGCGTAGGTGTGTGTGTGTGTGTGTGTGTGTGTGTGTGTGTGTGTGTGTGTGTGTGTGTGTGTGTGTCCACGATCCTTTACATTAGCGATCCATGTCGTTGGGAAGACAAGCAGGGAAGGGGAGAGGGTTGGACGGGGGTGGCTAACGTTGTCAGCGCCCACGCCTTCGCTTTTGCGCGGCCTAGCCATCAACGACGACATAGCCACAGGCTCTGCGTCCCAACGACGACGCATCGGTTCCTGGTGAGGCTCTATGTGTCTCTCTCCCAAGTAACAAGGATTGGTCTCGGCAGGGTGTTGGTTGCGTGGCTCCTCGGATTTAACGAGGAAAGGTTGTGCATTCGTGACAGACAGACAGACAGGCAGACAGACAGACGGACGGACAGACAGACAGACAGCCAGACAGACGGACAGACAGACATGCATACATGCATAGATACGTAAATGCATAGATAAGTAGGCTATCTAACATACATATGTTAATCATGTCGGATGGTCATCTATAGACAGGTGGATGGATGGATGGATGGATGGACGGATGGATGGATGGATTGATGGATTGATGGATGGATGGATGGATGGATGGATGGATGGATGGATGGATGGATGGATTGATGGATTGATGGATTGATGGACTGGTAGACAAACAGACATACAGACAGACAGACATACAGACAGACGAACAGACAGCCTCTGAGCAGTTTCTCTCGAAAAAAGCGCTATAAAAATTTGCAATTACAATTACGATTACAGCGTCGCTTCGTTAGGTCTGACCGAATGTCGAGACGTCGCGAACCGAACGAAATCGATCGCTTGGTGCAAATCAGCCGACAGCCGATTCGTTGTCGACTCCGTCTAATTCGTCTCTCAGCTCCGCTCAGCTCAGCGCAATTTCCCATTGAGCAAGGTGATTGCTCCTATGGAGTGCCATCGGTGCCACAATATACATTAATACAAGAAGGAAATTTCTCATCGCTGGACGGAAGCTGATATGTGAGACACGATGGTATAGCTATTCAGGTAGCGCTGGGTCTGTGACCCAACGCTTGTGGGTTTGAGCTTGCTGAGTGGATTCCGTGTAACGACCACGAGCAAGTTGTTTACGCACACGTGCCTCTGTCACCAAACATTATAATTTGATACCGGCGTAAGCTGGGAAGTAATCGACAAGTCCTTCGATGCGCTGGTCCCGTGTCCAGGACCTTGGGATTCGTCCATTGCCGGCTCAAGGGCCTAAAGAAAGGAAATGAGCACCTCCCCTCGTTCCGATTATGAAACACGGGACCTTTACTTACACAAAAGCTGCATCAAAGAGACTACCCTATACACCGGCGCTATAATATTTCTTAAAGTCCACAAAAGCCTTGTCAGATTCGATGCCAGATTCAGACGTGCAGAGAGGTTGTTTTAAACAGCAGCAGACAAAGCGACCCGAGGCCTTGGGTGCAATTTTTAAAGGAGCGTTAGGTAACAAATTCTTCGATGCAAGAGCTGTACTCAATAAAAATGTGTAAACCAATTTGTCTACACCTCTTGTTGAGCTGATTTATCTACACTAAAGCGTATGTTTTTGCAACAAAGTGTCGACATACTCTGTGTATGTCCACATTTTGTGCGAGCCCATACAGAACTTGTCGCCGAGAAGTCTACACAGACCTCAACATTAGATGCCGAGACCAATACAACATTTTAGACCGATTCTCTACACTGTTTTTAGAGAGTAGACTTGAGAATGGTGTAACTTTAGACGATAGTTCTGTCTCGGTGGAAACTATCGCAGCTTTTAAGAGGCTCGCAAGAACTGACTGTTGACAGTGTAACTTGCAGTGGTTCTAAAACAGATGAAATGTCACACGAGTCACTTAAAACCAGATCGGTGTAATTAGAATATGAGAGAAGTGTGATTGAGTTCTTCCATTAGGTGTGCAAGATTTACGCCAGTGAAGACCGTCCTTGTGCGTTAGTTATGACGCCGATGGTCTGCCATAGCCAATTACTGCCATAGCATGTTCGATAATGACTTACGGTTCTGCATATTCGAATAAATGGTTAGCGACCGCCTCTCCGCTTCGCTTCCTACATCCCTCTCCCCCTCTTTCTTATCTGTCTGTCTGTCTCTTTCTTTGTTTCATCCTCTCTGTCTCAGTCTCTGTCTGTCTGTATGTCTGTCTCTATGTCAGTCTGTCTCTATCTCTGTATGTCTGTCTGTCTGTCTCTCTCTTTGGTAACAGTCCATCAGCTCGGCCAGCGCGCTCTCTCATCCCCTCTCTCTTCCTCTCTTCCTCTCTTCCTCTCTCTTTCCCTCTTCCATCCTGTGCTTTTCTTCTTTCCCTCTGTCTCTTCCTCTCCCCCATCCAATCTGCCTCCCTTTCCTCTCTCTCTCTCTCTCTCTCTCTCTCTCTCTCTTTCTGCTGCCATCCTTTAAGAGCAAGCCGCGGCTCACAACCGGTCAGTCATTCGGTCCGTTGGTGGCTAGCGACGAAGTACACGCACCTGTTGCCAGAATAACTGACCAAGGACGACCAGAAACATGAACGGTGGTCACTCAGAAGCAAACGGCCTGGCCGTCGGACCTACCGCCGCCTCAGAACTAACGAGCAAGCTGGAGCAGCTGAAGCTTCTACGGAGTCCCTGCCGCCTTGCGATGAAGAAGAGCACCTACCTGGGCGACGACTTCGACGAAGGGGAAACCAGCAGCAGCAGCGGTGGACGGGCGCTGACCAGGGACGCCATGAGTCCCAGTCCCCGGCAGGAGGAGCGTCATGTGGCCGAGCAGAAGTCGGCGGCGCTGGCCGAGCTGATGGACTGCTACCGGACGATTCTGATCGGACTCGGGGAGGATCCAGCCCGTCAGGGGCTCCAGAAGACACCCGAAAGGGCGGCTAAGGCTCTGCTGTATTTCACCAAGGGATACGACGAGAAGATTGAAGGTAACTCAACCGCATACCATACCTAACTCTTCGAAAGTAAACCTGTTATATACCCTACCTAGCCGATCTTAGGAATATCGAACATAGCTCCACTGTATACAATTCCTCGGCTGCCGAAGGTAACTCCGCTATATACCATGTCGACCTGCCGAAGGTAACTCCGCTATATACAATGTCGAACTGTTTTGGGGTAACTTCGCTATATACCATGTCGAACTGTTTGGAGGTAACTTCGCTATATACCATGCCTAGGCATGCGTAGCTCCACGATATATTCCAATTCATTCCTATAGGTACATCGAAGGTAACTCAGTTACATGATGTAGACCTATATACCTAACTGCTTTAATATAACTTTGAAATATATGTAAGTATGTATCAGTTACACCCCTTCTTCCTGTTATATCTCTCTCCTCTCCAACCCCAAACACCACTCCCGTAGCTGCCACGCTGTCTCTCCGTCTGACTTTTGGATCTTGACCTGGAACCTATCGAATTTGTTTTGATTGAGCGCCTGTGAATAAGCTGGTCCCCGCGGCGCGGCTTTCGTTGGGCGCTGTAGAAATCTCGGGATTACGATTACGATCTAGACGTTTAATATAGGACCTAAGTAGTATGTAGTAATTAGTATGCGCCTAAGTTTGCTAAGAACAACAAATAATACTGCAGATAAATGGAAGGTTACCACAGTCAATATACCATACCCAGGCCTACGTAGCCCCAGACATACCTATAGGAAAATTGGAAGTAAGTCCAGTACAAACCATACCTAAACTCAGCGTGTCATTCCACGTAGGCTGAAGTGCCTGCCAGGTTAGTAAGGCTCATTTGTGGAACAATCAAGTCATATGTGCATGGTCCATAGAAGGCCTATGTGGACGACCTTTGCCTGTGTTACACTAGGCCTACAAACTCACCAGCCTAGAGGTCTGCTACCATGTATTTACTCACACTGCTATAATTAAAAGTAGTTGTAAATTGTAATTTCTATAGCGCCGGTGTATAATGTGCAAGGCATCAACTGATGGAGCACCTAAATCCAGCCGCAATCAGGTCAATATCAAGAAGAGGAGTCCACTAGGACAGAGGCAGCTTATGGTGAATAAGTCAGCTGAAAAAAGGTAAGTCTTGAGTTGAGACCGAAATGACACAAGAGAACAACAGAACGAACAGAAGCAGGAGACAGAGAGAAAGACAGACAGAGAGAGAGAGAGAGTGAGCGAGAAAAAAAAGAGACAGACAGACAGACAGAGTAAGAGAGAGGGGTAGAATAGTAACAGCTAGTACTATTAGAACCAAGCAGTACATTGCTATACTGCATTCGTTACATTTTATACTTATTTACATAGCATAGAATCACATAGCAGCATACCAATGCTCAGCATAGCAGAGATTACCACAGCATAGCATAGCACAATGCAACAACATAACATAGCACAGCATAGTTGCACAAAACATAACAGCATAGCATAGCATGGAATGACATAGCAACACATAGCAATAAAATTGCAGACCACTGTGTTGCTATGGTTGGTTGTCGTCTTGTGTGTTCGCCAGATGTCTTGAACAACGCCGTCTTCAACGAAGATCACGATGAAATGGTGATCGTCAAAGACATCGAAATGTTCTCCATGTGCGAACATCACATGGTCCCGTTCATAGGAAAGGTTCGTGCTTCCTACCATTGATTTATGGGGGCTGAGATGCGTGAGTGGGTGGTTGGTGGACGGCGGATTGGTGGATGAATGGATGGGTAGATGGATGGGTGAGTGGGTGGATGGATAGACGGATGGCGATGGGATGGGTGGATGGGTGGGTGGATTGGTGGATGGATGGATGAGTGGGTGGATGAGTTGGTGGGTGGATGGATGGGTGGGTGGATGGGCAGGTGGGTGGGCGATGGATGGAGGGGTGGGTGGATGAGTTGGTGGGTGAGTGGGTGGGTGGGTGGATGGATATGGATTTGGTGATTGGGTGGGTGGATTGATTGCTGGTGGACTGACGGATGAATCGGTCGATTTTTTATATCTTTCTGCTCTTAATTACTTTTATCTCGCCTCTTTTCCCTGCAGCTCGTTTACTGTTTGCTGTCGTTGACAGGTTATCTGTCTCTGTCTGTGTGCCTGTCTGTGTCTGGCTGTCTGTGTCTGTCTGTGCCTGTCTGTGTGTGTGTTTGTGCCTGTCTGTGTGTCTGTCTGTGTCTGTATGTGTGTCTTTTCGTCTGTTTTGCATACACCCGAAATGTCTGCTTGTTTTACCAGGTGTCCATAGGGTATCTGCCCAACAAGAGAGTCATTGGACTCAGCAAACTGGCAAGGTAGGCTCTGAGAATTTCAATAATTTCTCCTTCCAGTGATTTTACTTTTTTTAAATTGTTTAAGCCGTTTTCGATTGTTTTCTAATTCTTGCGCATAACCTTTTAAATCCACTTTCTTAAGCACTGTGATTCAATATTATCGCAACTTGATTTTATATTTTAGTTACAGCAAAATTAATGCAAATGGGGGATTTTCCTCACCAGGGAATATTTAGCCTAGCGAGAAGGTGCTTTGCGCTGGTGGGTTATAATATTTCATTTTTTGCGATAATAGCAAAATCAATTTTGGAATGCATCGACCTTTATGATCAGCGTTCCACGACATCTCCAAATATCTGAGATCGTCTCCGATGGTCTCTGGCCAGTTCTTCCTTGGTCTTTCCTTCCTCCGTTTCCCTTCAGTTCATCGCTTGTTTGGCTCTTCTAGCTTTGTTCATACGAATTACATGTGCCGTTCATTTCAGTCTTACTCTTTCTGGTGATATTCTCTATATCCTCTTGTCCCGTCCTTTCTCTCATAGTTTTATTCGATATTTTATCATGCCATGAAATGTGCAAAATTCTCCTCAGCCATCTAAGATGCGCTGCTACCATTCTGGAGGCAGTCCTTCCAGTGCAAGTCTGCACATCGAGCAATCTCCAGTCTGCTGTCTCAAGTCGGAGGCAGCACATCATAGATGGTTGAGGAGAATTTTGCACACATCATAGCATGATGAAATATCGAATAAAACTATAATAGAAAGGACGGGAAAAGAGGATATAGAGAATATCATCAGAAAGAGAAAGACTGAAGCGTATAGGACATGTAATTCGAATATTTATAATTATACTATTGCCTTGTTTTTAAAAAGAAGTCATTGGTTGCAATCGATACTGCAAATTAGGCCTACATTAAATGAACTTGTGCTAGACGTGTAAGATAAATGCTGATATTAAAAACTCTCATACGTGCATATACATATACACATATGCAACATATACATATATACATATACACATATGCAACATATACATATATGCAACATATACATATATACATATGCAACATATACATATATGCAACATATACATATGCAACATTTACATAAACAAATATACATAAACATATATTTTACGAATTTTATATAATGTATTTCACTAACGTGAGCTTAATAAACTTGTTCTTCCGCGCCCTGAAGGACGATAATAAAAGTCTGAGGAGTAAAGCAAATCCGATTGAACTACTTCCTCAACACCCTCATGGGTGGTCCTCTTTGACGACAGCGCTCTCTTTGATTAACAAAAGATTTGCATTTAGTGACGTCGAGATCGGGACTTTGATGTCCCAACGATGCATCATCCCCTACTGGAAATGCTTTCCAACATTCTTACGAGGCCTTGTAAGAACTTCTCAAAAGGGGAACCTAGGCGCGGCCATTTGAATAGGAGCATTGACATCGGCATCGCTTGGAGTAATTCCAAGTGAAAAGAATCGGGGACTGAATACGATGTCGTCTATGCCTTCGATCGGCGCATAAGCCGTAGGGGCTTTCGTGCCTTCCTGTATTCATTCATTCATTCATTCATTCTATCATTCATTCATTTTTTCTTTCGTTCGATCGATCGTTCTTTCGTGATATATATATATATATCTCTCTCACTCTCTCTCTCTTGCTTTCTTCTTTCTTGCTTTCTTGCGTTCTTCTTTCCTTTCATTCTTTCTTTCTTCTTTCTGCCTATCTGCTTCATTGCCTGTATGTCTGACTCTCTTCCTGCCTACCTACATACGTACCCGACCACCCACTTGCCTTTCTGTCTGCCAGTCTGCCGGTCTGTCTGTCTGTCTGTCTGTCTGTCTGTCTGTCTGTCTGTCTGTCTGTCTGTCTGCCTGCCTGCGGTCGTCGTTCATTCAGTCGGAAGAGGGCGTCTCTTACTGCGGCCGTTCATCAAACGTCGTTCAGGCGACGATGAACGACTGAACACTTAAGTGGAATTTATCAGCCGTCGCCTCAGGCTCTGGATTAGGCGACGGCTAATTAGACTACCTCTTATATCTGTGCATTTATATAGCGCCATTCAAGAACTTCTTATGAATGAGATACACTCTATTTATACAGACGCACGTAAGTAATGTCTGATTATAATGGAGCGCCATATGTGAATGAATGAATGGATGAATGAGTGGATGGATGAATGAACTAATGAACGAACGAACGAATGAATGAATGAATAGATAAATGGATGAATGGATAAATGGATGAATGAATGAATGAATGAATCAATCAATCAATCAAACAATGAATCAATGAATCAATGGAGGGATGAATTAATTAATGACTGGATGGATGGATGGATAATGGATGGATGGATGGGTTTGTGGATGAATGAATGAATGGAATGCTCACAAGGAGGCTGTTTAAATGTCCGTATTTGAAATATTCAGACACGCACACGCATACATATATAAGTACATAAATACACACAACTATACATACGTAACGTTATATACATGATTACATGCATCCAAACATATAAACAGCACAACGACAAGTTAGACGCACACACATACATATATATATTCACTTACATACATGAATAATTATTATATAACTACAGGTTTTGGGAACTACGTGGAAAGGGAATAATTGTATATATTAACAGAGGCGCTTTCACAGTTTTTAATATCTCGGGGTGGTAGCTGTTCTAGGAGCCACCCACTTTGGCCTAACTTGATGCAACCAAGGTGTTAAAGGGCCCATTGTACTTTGCCCGTTGGGGCCCCTCCGGGTTTACACCGAATACACGGATGTTAAAAACGCTTCTGTTTATTAAGGGCTATTGCATATATATACATACATGTATTTATATGTATATATATATATATGAATGTATTTGTGTAGCGATGCGATGACGTAGGCCTACAAGCGTGGGTGGCATTTCTTCTAAAGCAGCTGAGTAATGACGACTGTCACCACCATTAGAGGAGATCGCGTGCTTGCATATCGATGTATTATTGACCTGGCTGCGATTTATTTAGCGCCAATCGATCGCCACATTCAACTGTTTACAGATCTATAAATAGAAATTGTCAGCGCCATTGACGTAATGGAGAATTATGGAGATTGATTGATGCGCATGCGCAGGAACTTGACTCGCCATTAGTCATTTCTTTTTCTCTTTCGGCAAAGTTTACCAAATTAGCGAGAGGTGGTTTGGGTTAGATCAGATCCAATCAGAATAGATCGAATCGTATGAGATCAGGTTTGATTAGATTAGATTATAGTATACTCTAGTATAATATGCTGTGCTATGCTATGCCATACCAAACCAGACTAACCCATGCCAGACCGGTCTAGATTAGAATACTAGAGTAGATTAGATTAGATCAATTGAAGCTAGATTATATTATATTAGATTAGATTAGATTAGATTAAATTAGATCAGATCCGATATTATATTCACGTGGTTAGTGTTGTCTATTTTGTTTTTAGAATCGTGGAAATTTACAGCAGAAGATTACAGCGTAAGTGAAAGACACCTCTTGCAATAATCAGACTCATACCTGGAAAAGAACTTCCACTGATTGCTTCGCAGCTGTTCTTTGATGCAGTCCACTAAGTTATCTTGTGTGAATCCAAATCTTTTCAGTCTATTTAGAAGACTGCTTCCAAAAATTTGTTCTTTCCATTTTCCATTTTTTATTTCATTTAAAATCATAATCGTAATCTAAATCCAAATCGTAATCTCCAGATTTCTACAGCGCCCAAACGAAAGCTAAGTCGCGGGAGCCAGCTTATTCATAGGCGCTCAGTCAAAACAAAATCGATAGGCAAAAGAGTTCGGTTCCAGGTCAAGATCCAGGAGCCAGGCAATCAACTATCTTGGTTTTCATTTTCTTGTCGACTTCACCATTTCCCATCTGTATCTACACGTTTCCTGCTCTCTAATTGTCCTGCTTTTATAAATTATCTTGTTATTTCAACTGTCCTTTTTTCTGGCTGTCATTTAATTTAGTTACAGTCTTCTTTCAATTGTGTTCTGCTTTAAAAGTCCTCTTTATTTACTTGAATTTCTAATCCAGTCCATTGCGTCACTTCCTCCGTTCTTTTAATTCAATCTAATAACTTTTATAGCGGCGTCATCAAAATGCACAAGCCATCAACTGAGGGATAGTCGCTTCTAGTTTGAAGTGCAACTATTACACTGAATCACATCCCGCACTCGGTTTCAACCAATGAGTGATAAGTTTCATCTCCACTTTCTATATTGCACTATGCGTAAAGTGCAGCTGTGTTGTCTGGTTCCCAGTTTCAACCACTGAGGGTAATTGTAATTGTAATTTGAGATTTATAAAGCGCCTTTTAGAGTATAAACTCAACAGAGGTGCTTCCGACCCGAAAAAGTAAAATCACTGTTAAACAGTACAGTCTTCAGGCGCCTGCGAAACACTGATGAGAGGGGAGAGAAAAGAGGGTGAAGTTGACCGTTTACCACTCTGCAAATAGTACCCTATTTGAGGTTCAGCTCTGTTCCTGTGTCACCCTGGGGGGTGGGGGGCTTGTCATGACTGAGCCAATGTTTTCTTTCAGTGCAGGAGAGGCTGACGAAGCAGATAGCGCTCGCACTGACTGAAGCGATCCAACCATTCGGTGTAGGAGTAGTCATCGAAGCAACGTAAGGATATGATACCATTAATATTATTGTTAATATTATATTAATGTAATATTAATAATATTACAATATCCATTCCGTGTCACCTATTTTCTAATTTAGCTTTACTTTATTTCCTTCTCCTCCTCTTCCTCCTTCTCTTTCTTTCTTTCTTTCTTACTTACTTTCTTTCTCTCATTATATCTATCTATCTATCTATCTATCTATCTATCTATCTATCTATCTATCTATCTATCTATCTATCTATCTATCTATCTATCTATCTATCTATCTATCTATCTATCTATCTATCTATCTATCTATCTATCTATCTATCTATCTATCTGTCTATCTATCTATCTATCTATCTATCTCTATGTATCTATTTATCTATCTGTCTATCTCTTCGACCTCCTTTTTCTCTATCTCCTGTCTTTCACTCTTCTTTTTTCATTACTCTCTCAAATCTCTCACTCTTTCTGTCTGCGAGTTCTTTATCTTCTTTAGCCTGGATATTGAATCAGTAAATTCCAACAAATACACTTCTCAATTCTTTTTATCCTTCTTTCAGTAAATAATTTATTTTCACGGATTTAATCAGTAAAAATTAATTCAACCCTTTTCCAATTTCCTTCTAAATCCATCTTCAGCTGTCTGTCTGCCTGCCTGCCTGTCTGTGTCTGTCTATCTGCCTGTCTGCCTGTGTCTGTCTGTCTGCCTGCCTGCCTGTCTGTGTCTGTCTGTCTGCCTGTGTCTGTCTGTTTGTCTGCCTGCATGTCTGTGTCTGTCTGTCTGTCTGCCTGCCTGCCTGTCTGTGTCTGTCTGTCTGTCTGTCTGTCTGCCTGTGTCTGTCTGTCTGTCTGCCTGCATGTCTGTGTCTGTCTGTCTGCCTGCCTGCCTGTCTGTGTCTGTCTGTCTGTCTGTCTGCCTGCATGTCTGTGTCTGTCTTCACCTTTAGTCTTCGTCTGTTTCTGCAGACATATGTGCATGGTGATGCGTGGGGTCCAGAAGCTGCAGAGTCACACGATCACGAGTACGATGCTCGGCGTCTTTCGAGATGATCCGAAGACGCGGGAAGAATTCCTCACCCTCATTCGCACCAAATGACATCATCATCATCGTCATCCATCATCAACACCACCACCACCATCATCATCATCATCAGCAGCAGCCAATAAAAATATCGACTTTCTAGATTACTATGTCATCATCACTGTCGTAGTCGTCATAGACATCATCACCATCATTATCATCTGCCTATAGAAATATCAACTTTACAGTTTATTTTGTCGTCGTCATCATCAGTATCATCACCATAGTTGTCGTCGTTGTCATTATCATAATCACTGTCGTCGTCATCATCATCACTATCATCATCATCGTCATCGTCATCATCATCATGAACACTAGTTTATCATTTAATAAAAAAAATAATTCTCATATTATGTTATTCAGAAATTTAAAAAAACATACTACCACTTATTAAAATATGGCTACAAAAGAACCCTCAGTCTTCCTAAACCGTCTTTGTATTATACATCGATTAAACACGGACCAAAGTGGGACGTCCCATATTAAGAGTTACCCATTATAGGCCGGTATTAGTATACTTCGCCTATAGGCCTAAATAATTATCATAGGTCTATACAGACTTATCTATTCAGGTCTATATAATATAAGCCTAACATAAATACGTGATAATATGTGCGGCGTTGTGGTCTGTTTGGTTTTTGCGATGGGTCTGTAATCGAAAGGTTGCGGGTTCGCGTCTGCTCAGTGGATTCCGTGAACGACCCTGGGGTGTTCATCTGCTCACATCATCATCATCATCATCATCATCATCATCATCACCACCACCACCACCACCACCAAACAGTTGATTTTGGTATGTCTTGCGATTTAAGAACAGAAGTTGTTAATTCAGTTGATGCAATTAGGGCCTTTGAGGCGAATGCTTTGATCTAGAATTAAAGCGGAAATACTTCCACTGGAACCTGTTGTCCAAAGGAAGAATGTTGGCTGCGATTAAACGTTGAACTCCATCTCTTGACGTTCACTTTCTTAGAGCTGTGATAGCAGTTCCAAGGTTAGATATGATTAGATTAGATTGGATTGGATTAGATTGGATTGGATTGCATTAGATTAGATTAGACAAGATCAGGTCAGATTAGATCATACTACAAGACTGGATTATCCTATCCTATCCTATCTTATCCTATGCTCTACTATATCATGATATGCCATTCTATGCTATACTATACTTTACTATACTATGCTATGCTATGCTATGCTATGCTATGCTATGCTATGCTATACTATACTATACTATACTATACTATGCTATGCTATGCTATACTATACTATACTAAGCTAGACTATACTGGACGACAATAGACTAGGTAATGTTAATTTTGGTTGGATTAGATTAAATTGGCTTAGAAGATTAGATTAATAACTTCAAACTCCAAAAAAAATGCACGTACAACAAATCTGAATTCCTTTATTTCAAACTACATCACGTACATTTAAAATATTTGCCAAAATTAAAATATTTGCCAAAAATAGGTCTGCGTATCTTGAGTACGTAAACTAACGACGGTCCACAGCAGTCGAAAAACTCAGTTTACGACTCTAAGTCTTGCATATCTTTATGCACGAAGAAAAACTGTCGGCTCTTTTGTACCATTAGAACAGACTAACCGTCATAATAAGGGCAGATCCAGTGAGAGGGCAATGCGACCATCCCCTCTTTATAAGTTTTGGGGCCAGCCTTATTGGCGTAATTTCAAATTTCGCTCCCTAGAATACTCAACGGACCCTCTGGGGCAAGTTAGTAGTTGATCAGAATCTCACCATGCTACCCCTTTGCTAAGATTCAGTTATATTATACTGGGTCCAGCCATAAGAAACTGGAAACAAGGGTATGAGCGCGATTTTATATTGGCGCAGCGTAGAAGTGCGCAGTCAGCAAGTTTTGGACCGGCCCGAGCGTGCCTGACCGACAAGTACGCATTGCGTGCCTGTGATTGGCCGGTTCAAAACTCGTTGACCTGCAAATCAGGCTCACAATTGGCCATAAAAAATGAAGTTTTTTGCCTACAAAGATCAAATCGGAGAGTTGAAAGGGGGCCTTGTCCCTCGCCGTACCTGCCCACCCCGTTGGTCACACCGGAATCCGCCCGTGTATCTTAATTTACGCCAACGTGTAAGTCGAACGGGAAAGCTGCTTGTACAATACGGAGCAGAAGCGCAAATGACACAGTTTGTCTGATTATACACAAAAGTTACACGCTTGAAGTCAATGTCTAGTCACAGCAGGAACTATAGTGTCTGTGGTTGGTCAGTCACTCTCTTCAATCAATGGCGAATCCAGAATTGGGGTGCATATGATCTTTGGGGAGGGAAAGGTCTCTTATGATCTTTGGGGAGGGACAGGGAGTGCAAACTGAAAATTTTCCGATTAACTTTTGGGGAGGGAAAGAGTGCGATCCGACCAAGCCCCATTTGATTCTAGGAAGGGACCCCATTGTGTTAAGTGTGCCCTTGATTAACTGCCACCGGCCCCCATCGTCTTCATTGTCTAAACACATGCACAGTGATCTAGATAATGGTAGCTTGGAGCTGTTGCTATGATATTATAGGGTTGGGTGAAGTTAAGCAATATTGAGCACGATTAGCACTTGTAATGGATGGGTGATCGTCCATGGAATAAACGTAAAGTGTATGTATGTAGGGCACGGTTAGTTCTGCATGCTATTACTAGACATTGCTTTAGGGAGCGGTGATTTTTGGGGAGGGCAAGGGTGTCATCGTTATGTCTGTGAAAGACTCTCTCTGTCTCTGTCTGTCTCTGTCTGTCTCTCTGTCTCTGTCTGTCTGTCTGTCTGTCTGTCTGTCTCTCTCTCTGTCTGTCTGTCTGTCTGTCTGTCTGTCTGTCTGTCTGTCTCTCTCTCTCTCTCTCTCTCTCTCTCTCTCTCTCTCTCTCTCTACTGGGATACAGAAAAACTAAATGTCTATGATGACACAATCCCAACCAAGTCAGCTACAGATGCATACCGCTATTAATAACAATATTATTATCATTATTACTGTTGTTATTTGCTATTATTATTATTATTTATACAAGCAGTAGTGTTATTATATTGTTTATTATTATTGTTTATTAGTAGTAGTATTAGTAGTATTAGTAGTAACTGTTGTAATAATAATAAAAATAGTAGTAGTAGTAGTAGTGGTAGTGGAATTAGTGGTAGTAGTAGTGGTAGTAGTGGTAGTGGTAGTAGTGGTAGAGGTAGTGGTAGTGGTAGTAGTGGTAGTAGTAGTAGTAGTAGTAGTAGTAGTAGTATTGTTCTTATCGTTTTTTAAAAGCAAAGGATTACGTCTCAGAGATCTTCGTCCGTTGATGTTGCTTTTGTTATAGTTGTTATTGTTATATTATTGTTGTGGTCATTACTATCAAGAAGAAAGGTGTGGATTATGTACACATGAAGATGTCTAAGGCTAATGTTTGTTTAGGCCAAAATTAATTATTATCTGCTTAAATAACTGCAATTAACTACGTGCCTTCAGCATGTAATTATGTAAATAGATGTTATTACCTTCCGGGTAATGTAATCTAATGTAAACGGACATTCATATAGCGCCTTTATAGTACCGCCCCTCCCATAAGCACTTTATGTTTACCGTTGACAAGTGTTTACGGTTGACAAGCGTCATCGTCATCATAGAACGCGTCACTGCGCGTGACATCAGTGTCAGCACGGACCAGCTCACGTGACCGGCGAGGGCCGAGGGCCGTACGTGACCCCGCCGGGGCCACGTCAACGGGGTCCCCGGTGGCCCTGGGTGTGACCTTGACCCGAAGTCTTCGTCCAGAGGACGTCTTCCTCTCTCGCTGCGGAACGGCAGGCATTTCAGGGTCGAGGAGAAACTGGTCGCTTGAAACGTCGACGGAAGACGATGACCCTCCAAACCGGATATCCGGAAGGCTGTGTCGTCTGCGCCGCGAGCCCCGGCGCACGTCGCACCCGAACGGAAGTCGCCACTGCCCCGAACCGGAAGCGGCGTTGTCCCCCGCCGACTCCTCTGTCCCTTTCGTCGGCTCCACTGGACCTATCTGGCCTCCTCCGTCTCTTCCTCCTCCATCGATCTCTTCGAACGTGGCCACTACCACAGCCTGTGGTGATATCTTCGTGGTCAGCAGGGACCCGCAGCGGGAAAGTCGCAGCTGACCAGGATTAGCGCTCGGTGAAAACGGAAGCACCTCCGAGTTGGAGCAGCCGCGCATGCGCGCCAGCTCTTCGGCGTTCATGCCCGTTTCCGGGTCGCGCAGGGTGAGGTTGGCCCGACCGTCGATGGAGAGCAGGGTGGCGCATCCGATGAACCCGTTCTTGGCAGCTGTCAGGAGTGCCGTCATGCCTTCGTTGTTGACATGGTCGACGTTCAGCCCAAGTCGACGAAAGCAGCGAATGAGGATCTCGATGGCTGTGTCGTTTCCCACTCGAGCGCTGTAGATCAACGGAGTACTGCCTATAACAATACAAAACGCCGCTTGTGCTTCTTCTTCTTCTTCTCCTCCTCCTCCTCCTCCTCCTTCTTCTTCTGCTTTTACTTCTTCTCTTTTTCCTCCATCTCCTTCTTTTCCTTCTTCTCCTTCTTCTCCATCTCCTTCTTCTTCTCCTTCTCCTTCTTCTTCTCCTCCTCCTCCTCCTTCTTCTTCTTGTTTTTGTTCGTCTACTCTTCGTCCTTTTTTCTCCTTCCCCTTCTTGTTGTTGTTCTTCTACTCTTCATCCTTCTTCTCTTTCTCCTCCTTCTCGTCCTTCTCCTCTTTCTGGTTCTTCTTCTTCTGCTGCTCCTCCTTCTGACTGAGTGTGGCGCACCTACGTGCACCAGCAGAGGTAGACACCCTCGGTGCGTGTAACAGCGAACTGCAAGCACAGTGCGATTTGCCGAGAAAAGAACCAACAACCCTCAGTCGCTCTAGCCATCTCTCATCGAAACTGCAATCACCCTATTCAGTCCACCCCTGCCCCAAGTCTACTCTCACCCATATATACTATCTGACATTGAACATACAGGTTCCCCAAACATTTTCCCCTTCCCATGATCTTCCGTTAGGGTAAGGGTAAAACTTATCCCGCTAGTTCAGAGATATTTTCCACATTCTCCCCAAGTGCTTCGCTCCTGCCCATTGCTCTTCCTCTGCCCAATGGTATAGATTATCTGCCTCTGAAGATACATTTCCCCAAAACGTTTCCCTGCTGCACATAGGTTTCTCCTCAAATATTTAAGACTCTCCTCAAATATTTAAGACTCTCCTCATATATTTAAGACTATCTCCCATTGAAGATGTAATGTAATGTAATGACGACAATTTATATAGCATCGTAAGTAGCAAGCTACTTCTAGGGTGCTTTACAAAGTCAAAAGTCGGTCCAAGAACTAAGAGTTATGCATCAAATACAATTTCAGCTGTTTTTAAAAGAGTTTGACACTTTTGGACTCCCGAATGGATCCAGGAAGACTGTTCCAGGCGCGTGGACCAGCAGCCCGATATGTTTTCTCCATACACTTCACACCTCAATGTTTCAGACCAACAGATAGAAAATACTATGTAATCGTAATCTCGAGATTTCTACAGCGCCTATCGAAAGCTAAGTCGCAGAAACCAGCTTATTCACAGGCGCTGAGTCAAAAGAAAATCGTTAGGCAGGAAGGGTCCCAGGCCAAGATCCAAGAGTCAGGCAGGCAGACAGTCAGACGGCTATGATGGACGGTTTTGGAATAGAATAGGAAAGCGAGATACGAGAAGAGGAAGATATGATTACATATACATATATATATATATATGTATATAGGAATATATATTTACATATATGCAGTGTTTTTTTCAGACGGAAAGCTTCGGAACGGCGTTCCGGCACCTCTTCGGCTAATAAAAAATAATTTAGTTTTTAATAAAAGAATTGTGTTACTAAGTTATTTTAACTGTGTAATATAATGTAACTTATTTTAATTCAATTCCAGTGTTTACAACTTTACACTGTTTTTAGTGTTTATTGATTGATAAAAATAATTAAATTTTAGCACAAAATTCCATAATTGTTCAGTTCCGGAACCTTTTTACTAGAAAAAAGCACTGCATATATACAAACGTGTATATGTATTTGTCATATATATATATATATATATATATATATATATATATATATATAGACATGAAATTATCTTGGTAACATTCGGATACACTGGCCTCCTACCAAGGATGTCCGCTATGTCGGGATTGACGTTGTTCTTCACCAGAATTCGCAAGATGTCGTTGCATCTCATCTCGCAGGCGTAGCTGAGAGCCGTACGTCCGACTTCATCCCTCAGGTTAACGTTCGCCCCTTTCCTCAGCAGCAGTTGGACCGCACGATCTCTCGTCTTCTCCTCCTGCAATCCCCCACCCGCATATAGTATGTACGCCTGTATGTACAGTATGTATGTATACATATGCCTGTATATGTATATTTGTATGCATGAATTCATCCATGTATGTGTGTATGTATGCGTGTACGTGTGTAAGTATGTATGCATGCATTCATCCATTTATGTATGTATGTATATATGTATGTATGCATGCATGCATGTATGCTTGTAGGTCTGTATGTGTGCATGTATGCATGTATGTATTGTGTATGCATGTATGTGCATGAGTGTATGAATGCATGTATGTATGTATATAGGTATGCATGCATTCATCCATGTATGTGTGGATGTATGCGTGTATGTGTGCATGTATGTATGTATGTATGCATGTGTATATGTATGTATGCATGCATGCATGTATGTATGTATGTATGTATATATGCATGTATGCGTGCATGCGTGCATGTGTGTATGTATTCATGCATACATGTATGTAAGTATGTGTATATGTGTATGTATGTAATTATACGAAATTAGTTGGCCCTATTTGCGGGTCGTGTTTTTCTTTTGAGCTAACCTTTAGATGTCTATAAGTGTTTAAATGAACTGTAATTCTGATTGGTATTTGATGATCGATAAAAGACTTCAGTTTAAATCAATTCATGTATGTAGGGGCTTATGTAGTATCTAGGCATTTTATAGCGCCTATTAAGTGCCCCACAAAGCACTTCTTGTTAGCCCTCATAGTTGTTAGACTTCTCAGGTTCGTCAAAACGTATTATCTGTTCTATCTGTACGTTAAGCTGGAGACAGCCTCCACTGATTGGCCTGGATAGCTGGATTGATTAACGAGTACTTCAAGGCGCATCTCATCGTGAGGGTGAGGATGCCGATTCGCATATCGATCGTGGCTATATTTAAGAGATTTTAATCTCGGGCTAGCACAGTCCGTACACGGGGACCTTAAATGTCGTGGCGCCCATTCAAACGGGCAGCGGTGGTGAAGGATCTGACCCGATTAATTCATTGAAAAACGAGTAGGGTCGAGGCCATATATGGTCGCTAAATAAATCCATGTACATTTACATTTACACTGCAGCCTCGCACAGACGCATAAAGAGACAGGACTTCGAACTCTCAACCCGTGGCAGACGAGCACCAAATCACCAACGGGACGACCTATTGCCACAACGCACAGCGCATATCTAATAAATATTCATTTGATAAATATTCATAGCGCAAGCCTTATGAATATTCAGAATGCATATTGATTAGCCTCTGGTGAAGAGTTCGTATATTAGATGATGGCTTCGCTCAGTTCGATCTTTGTCGATCGATACCCTTTGATTTAAACCCTGGGGTCGAACCTAGGTCGCAGAGGTCAGAGACTGTGAATGATGCCTCAGAAGCTCGGCAAGCCAACAAATGCGTTGTAATATTGGATTCAGTCAAGCACTCATTCCTCTCATGATAGTCACCAGGGGGCGACAGTTCGTCTTGGTTCGATTCCATATGACGTGTAATATCACTCTTTCAGCAATAACTGTAAAGAGTAGACACTACTATTGCCAGTTGTTTGGAACTAACGTCTGATAGCAGCGCACATTAATGTGGCCAAGCTCTTAAAACTAATGTCTGTTAGCAGCATACACTGATGTGGCCACATTCCTAAAAGCAATGCTTGTTAGGAACTTTAGCAGCAGGCATTAATGTGGCCATACTTTTAAAGTGGTCTTCTAGCAGCAGAGAGCAGACGTGGTATAGGATCTCCAGGTAACCGGATCTTGACTGAGGATATGTATTATATATATATATGTTGCGATTCGGAGTCGCAAAATCTTAGCACTTATACATGCATACATACATACCAACATACATACATACACTAATTACATAAGTACATACATACATCATCTTATTGTATTTCTGGGCAACCGCTTCTGATACTCCCCTTCTTCCTCTTATCCCCCCTTCTTCCTCTTATCCCTCTTTCCGCTCCAATTCCAAACATCACCCACAGTAGCTGCCACGCATTCTCTCTGCCTGACTTTTGGATCTTGTCTTGGAACCGAACACTTTTGCCTATAGCTTTTCTTTTGACTGAGATTTGATTTGAATTGGTTTAGGTTGGTTTTGATTGGATTAGATTAGATTAGATTAACATAGCATAACATAGCAAGAGTTTTAAGCGGTTCACAGGCATTTAATCTGTGTAAGGACCACTTTAGATCGGATCAGATTAGATTAGATCAGATTAGATCAGATTAGATCAGATTAGATCAGATTAGATCAGATTAGATTGGATTAGATCAGATCAGATTAGATTAGATTAGCGTACCTTGATGTAGCAGGCGCGTATGAGCGGCGTCTTTCCCTTGAAGTCCCTGGTATTGACGATGTCATATTCTCCGGCGTCCAGGATGAACTTAGCCAGGTGGATCTTGCCCTTGTTAATAGCATCGAGCAGCGCAGAACCACCGGCGGCCAGACCCTGGCTGTGATAGGGGTTGTAGACTTCGAACTGCGACATCAAGGCGATAAAATCCGCCTGGATCTCAGTACCATTCAGCTGCTGCTGCTGCTTTGTCGATCTGCAAGAAGTTAAAGTCGTCGTCGTTATCATCGTCGTTGTCAAAATTGTCATCCTCATCATCATCTTTGCTGTCGTCATCGTCGTCGTTTCGTCGTCATCATTATCATCATCATTTTAATTCATTATCATCGGCAGCAGCATGATCATCTCATCATCTTCATCATATTATCTGCCGATTGTCTGTCGATTATTAGTAGTAGTTCCAGTGTTTAACGACATCTTATGGCATCAAAGGCCGTGGACATCGCCCTCCTCCTTTTTCCAAGCTTGGGACTGGCACGATCCGACTAAAGGCAGTGGCGGAGTTTAGGGATTAGTAGTAGTAGTTCCAATGTTTAACGACATCTTATGGCAGCAAAGGCCGTTGACGTCGATTATAAAAACTCTTGTACAGTTCTTATTGTATTGTAAACGTTGACTTTTCCTTATAGTACTTTTAAAACCAGTTGTTTGGGGAATAAACGTGCTTCATGACTATACATGTACAGCATCGGTCAAAAGCGCTCTTAAGGTGTCTAATGGGCGCTGCTTTCTCCAGATTTAAACACATCTTTTGGCTGCCAGGGCAGTTCACGCGACCTTACCATCATCATCGTCATCGTCATCGTCATCATCATCATCATTACCACCGCCACCATCAGCATCATTTTAATTTATTATTATGATCAGCAGTAGCATATCATCATATCATCCTCATCATCATAATCATCCTCATCATCATCACATCATTATCATCATGGTCATCATCATCACCTCCGATAACATCGTAAACAACAAAGCGAGCATGAGCAGCTGCAACAACAACAACAACAACAACATCATCATCATCAACATCACTTTCAGCAACAGCATCGTAATCACCACCGTCAGCAGCAGCAGCAGCAGAAGCGCCAGCGTCTGTAGCCAACGAATTTATAAAGCGCCGGAAATCATTTCATGGTCGTTGAGACGCTTCTACAGTGTCGCCGAAAAATCACTTTTCCACGAAACGCATCTCTGCTTTTAAGACGATCTTCTAAGTGCGTATACGTATGCATCTATAGATTTATATAGCACCTTTTAAGAACGTCCCAAAGGCGCCGAGTTTACCGAGCGCCTCATTCAGAGGAAATTTTCCCGATGAAAAGGAGTGAATTTGATTTGATCTGATCTGATTTGATCAATGTCTACTTCGAACCGCAGACACTGTTCTTGCTTTAACGCCAGGAACGTAACGTAATGTAAACATAGATTGTCACTGGTAGTGTACTCTCCAGGTCCACCTGTTTAACGACAGCTTGTGGCCGCTACGGTGGTAACATCGACCTCACCGTGCAGTAGTTATAGGTGTCTAAAAAGCATTGCGCTATCCAGGGCTTAAGGATATCTTGTCGCTGCCAGGGCAGTGGGCGTCAACCTTACTGTACCTAGCCTTACTGATGTGTGTGGAATAGGGTCTACCAATTAGTAGTAGAAGTTTCTAAGTGTTTAACGACATCTTGTGCCATCAAAGGCCGCTGACGTCGCCCTCCTCCTTTATCCAGGCTTGGGACTGGCACTACTGGAGTACGGTTGTGGCGGAGTTGTCTACCAATTACACGCGCCAGTGAAAAGCGTTTTGAAGGTGTCTAAAATGGACATTGCTTTACCTAGCGTTTAGAGCCTTCTTGTCAGGGCAGTTGACTTCGACCTGACCTTACAAAGTAGTGTCAAAAGATACTGCAGCTCAAATGCTTTTATGGAAATTATTTCCAAGGCGTCTAACTTAGGCATTGCATTGTCCTCTGTTTAGCGACGTATACTGGCTGCTATAGGACCATAGCGTTTTCCTTACCTTACCTTGAAAATTGTGATTAATTTGTTAGCACCGTTTTAAGGATTCTTAAAAGCAGGTTGGTAGGTTTAAACGGCACCACATCGTCGCCCTTCTGTGGTCATAGTTCTACCTTAGAAACATCCTTCGACTTAAAACCACGTTTCTTTGCAATTTCTGTAGAAGTCATGGGTGCCTGCAGAAATTTTTGTACGGGGACAAACCATGTAGGAAGAGGCACATGCGCATCATTACAGAGCAGGAACGTTTGGGAAAGAAGCAGCAAGGTGTGGATTTTACGACGATGTTGATGTTGCTGTTGACAACGATAATGCCGATGATGATGATGATAATGATGTTGTTGTTGTTGATGATGGTGGTGGTGGTGATGATGATGATGATGCCGATGATGATGATGATTATTATTATGATGATGCTGATGCTGCTGCTGATGATGATGATAATGATGATGATAGCAGATTGTAAACGAGTGTGTTACGTTTAATGCATTACATGCCTCTGGGCTTAGGAAGCGAGACTCATGATGAGGAACGCAATCAGTTAATTATTAATGACTTAAAATTTAATGGATGGGACTGATGGATTTGCTAACAGTTCGCTTCAGTGGTTTATAAGTTTCATGCTGCGACACACCTACTGGGCAATGTCATTCTGAATAAGTGGTGTTGGAACGTTGAAAGCGGGACTACAGTTCCACTTGCGATTGTTTGCTTACCGCTTGTCACAAACATTATTGTCAATATTATCGTAGGAATCTGTCACTGCTTAGGGGAACTGGGGGCGAGATGGATCAGTGAGGCACATTTATGGCTGCTTAAAGGCGAAAATTCCTTACGGGATCCATCTCACCCCTAGTTCCCCTACTTGACACAACGCAGAATGACCACTTTCACACTACGCCATCTAGCGGATTAATGTTCGGTGTTCCCCTTATAGGGAACAGTAAGGCTGTTGAAAATTTATAGGCCCTATGAAAGGGGGCCAGCAGGACCATTTGGCCCTGGCCTCGCGTAGCAAGGGGCCTCTTCTTTCATGTTTTGTTTCTCGTATACTTTAAAATAAGAAAGAATCGTTCTTATTCGAACGAAAGATTTTCTATTTATGAAACAGAATAACAGGTAGGAGACAGCATAGACAGATTTTTAAAAGTTTGTATTAATTAATGATATCTATTTCTCCTTTTCTACTATTATGCGTCAGTACGAATCATTTGGCTTATGAAATTCGTCCTTCAAGATTGAGGCCTCATATTTGCAATGGCCCGGGCCTCAATGAACCTCTGACACAGAGTTGTCCATGGGTTGGATGGACCCATGGGTCGGGTCGAAATCTTTGGGAAATTCATCGGGTCGGGTCGATCAAGAAGGCCGTGTAATGAATAATTTAAGTTGATATATAGATCACCAAGATGAAGCAGTTGTTATAGAGTATCTCTTAGCTTACTCACTTAATTAAAAATGCTTTTATAGCGCAAAACTATCCTTCCGGTTTCAGGTATTCGTTCACTTTTAAACAATTTTCTTCCTTTTCTTTTGAGTCGAGTCGGGTCAGAATTTGTGTGTTAGTGGTGAGTCGGCTCGGGTTGGATCCCATGTGCGATGGTCCTTAAAAGTCGCCCATGGACAACTCTGCTGTGAAAGGCCCTGGGCTTGTAACGCTGAGATTACAAGATAAAGCCTCACCCGAAGCAGGTACTGTGTAGTGACCTTGAAAAAGGCCTCCCCGTATAACTGCTCAGCGCTATCGATACTCTGTGGTATATTCTTGTTTTTAGGCCCCCTACTTCTGAACATTTGAAAGGAGGGCAAATATTTATTTTGTCGGTATGTAAGCTAAGGCCAAATAATTTTAATTTTTTGTTCTTTCACTTCATCTGCGCATTTTCCTTTCAATTCACCTGCGCAAATCTTTGTCTGTTAGGTAAGAGCTAAGGTCAGTTAATCGACACCAACATTTCTGTCCATCTGTTCTTTCAATGCACACGAACATCTCCAAGTCTTTCAATCCATTTGCGCATTTCCTGTTTTACAATTGCACTTGCACAGTTTCTCATCTTTAATTCCTCTGTACATTTTGACGTCAATGCATTCACACATGTCCATATATTTCCATTCATCTGTCCATTTCCCTCTTAACGCACCCACACATTTGCCCATTCTACAATTCATCCGCACATTTCCTCCATTTCTGTTCATGTGCGCATATCCCTATCCAAATATTTTTTCCTAAAAAGAGTCCCGTCCTTCCAAGCATCTCCCTTCTTTCATTTCAAGCAGTCTTGAAATGGCAGCTCCGAAACCTCAACGTCCGCTCATGGTTTCCATCCACCCAACCACGTAATAAAATGCTCACTTGTTTTCGTCGCTCGATGACAGGAAGGATTCGTTAATCTTCCACTTTGATGGAAATCGCCACAGGTCACCACGAATCGCAATCGGAGGAGAGGAAACGCCAGGGACTCCTCATTGCCAGCAGCATCGGCAGCAGTAGTAGCATCAGCAGGCACGGTTCCCTCCTTACACAGGCATGCCTGGCTCAGCAGCTGTTCGCGTAATATTACGTCTTAGATGCGCTGTGCATGTTTCCGCAACTGCGGAAGAAACTGACTTCGGCGTCCAGCTCTGCTCTGGGACGCATCGTTTGGCAATATAGCGCTCATTAAATTACGTCCCCGGTGGCCGCGCGTTGCAACAGGTATGGACAGCCGGAGATTCCGTAATAATTAGCCGCGGCGGACAGGGTCCCTTAACTATTCGAAAAGAATGCAGAGTAGAAATCGTAATCGTAATCGTAAGCTCGAGATTTCTGCAGCGCCCAACGAAAGCTAAGTCGCGGGAACCAGGAACAAGTTCTTATAACAAGAGAACGCCAGTATTACAGCTTAAACCAGACACAATTCGAAGTTCAGATCTAATTGGTTGCTTACGAATTCACAATTTCGCAGACATAATAGATTGGCAACATTGTATTGTGATTGTGGTCCAATACCAGACAATGTTTAACTCCCCAACAGCAACGTCGTATATTGAAGATATGTTGAGAATACGACAGTATTCGCTTTGTCGGCTTTATACTTCCTACATATGGATGGACTCATATGTCGGACATATGAAGCCTATATGGGAATGTTGTCATAATGTTACATATTTCAACATATAACGTTGTTGTTGGGCTGGCATTAAAGGCAACAAAACAATCTGATTGTCGTCCACAGCCACTGTTCTTTAATCTTTATCCTCTGTTCGTCCTCTTGCAAAAGCATCTATCGTCAACAAACGTTCTGGAAACGATACATCTGAAGTTAGCAGACGGTTCTTTTAATGATACAAAGAGCAATATCGCACATACAGACTAATACGATTTCAGTCCGATTTATAGATTTCTGCTGCACTTCCCTTAGCATTTTCAGCCGAACACATATACCAATACAGTACGAAGCTTTGATGCAAAACGGACGAACATATCCCATGTCGCGCCCAGCCGCGTTTCCGCTTACGTCGTTCGGCTTTCCATAGATGGGTGCGCTGCCTCGTGCACGCGCTACTTTGTACTCGTCGTTGTCGTCGTCGTCGTCGTCGACACTCTACGTAGGCACATAGACGTAGGTCCTACGTTCGTAAGTCGCCAACCAATCTAAAAATGGATCCGCGCTGCGTGTAAGTCCTGTGCTCCGAGGCTCCACAGCCGGCGACAACGACTATCGATTCCGTCTTCTTTCGTATACAGTTCTATCATAGCGCTAAATTAATCTTCTGCTGTAGTTTGTCCCTTTTATAAAAAGCGTTTTAATTCTGTGCATGGAAAACAGACAGACGGATGTACGGGTAGAAATGTAACAGTACTTCAGTCTGTAGCCTATGTAGAAGAGGATATATATATCCAATCTTCCTAATATATATTTTTCCCCCACAATATAATTACATAATACACGCTCGATATTACATTCTCCAAAAATATATATTATATATGAAATATATACTGTGGAGGAGGTGGAAGATAAAGAGCATGGACTATACGTTGGGAGGACGATACTACAACAACAGAGACGATATATTTGAAGGAGGTCTGCAGCGCGATTGTCGTCAGCACTGACGAAACAAGAGCTCTTGAGATTGTGTCAACGCAGTAATGGCGTCCTATACTGCATTCCATGTAGTCATAGAATCAACATGGCCGCTGCTCATGTGCACGCCGATCTCTGAATGTATAGATCCGCCTTCTCGAGGGCATGTCGCTTTATATATTGCATCATTAACTCAAGCTGTAAAGGTTCACAGAGGCTCTCCGTTCTGAGATGTCTGTACGAACTTGTTCTCATTAATAATATGAGATCATTAAATTAAATGAAAATTCATCAAGCCTGGGTCTACTTGAGGAACTGTATGCTATATATGTATGTATGTATGTATATATGTATGTATATATACTGTATGTGTGTGTATATATAGATGCTCGTGTAGTAGAAGAGGTCAACTTAGAGGTTAAAAGTTCATGTCCTAGCCAGGATAGAGTTCTATGAATTTCAAGATTTCGTTTCTACTGGTGCCCCCAGCGAAAATCAGATATAAAACGAGCACATCAACTGCTATGAAATCCTAGTCAGTGAAAGGTTAGACGACTGGCCATCTGATTTCATATGCTGAGGCTAAGAAAATGAAGTCACAATACTTTGCAACCAATGCTAAATATTTAGCTTAAAAGACTGACGACCGATTGTATACTGTCAGTGAAAGGTTAGACGACTGGCCATCTGATTTCATATGCCGAGGCTAAGAAAATGAAGTCGCAATACTGTGTACCCAATGCTAACTTTTTAGCTTAAGGGATTGAGCAATCGTTTTGCAAGAGACGGCTTAGAACTTCATGCTGTATTTACGAAAGGCGAGGCCTCGATGTGTGCATGAAAGAATAATGCCGTCATAATGTCTTTGGCATTTTATAGCGCCGCATACGGAAACTCAAAGAATCCATCCGCAGTCACTTCCCGCTGAGCGAAGCCGGATGTGCTATGGGGCGGGAGGGGAGCGGGGAAGGAGTGGTCACGTGACGCAGCAGGTGTCCGTCGGATAGATATATTTGCATATGGCTCATAGCAACAGTCGCCATGAATAGTGTGACTAGGACAGTCATTCGTTCGTTCGTCGTTCATTCATTCATTCGTTCGTTTGTTCTTTGTCAGTTCAGTTCCTGAACTCGTTCCTGCGTTCAATCCTTCCTTCCTTCGTTTCTTTATTCGTTCGTTCATTCATTATTCAGTGAATTTATACAGGGATTCTTCAACATATCTACATAAAGGAGTTCCTAGTTCACACTCAGCGAAGAAGAGCGGATGGCACATGTGAGAGCGTCTAAGAAAGAAACCCTCACAAAGTCGGGAAAATCAGTATGCGAAAAATCGTCTCAGTAGCCCGTTACACGTTATATGGGTCCGAAAATAGTTCAGGCCATAATTTACACAGAGCTGCGAAATCTTTCCCTCGAAAGTTCTAATGTTAAATTTCAGGCTTTATAATTGCTTTGCAGGTGAACAATGTATTTATTTAACACTTAAAGTTTAGATACTTTTTTCAATTTGCGAGTTTTCGAAACTTTTCTTATAGGGCCTACACGTGAAATAGTTGTAACTTTTTCACTGTTTGTGCTAAAAACGCGGTTTTAATCAAAAATATTCAACACTTTCACCCCAATCCAAATGCAATTTTAAACCAATTTTCGACTTGAAGAGACTTTTTGAGAGTTTTCTTATGCATAGTCACACATTGTCTGAAATAAACGAAATTGTGATCTAAGTATTTCAAGGTTTTTCAAGATTTCTAGTCACTAGCGCTGCATAAAAACTCAGCTATAAACAATGACCATACACGGTCAGTGGGAAGACAGGAGGCGAGGGGAAGGACTAACCCCCCGATCTTATATGCCGAGGTTAAGCCTATACTATCCTTAAGAGAGTACTGTACTAGTCACTCCAGGCCGTAACCTGGCGCTTTTTGAATTTCTTCACTTTGACATTCAGCTAGCTGTGGGCAAAACTTCCTCCCTGTCGGGAGTGGCCTGGAGGCGGACTCGTGCACGGGGCACTCGTCCATCAAGTGTATCGATACAGTTTCCGCCACCGGTTCAAAGTCTGCTGTAGTGCCCTCGCTCGTCGCCCCTGGGTCAGAGGTTCCGTGTTTTCACCCTGCACGCAACAGGGCGACACACTCCGAGCCCACCACTTGCTTTACAGGCGGCCGCTCAGTCACTCTCCAGTTCGACCAGGGCCACCGGCACCCATCCCCAGACGGGCATCACTGCGCCACCCACCGACCACGGTGTGTGACAGTCCTCCGCCCCGGATTAAGAGAGTACTAGTCACTAAGAGAGTACTAGTCACTAAGAGAGTACTAGTCACTAAGAGAGTACTAGTCACTAAGAGAGTACTAGTCACTAAGAGAGTACTAGTGACCCTTGCGCTTCTTGAATTTCTCCACTTTGACATTCAAGGCACAACTTAGGTAGGGCAGCTCCCTGTTGGAAGAGTGGCCGGAGTTGGTCTCATGCAAGGCGACTGTCCACGAGGGACCTGCGCTGAGACAACACTCGTCCATCGAGTGTATCGATACAGCTTCCGTCACATGTTGAAAGAATGCTGCAGTGCCGTCTCCCTCTACCCCTGGGTCGGGGTTTCAGAATGTCACCCTGCACGCAACAGTGTGAAGTCGCCCACAGTTATACCAGTGGATGCCCCTTAAGGTTGGCTTAAGGAACTGTTTTTCTCTTCTCTTGGTTACTTGAAAATCTAATTGTTCACAATTGAAGAGCTGTATTACCAGTTACTATATGGTTCTCGGTATTGTGGCCAGAGTTTATTTAACAAAGCGCTTTTGATACGTATAAAAGGCGCTGTATAAAGATATATACATGCATACATATATACAAACATACATACACAGGGCTGCTTTAAGCTTGCTCGAGTGGCTAGACATGCATGATGCATAAGCTACGCTCTTGAACATACTGCAGGACGCATAGCATACAACTGCCCTACCCCTCACAAGAACGCCTTTGATCTATCAGACTGGCTGGCAGTTCATAGGAAATCTGCTACATGGACATCTATACCCAATAGCAGTTGGACCAGAAATTTTGTCGGCTATAACAATCGACTCGCGTGCGATAATTCATCAATTCATGGCGAATCCAAATAGGCCTACATTGTTAGCGAGGCAGTCAAGGCGTCTAATTTTTCATCTTTTAAGCTTCTTTTTACGGTTTCTACGTGTAATTAAGGGCTCTTCTGTAATTGCCCTTCGATGGTTGATAAGAAACAGCTTTACTGGATCCTGGAAAAATAAATCTTATAGCGTAGCGACAAAATTTGTGCGAATTTATATAGCCCCTAGTAAAACCAATAGGCAGAATTTCGTGTAATAGTTTAAAATTACGGCACCCATGTGGCAAGAAAAATAGGTTTATCATATATGTATATGTATGCATATATGTATGACATTATATGTATGTATGCATGTATGTGTGTATGTATGTATATATGTTTGCATGTATGCATGCATGTATGTATGTATGTATGTATATATGTATGCATGTATGCATGCATGTATGTATGTATGTATGTATATATGTATGCATGTATGCATGTATGTATGTATGTATGTATGTATGTATGTATGTGTGTATGTATGTATGTATGTATGACCCCCAATGAATAATTTGTTTCTGACCCTGGGCCAGCCCTAGGAGGGTAAAGGATTCCCATGAAAATCCCTGTCAGCTCAGTACATATTTTTATCTATGGGATATTATAGTGATTATATACGTATGCTATATATCTGTTGATTATGTATCGTATATAGGCCTAATCGGGTGATGTATAGATCGATGCTGGTTGTATACAACAATTTTGTGGGAACACATTTCGGTCGAACGTGGCTTTCACGGATTGAATTCACGGTTCAATGGAGGTCCGATTACTCCAACTGCAACACCCCCCGTCCACTTCACTTTTGTCGTCAACAGAGGGCATCATTCATGCCTTGGTGTCTTACTACTTCGCTTTCAATACAGTCCACGAGGGCCGACATCTGGCGAATAAGTCCACTGCTTGCGTGTACGTCCATAAGTCCGTCGCAGGCAGCAGACGACTTCCGGCGGCCACGTTCTAGCTCCCGCATAAATCTTCTTTTCACCGGCGTTTCTATAATTAGCCCTGCGGCAAAAGGAGTGGGCAACGTCTAAATCACACCAGGTGGCATACGATTAAGGATTCGCTTTAGTGAAGAGAATATTGACGAGCTATACGTAGACTGGGGAACAGGCACATGCAGCCTATACACAGACGTATGCATGCATAAAATCGTCGCCACAATGAGCCAGTGAGTCCTGACCCCCTACCTGGAAATTCTTTTGGTCACCACCTTTGACCCTAAGCTTAACATTTTTGGTTCTTAATTTCTTCGGGTTAGGATACATGTAAACATGGAGGTCTGCTATAGAAAGGCAAAGGGACAGATGAAATCCTAGCCTCAGCGCCATCGTAATCGTTATCGTAAACTCGAAATTTCCAAAGCGCTGCTTAAAAGCGAAGCTCAGGGTATCAGCTTATTCACGAACGTTGCATCAATTCAGTGGGGTTGTCCAAAGATGTCATGGCAACAACCAAGTTCGGTTGCCAAAAGACCAGAGAGAGAAGGGAGAGAGAGACAGATAGACAGACAGAGAAGGGGGAGTTGAGCTCCTATGGTGGGTTGTGTTTAAGCTGAGAGAAATGGGGATACCTGAATTCTTCTTCTTAATCCTTACAAGCCTTCGCCATCATTGCTCCTCTTTCCATCTCTATATCTCTACATCTACCGTACATCTCTACATCTCTACATTTCGTTCACAACTGAAAACCGTCGGGAGACTCATGCCAAGGAGGGGTCCTGGTTAGAGCTCACAGCAATACTGATCAGCAAAGCACGCAAGGACGGCCTCCGACAACCCTACACCAGCAAAGTATAGACACAGCAAACCTAATTAAACCATCAAACAGATTCTGTACATATGCTGAACATTAAGGAAACGGTCAATATGCATGAAGTCTGTCTGTCGCTTTTGTATACTAAACCCTTATCCGGTGAAATGAAACTCTATTAGAAGAGTATATATATATATATATATATATATATATATATATATATATATATATATATATATATATATATATATATATATATATATATATATATATATATATATATATATATATATATATATATATATATATATATATATATATATATATATATATATATATATATATATATATATATATATATATATTAGCCACTTATATTTATTATGTATTGGATATCTATTGATTATGTATGGCATATATGTTATTACATATGATATGTATAGGTCGGTGCGTATAGTTATACTAATAGGACGAATAGATAAATTCTGCGACCTCTTGCGGCTCTCATTGCGATACCAGTGAACGAGATTCCGAAGCGGTTGAATACACAATTTGCGCCGAGTGAAGACCGCTTGCGCGCTTCGATTTCGCATATCGAACAAACGGAGACGCTTAGGACTCTGAGAAGAAGCAGGAGCAGGATGAGCAGAAGCAGGAGCAGGAGTAGGAGCAGAAGCACGAGCAGGATGAGCAGAAGGAGGAGGGAGGAGGAGAAGGAGGAGAAGGAGGAAGAGGAGGAGGCGGAGAAGGAGGACGAAGACAAGGACAAGGAGGACGAGGAGTAGGAGAAGGAGGAAGAGGACGAGGACGAGGAGGAGGAGGAGGAAGAGGAGGAATAGGAGCAGGAGGAGCAGAAGGAAGGGTGGAGCAGGAGGAGAAAGGAGGAGCAGGAAGAGAAGGAAGAGGAAGATAACGAGGGGCAGAAGGAGGAGGAGGAAAAGCATGAGGAGGAAGTGGAAGAGTAAGCGGAGGAAGAGGAGGCTGGGAGAAGAGATGAGAAAGAGGGAGGATGAACGAAGACTGGAGGGAAAAGAGGATAATGCGATCGTAGAAGAGAAGGGGAAGAAAGAGGAGGAAGAGAAAGAGGCGGAGGAACGGAGATTGAAGAACATGGAGGAGAAAAGAGGCCGAAAAAGAGGAGGAAGAGGTTTCGGGGAGAAGGAAGATGACATGGAAGAGGAGGAGAAGGAAGAAGGGAGGATGAGGAGGATGAGGATGGAAGAGATGGAGATGGAAAAGGGCCGATCCATTTAGTGCTCTTGAACCGAGAGATCATAAGCAAAACTGAGGAAAAGATTCCACAGCAAATTGGCCGAGAATCTCATCAAAATACAACTCAACATCCATAGGTGGCGCCACAAGACATCGCTGCACCTTCTGCACGCAACGAATCTATTACCACCACATAACTATTAACATCTCGATTTTCTGGCTTCACATAAACACACAATGTTATACTGTATGCTAGACAGTATGTATAAATATACATATTCTGCATAAACAACGTCTAAATATAATATATATTATATATTTACATACATACATACATACATTCATATACATACATACATACATACATACATACATTCATATACATACATACATATACATACATACATATACATACATACATATACATACATAAATCTTATCCTGATTCTTCCTCTTCCCCTCATCTCTCTTCTCGCTTCAATTTCAAACAGCATCCACCGTAGCCGTCCGACTGTCTGAGTGCCTGACTCCTGGATCTTGACCCTTTTGCCTATCGATTTTGTTTTGACTGAGCGCCTGTGAATAAGCTGGTTCCCGCGACTTAGCTTTTATTGAGCGCTGTAGAAATCTCGAGATTACGATTACGATTACGATACATAGTACATGGATAAATACATACATACAATCATACATACATACATACTACATACATACATACATACAATCATACATACATACACACACACATATATATAGAAATATATAAACACATTGTTGCATGCTGGTTTATGAATGGCTCGTATCTGTTGTCAGAGGCAGAACCAGCAACACAGCGTCTTGATTGAAAATCGTTTTTTCTTCCAAGTAACGAAACTGTTTCAAGCACACGACAAACAAAACCTCGAAGTAACTCAACGACGACATTAAACGATCCATCGAACTCTCTCTTCCTCTCCCTCCGATAGGCCTACGTCTCTTCTCCTATGTGTCTGTCTTCTCCTATGTCTCTTCTCCTATGTGTCTTCTCCTATGTATCTTCTCCTATGTCCTATATCTCTTCCCCTATGTCTCTTCTCCTATGTGTCTGTCTTCTCCTATGTCGTCTCCTCTCTGTTTATACTTTCGCTCAGACAAGTGCGGCAACAATCCCACCAACTCTCTTTCTACCGTTTTCCCACAGACGTGTCTGAGCACGTGCCATCTCCAGACACACCCCTTCTCTCTTTCCTCTGCTCCTTCAACAGACAGGTGCATGAGCACGTGTCACCTTCAGACACAGCCAACCTTCCCACGTGCCCTCGCAACACACACACACACACACAGACACACACACACACATATATATATGTCTAGATCTTTGTAATATCAAAAATGAATGAAGAAACGAACGGATGAGCGAACGAACGAACGAATGAAAGACCGTGTGAATGATTGAACGAAGGATCGAACGAAGGAAGGAATGTGACGTCCCAATTTGGCTGACTGTGCAAACGATTCCGTGACTATTCTACACGGCCAGCACTATCTTCATCGTAATTCATCGTTGACCAGCAAAGCTGAAGCGAGGCTCTGATCGCAGCATATGGCTCAGCCTGGCGTAAACCTCATCCTATCGATTTCGGGCCTCGATCTCACCAGCCGAGCTTAACAGCCGCATCTCGTGAAGCCCTGTTTCGACAGCACTATTGACGGACGGACGGACGGACGGACATATATACAGACAGATATACAGACAGACAAACAGAGGCAAACAGACACATATACAGACAGACAGACACACCAACGGACAGAATGACACAGACAGACAGAGACACACACATAGACAGACACACACACATACACAGCTTGGATTCCGATTGCAGAGTAGTTCTATATAATGTTTTCAAGAATATGCAACCATTTTAATTTTTCTAGCCTCTAAGAAGAAAGACATCTTGGAAGAAAAGGATTGTCCTCTACCTGCAAAACGTTTTTCTGGCAGATCTACTAAGTAAAAATATTACCAGGCATCACTCGACTGTCCATTTAATATTTATCCACAATCCAGTAGTTCATTAATCTATTAACTTTAATCATATTGTTTTGCATAAGCCAACAGTCAGTCAGATCCAAAAGCTGAACATGAGTAAAACTGAGGTGATTGGTTTGAACAAAGTTTGCAGTGGCTATAAAACAGGCGAAATATCTTCTAAACTACTTAGAACCCATGTTACATTACCATGCTAGAGGTTCTGACCAATGGTGTAGCGAGCATCTCCTACAAACCAAGGGACAAAGTGTAAACCGTCACCCACATCTGGTACATTCACCAACTTCTAAAACATCACTTGCCCCCCCCCCCCTAACCTGCACCTAGGTGCATTTGTTCCTTTGACTCTGCCAACATAGCATAACCTCCCTTTTGATTCCCAAGCAAGGTCTTGTGCTTTGGATTTTAAGATGATAATGCACTTTGACAATGTGATCCATGTCGATTTCGCATGCCAGGCTCGGGATTCGAACCCGAGTCGCAGAGAAAAAATCCGACATGTTACCTGTTGGCCACCGTATCGCCTCACCAGGATCACATACATTGGTTCTTACGCAAGTATTTATGTACTTGGACACAGCACTGTTTAAGAACCTCGCAAAGGTGCAGGTACTTATCAGACTGAATTTGCCCTCATTTTTGCAGATTTTGCCCAAGGAACCCTTTAACTGCAGCCCTTGTGAGCGGAAAGTCACACCACTTGACTCTGGTTCCCTTCCTCAGGTCCATCCACCGCTAAACCACCGGCTCTGACCATCAGCAAAAGTCAACAACCGATCAAGCATAAACTCAAACAAAAACACCAAACAGCAGATGATAAGCAAAGAATTGTTACACAACGAACGAATGAATGAATGAATGAATGAACAAATCATTTACTGCATTCACTACAGGCTACTGAATTTATTCTCTATTAAAAGAACATTGCTATGATATGATACAAAATAATCAACTCAATTAAACCAGTTTGTCTCTTTAATTGAAAAAGTTATAACATTCAGCTGAATTGGTTCTTCTCCTTCGTCAGAAAGTTGAGGCACATTCCCGTAGGCTTCGTTCTCTCCAGGTGGCTAACGCTGCACTGGCATGACCGTGGAAGCTCCGGCCCCAACTTCCGCATCCTCTGAACGCCAAAGCTGAGTGATGGTCTTCGTCTGGGTATAAAAGTTGATACCCTAAAAATTCAGCAGCAGCAACCAAGCATTACAACATCTGTCATCATTCCTCATCCTTGATGTCACACAGTTCAGGAAACTGAACATGATTTCAACTCTGGATAGGAATTCGGTGGTTGGACTCCTGGTTGGGCTTTGGGAAAGAGTATTTTTACATTAATTTTTACTATTATTGTTATATTCACGCTCTATAAGCTTGAAAAACAAAAGAAACAGACTGTGAGCAGCATAACTTATCATTAATCCGCAATATTCCATGACATCACCACCCCCAAAACTAGTCATCACAGAATAGTGGGGCTAACGAAATTTAAAAAAAACAACCAGTAAGATAAATGCAATGCTGTTGCATACCTGTTTCCCATAGAAATTTGTGTCACCAAGGAAGGAAGCCCGAGAACCGGTGAAAGAGAACATTGGCAGAGGAACTGGAATTGGAACATTGACTCCAATCTAAAAAGAACAGAATCTGTACATCAGAGACCCATATGGGAATATGGGTTTCATAAGGGACCCAGATGGGCATGCTGGATGGGCAACCCACGTCAACACAATTGGCCATGCAGATCATCTTCTTGCAACAAGTTTAAACTGTTTAAAATTGTTTCTAACCAATACAACATTGCTCAAGGATACTCGGGCTGTGATCTCCTCTTGGCAAACCCATTATTTTATTTCATTACTTTATTTATTAATTGCAATTACTGTGCACAAGGTCAGTAAATCTGAATGCAAAGTGTGAGATAAATGTTCTTAAACAACGCTCCAGAGACACTGGTAACGTCTACATCAAGGCGCCTCTGGTCTTGAAGATGCCAGTTTGTAAACCGATAGAGGAGGCTATATTTCAGAGATCTGATTTTCGGGCTAACATGGTCTGTACACGGGGACCTTAAATGGTTGGCACCCATTCAAATGGGCGACATTAGTGAAGGATCTTACCTGACAAATTCTTGAAAAATGAGCAAGGTTGAGGCCATACAGTTGCTATACAAAAACACGTACATATACAGGGAATCTACCGAGAGTCTGCCTGCTCAGCAGACTCAAACCCACAATTGTTGGATTACAGACCCAACCTGCTACTGAATAAACCATCAACCCACAGGTAAAGCAGATTAAACAAAACTATTACTAAAAGTGACCAGTCTTATATGTCTGATTCTTCTGACAACCAGCATTAGCCGATCAATCACAAGACCAGACAAAAAAGGGCATCATACTCATACCTGACCGACATCAATCCGCTCTGCAAACTTGCGTGCTGTGGCACCGTTTGTCGTAAAAATGGCTGTGCCGTTGCCATAGGGATTACTGTTGATGATGTTGATGGCATCGTCGAGAGTTTCAGCCTCCAGGCTACACAGAACTGGGCCAAAGATTTCTTCCTTGTAGCAGACCATGTTTGGCTACAATTATGACCGTTATCATTTTAGCTGCTTTTAGCAAACGTACAACTGATCCCTCAGGACAGAAAACAAAACAGAACAACAGAAAGAAATAGTCCTCACCTCACAGCAAAGGTCAATGAGTTCACGAACAAAAGAGCATTTATATAAATTATTTTAACTAACAGTTTTACCTTTACGAGGTATATCTGGTTAGAAATGTCAGCTTTAACAGGTGAAAAGATGTATAAAAAGAACTGCCCTCTAAAACCACGTCCAGTGGAAACATTTTAGTCTAGAACAAATCATAAAATTATCTATCTTAAGAATCTTGAAGGTATTAATCTTCAAGATTCTCAAAGTAGATAAGTTTATGATCCCCTATCTGTCTGTTCTAGACTAAAACTGTTTTCACTGGATGTGGCTTTAGAGGGCAGTTTTCTTTATACAGCTGATAGCACTGGACCTACTTTTGGTCTTTGATCATCTTTCATTTGGTCTAAAGACTTGGTCTAAAGACTGTTTCTTTGTGCAGTCATCCTCATTGTCCACCTTTGTTATCCTAACATCAAACCTGCTTCATATTTCTTTAATCTTCAACATCATCATCAGCAGCAGCAGCAGCAGCAGCAGCAACAGCAGCAGCCTTATAAATATCCACCACCACCACCACCACCACCACCACCAACACCACTACCACCACCACCACCACTACCATGAACACGACCACGACCACCACAAACCTACCTGGACTTTGTGCAGCACAGTTGGTCCCACAAAATTCCCCTTCTCGTAACCCTTGACAACAAGACTTCGGCCGTCCAACAGTAGCTCGGCACCCTCCTGCACGCCCTTTGCCACAAGATCCAGCACTCTCTGCTTCGCCTGAGGGGTAATCAGTGGTCCAAGATCAGCCCCTGGCTCCGTACCTACAGCAAAGAATAGATTTTAAACAATCCATTATCTAATTGCAATAATAACTTGTAAATACACCAATATATACGCATATATGTATGTAACAAATTTAATAAATATATATATATAAATATACCTATATAATATATATGCAGCACAGTGGTCTATCGGTAACGCGTTTGGCAAATGATCATGCGGTTGCAGGTTCGACCCTGTGTATTGACCCTGAGCAAGTTGTTAGTGCACACCATGCCTCTGTCACCAAGCAGTAGAATTTGGTACCGGTGTAAGCTGGGAAGCAAATGGCAAGTCCTGCAATGCGCTGGTCCCATTTCCAGGACCTTGGGATTCGTTGATTGCCAGCTCAAGATCCTAAATAAAAGGAAATAAGCACCTCCCCTGTGTCTTATTTGTGGGATATGGGATACTTTACTTCATATCTATACATATATATATATATATATATATATCTATATGAAGTTGCTCTAATTGTTTCATTACAAATATTATACATTTCGTTAGTTTTTGAGAAAATCTTTTAAGACATCTCAGAAGCACGGCAATCACGGATATCAACCTGACCTACACAGGTGTAACTGAAGGTAAGCAGAGAATGTATGTTGAGCACGGCAAAGATGCTGATGCTAAGCTTTTCTGAGATGGTGAGAAATTTCAAAGACTTACATTACATTCACCATCAAGAGAAGGGGGACCACTGACCTGCGTTGACCTTCAGTTTTTTAGCTCTTGCTACAACCTCAGGAATCCACTTTCGTGCCTCTCCAACCCAAATAACAGTCGAAAGCGCCATGCACCTTTGACCCGCGGCACCAAAGGCAGCACCAACCAAGGCATTCAGTGTCGCTTCCTTGTTGGCATCTGGCAGAATGACACCGTGGTTTTTAGCACCCTGCCAATGGATATTTAAGAACAGGATTCATCAAGAATTTGAAATTCAGTTTATCTAATTAAAAAATTGTTTACAAACTCTTAAATATGTGAAATTTCCCAATATGGAAATCTCGCTTCCAATGTTACCATTTTGTTACGCCAAAAATTTTGAAATCCTGCGAATTAATGTTTTTCTTCTGTCTCTTTTTTGTGACAGTATTTATGGTGCAAATCAGTGCACCGAGGAAATAGTCTCTGAAGAAATCAAATACTTAAAATAATCATTCATTCAGAGCAATTATGTTACAGCCCTTCAAGATGAAATCACAGTAAGGTCCTGTTGTGCCTCGTACCAGGAAGGTTTTGGGTTCTCGAGCATGCTTTGTTGTTGGAAATCACTGCTCAGTTCTGTTTGCTGTGACATTTCTTTAATGTCATTCAGGTCTAAACTTAAAATAAACTATCAAACAGTAATGCGGAAACTCTGTTAAAGGATTCAGTGAAACTAGTGAAGCTTTAAAACTTAGTCACTCTGCAAAGCCTTCATAAAAATGTCTTATGACTTTTAAACATTTTCAAATAACATTTTCAAATAACATGATGAAATAATGTTTACATGTTCGTTTCTAATGTCCACATATTCGTTTTACCAATCAAAACAGCGCAAAAACTGTACCATATTTGACTGGACTCGCTTGCCGTTCTTCGACCCACGTTCATAGATATACCTTCCCTAAATGACAACATCAGAACCACATACAACGGTAACAAACACAGTCAAAGTACCATAGCGAAACTTAAAACACGTGCATTTTTAAAAATTAATACAAATCAATTATCAATCATTTGAGTGTTTTAGCATTTTTATGCTTAATAAAGCTTTCTTTTTTGATTTAATAACTTTTTTCTACTCTGAAGATGATCAGGTTATTTTGAAAATAATCTACTTAAGAAAGCACACTTTGGTATTGTAGTTTTCTACTATGCCGCAAACGAAGAAACTTACAGCTCGATCTGAACCAACAAAAGAAATTGCTCTGATATCTGGACTGTCACAGATGAAAGTCACGGCTGTCGAGAAAAAAGAACATGCGCACAATCAAGAGATTAAACAACAGATTAAGATTCGGATGCCGATAAAAAAAGTATCTTTAATAGAAGCCGTATTGACAACAAGAAAATTATTGATTACATTTATTCATAATAACTGTAAGGCACAGACAATAAAAAACAAAAAATCTCTGAAAAAGTGAAAGCTGAAGATTAAAATTTAAAGAAAACATACTGTTCAACTCTTTTCTGATGTACTGCTATTCCTCAGATTCCTTACTATTGGCCTACTTTTCCCAGCTGCATTTCACCATCAGCTTTTCCCTGTCCAAATGGACTGCCCTTGCTGGGTCTTAACCAGATTCATCCAACATTTTCACCAAACTTGTTGGTCACACTTAGCAGCTGAATGTTTTGTTGCAAATTATCTAAGACAAATTACAGCAGTTCTGCCACCACATGCCAGCACTAAGAAAATAAAGTCGCTAACACTTCATACTTTTATTATTTCTTCATTTATTAAGCACCACTATGTAATAACAAAGCATCAGTTGATGACGCTGAGCAGTTGTGAGTGAAGGACTTGCTCAAGGTCCCTACACAGTAACCATCTCAGGGGAGGATTGAACCCATACTCTCCATGCTACAAGTCAAGCGCTATATCCAACTGGCTACTATGCCCCACAAATACCATACCCATGGCTTTTACTCAGGGTTCACTGTGAAGACTGCTCAATTTCTTCTTTTCCATAGAAGTTTCTAGACGAGGTTTTTGTGGAATCAGCGACACTGGTAATGCCACGATAAACTGGTCTTGCAATGATATGATCTTGTTGCTACCTTCTTGAGCTCCATGGATAACGTTGACTGTGCCAGGTGGCAGGCCAGCCTCATTGCACAGCTGCATCAGAAGCATTGTGGCTCCGGGGTCACGCTCCGAAGGCTTCAGGACCATCGTGTTACCACAGACTAAGGCCACAGGAAACATCTGAAAAGAAATCAGACAGCAAATGTGTAATATTCACTGCTATGAATTTGCACAACCAGACGCAGCCGAAACCACTGAAACTTCATACCTTTATCACACATTTTTCTCCCTCTTTCAATTTTCTTACCCTCTTTGTAACTTTGACTGCACCATTCTTCCAGTGCACAAGGCAGTTTTTACCTTCTTCACCACTAGCCATTTAAGCAGTGTAACAATGGGCCCACAGGGCCTACAACTGTTGGTGATGGGCCTGATCTTAAAAGAAGGGCCAGCTTAGAGCCTCACACAGTATGAACTTTCACCCAAGATGACCCATTTGAGTAACCTGCGTGTGACCCAATATTTAAAGTTACGCCACTGAGCCATTCTCTACTGAATTCCTCTGCTTTCAGCATTCCATCCTTTTCATCCTCTTTCTGTCTCTTATTGCAAGAAACTGACAACCCATCCTTTACCAGCAGCCCACGCTTTTGAGCTAAATTTTATAAATGTTGGATAACCACAGAATGTACCATTCATCCAACAGAATGTATAAAATTTAAGCTTCCAATTTAAAACTCTGCATAACAGTTAAGTTCAGTAACATTAGCTTCACAAGTAATTAAGCCAACTATCAGAAAAGCAGATGCATGTGTTTTACATCTAAGATCTACAAAGGAACAATCCGACTGACCCACATGGGAATCATGGCTGGGAAGTTGAATGGCGTTATTCCAGCTGTGACTCCAAGCGGCTGGCGCTGGGTGATCGTGTCCATGTCCTTGGCGATGTTCTGAAGTGCTTCACCAAGATGCAGAGACGTTATGCTACAGCAATGCTCAACAACCTCTGCCAAGACAAAAACCATGCTGTTAGGGACATTGATCGTCATACTCTAAGCACATTTTGCACACTGATCTTAGAAGTTACCATATAGGTCTCTGCTAGGTAGATTCTTACCCCTTCGATTGCCACAGGTGCAGTTTTGCGACAATCTATAAATTATCTTTGGAAATTACCCGAACAGTCACTGATAGATTCTAACCACCAATCACTAAAAAATTACTTGAAATGACTAAGGTATGCATGAATACTCGGATTCTTACCACATATCACAAAACTGATCACCATAAATTAAAATTTCAGAAAAACTTGAACAGATGCTTTGGAGATCTTAAACACTACATCAAATAAACTCAACGTGAGTCTAATACCATATGTCTGCATTAATACAAGTTAAAGCTGAAGCACACATATGAGCGCTTATTACTAACAACAGTAAGTGACTCACGGAGGCCACGCATGACGTCACCCTTTGCATCCTCGAATGTCTTGCCCTGCTCAAGAGTTATGTTGGCTGCAATTTTTTCCTAAGAAAAAAAGATACTTCTTTTTCTACAAAAAATATTGGTCAGCAACAAATCCCAATTAAATAGAGTGGTTGACCTACTTTTGGCAAATGAGCAAATGACATGCGAACAACTGACCTCTTTTGAAAGATCTGGCCAAATTCAGACCAATCAATAAACACCAAAGAAGCAGTTGACCTACTTTAGATAAATCACTGAGCATTCCAGGCTTAGCTGATCTGCTTTTGATTAAGCAAAATATTATAATCATTAATCTAGTTTAGAGCAAAGCAGGTTTCTTGTTACTATTGCCTGGTATTTATCCTCATCAATAATCATGAATTTTAAAAACCAAGCAAACTACACGACACAAAATACAAGATGATACAGAAACGCAAGGAATGAAGTGTAACAGATGGGATTTCAACCGACATACCAGATTCTGTTTAACCAGATTTTGCAACTTAAACATGTGTTGCTGTCGCGTCAGGATGGTTGTCTTAGACCAGTCTGCAAATGCCTTCTTGCACGAAGCAACCGCAGCTTCCATTTCAGCGGTTGTCGTCTTTGGTACAAGTGATATGACATCATTGGTTGCCTACAGACAAACAGCTTACAAATACAATTCCAATCAGAAAGAAGAGTTGGCTATTTCAGAACAGATTTCAGCACAATCTTTTACTGCAAACACGGTTTAAGAATTTGTTTGTTTTTTGGTCACTGTAGAAATCTGAGTTTAAGATTATAAATACCACTAAGAGCTGGGCCTGATGATGTAATGTATATAATGTAATGTTACAAAATATAAAGTAATGTAATGTAAATCTCCAAAATTTTCTCAGCACCACACAAGAGCTGCATGAGGAAGACCAGCTTATTCACTGGCGCTATATCAAATTATGAAATCATCTCTACAAGAGCTGATTCGATGTTATTACTATCTGGGAATGAACTAACAATATCTCCCAGTGCTCCAGCTCAAAACTACTCAACATGTGTGCACATTTGGCATATTTTATACACAGCACAGCTATCACTGGGCATTGATGCATACAGAATAACCACCTCAACACCACATATGTAAAACCTGCAGGCTGTTACAACAGTCTACACGGCTATAAACAAGTTCACCTCAGACTCTGACCTGACGACCTCTGCCCTATGTCACATGGACTTCAGACTTCCAGATCACATTGGGCTGCCCTGCATTTTGGCAGAGCTCCCAAAATGGTTCACTGATCATAGTTCACCAAGGGTCAGTGTTTGCCATGGACCATAGGTAAACAGCAACTTTAAGAAACCATACCGGATTATGCAATTCAATCCAGTCGTTTGTCTTTGATTCAACGAACTTCCCATCAAGGAAGAGCTTTGTAGTGGGCTGTAACAAATCATAAAGTAAACTTAAACTGCTAATTATGCATCATATATTTATAAGTCATAGTTAAATAAAATCTTGAATTTATGCACCCTAACATGTGCTGTTGAAAATAGCATACGAAGAACGTAAAACCCCCTTAACAATGCAAGGACTGGTCTCGGTTATTTTATTTATTTATTTTTGCATTTATTAAGAGCCACTGTCTAATGACTAAACATCAACTAAGCATCAGCTGATAACATAAAGCAACTGTGAGTGAAGGACTTGCTCAAGGTCCCTAAACTGCAACCGTCCAAGGGGAGGCTCGAACCCATGCTCTCCGTGTTACAAGCCAAATGCTCTACCCAATCAGCCACCGAGCCTCATAGATACACTCATCATGAACTTTCAACCCGACATTACAGAGCACCTGCAGAAAACAACAGACCTGCTAGAGGTAGCATGATGGATACACATGGTGGCTTACATACTGGATGTCAAGTTCTGTGACCCAGGGTTCAAGTCTCAGCCCATCGAGTGAAACTGACGTATATTCCATTTTCAATCTGTGCAAACCACAGTGGCCATCAACAGAGATACAAGAGCCTACTTGACCTCAACGTACACAGACAGATCTGCAGAAAATCAGATGCTGGAAGTATCCTACTCATCTTTAAATGGTTACAGTCATTTCTCAACTTACCACAGAACTACTGGCATAGAACCGTTTGATCAGCTGACTGAAATGGCTCTGAAAGTAGCAAACATAGGCTAAGCAATACATTACATAATATATTTACCAATACTGGATCCATAATTTGTTACGATAACCAGCTAAAGAGCAAAAATGTGCAACAGAATTCCCCAAATGCTCGAACACTTGTGGAACTCTGTGCAATGCTCCACAGATTATGATTTTTTACTAGGATTTTCCTTGAAGTGGCCATAAACCGAAGCCTTGTGTATTTTGCGAAGGTGCTGTGGAAGTCATTAGATTGTTCAGATTCATACCAGTCATCTGACAGCAGTCATATGGTATGAAACCCTGAAGTGGTTGTACTAGTTACCAAAACTTGTGTTGCGTGGAACCAACCTTCCACCTCTGTATCTTTGGTTCAACCTGGATTGCTGTTATCACATATGTGCCTCAGCCAAATGACTTAACAACCACATAACCAGGCCCAGCCATGAAGGCCAATACAAATGGCCACTTGCAGTCTTTATATAAAATGGCCACCCATTTTTGTCTGAGAGAAATTTGAGTGCTGAAAGCTACCAAAAGGAATCCTAATAAATGAGTAATCCATAAGCGGTTCCCACAAAACGTGCAGCACCAAAAAATTTATCCATGAGTGTTGAAGTATACTTACCTGATTTCTTAATTTTTAGATACCAGCAACAATATTGTGAAAAACTGTGCGTTATTACTCGGCGATTTCTTCATTTATTGACAACAATAAAAGTATTTAAAAAACCAGCATTAGTGTGTTACATACTTGCTTACTTTATTTATTGGGAATGTGCAGCGTTCTAGCTTCTCACACACTCTGGGGTGGCCATATTGTTTATAAGTAGGACGACACAAGCGATCGTTTCTCAAGAATTACTGGGTTCATAAATAATGGATCTTCAGTCCATTGCCTTACCTTGCGCTACTATGGTTGGCACAGGGCAGACAACTTAATATTCATAATATATAATACAATTTATAATATATATAATTAATATTTATTAGTAGGGCATACAACTTAATATTCATAACATATAATACAATTTATAATATTTATAATAATATTTATTAGTAGGGCATACAACTGCTTAAACGTTTGCAAATCCAGAGCATTTAGTCACGAACCGATTTTAAATTTTAAACTGTGTACGCCACCACTTTCCTCTTAAACTTCATAGGTCGTGCAAACTTCACGCACACAAAGACTGCTGGAGTATACGGCATTAGCGGGTCTACCAAGGACTAACCATACGTTTGCATTCAGACCACATATCCTGACCTATATACCCTCACGACAATCTGCATCTACTTCAAACCGAACAACCTGTTTTAACTTCTACCTAACTTTCGCATTTTCACCAGACTACAAAAATACTATTGCTAGATATAAGTTGAAGTAATGCAATCGTTAAATCAGACATTTCGAGTTGACATGCAACAGTTTCGAAGCATTTCGTGCTGACCTGTTTGCTACACAACGCCCTACATCTCCACAACCCAGCCATTTTGCAAGGCCAGAGCAACACTCTCGAGGCAGGTGCTCGCCTTATATTAATATTCATACATAGCATCTCTCGTCTGATTCGCCAACGGCTTTCTCTTCATGAATTTCAGCCGCTACACGTCATCGGTAAATGTTGAACAGTAATAGTGTAAATAATTAAAATGTAAATAATGTACACGTTTTTCTATAGCGATCGTATGGCCTCGACCTTGATCATTTTCAATTAATTTATGGGGAAACCCTTCACCGCCGCTGCCTGTTTGAATCGGCGTCACACTATTTACGGTTCCCGTGTACGGACGGTGCTAGCACGAGATTCAAATCCCTGAAATAAGCCACGATCGGTATGCGAACCGGCATCGTCATGCACAGTGGCGCCTTGATGTACGCTTTAACCAATGTAGCTAACCAGACCAGTGCTCCCGTGTATCTAGTGGTACGTGGGGAGTCGCTCATTTCTCGCTTTTCGGCCCTTGAGCAGGCAATGGGACGAATCCCACGGTCCTTGATACGGGCCAGCGCATTGCAAAACTTCGTAATTCCGAGATTTCTACAGCGCCCAACGAAAGCCACGTCACGGGGACCAGCCTATGCACAGGCGCTCAGTCAAAACAAATCGAAAGGCAAAAGTGTTCGGTTCCAGGTCAAGACCCAAGAGCCAGTCAGAGATACAGCGTGGCAGCTACGGTGACTTTTCGCGACTTTTCGATTTTGTTTTTTAGTATGATATTAATTCAATTCTGTAATTTTAGAATTCTTTAAATGCAGTTATCAGCGGTAAATGTTGAAGACGATCAGATGCAGAGCATGTAGTTAAATTATTTTCTTTATTTGAATCTCGGGCTAGCACTGTCCATACACAGAAACCTTAAGTGGAGTGACACCAAATCAAACGGGCAGCGGTGGTGAATAAATTCATTTTAAAATGAGCAAGGTCGAGGCCATATGGTCGATATAGAAACACGTGTACATTTATATTTTACAAATATTAGGTTGTGCTTAGACACCTTTAAATCGCTTTTTACCGACGCTACATCTTCGTAAATTTGTTTAATCGCTAGCGTCTACTCTCCAACTTTAAAAGGTCGAAGTTAACGGCTCCCGCAGCCCCAAAAGCACTGAATATTAATACAAAAGCTGTGGCGCCCATTCAAACGGGCAGCGGTGGTGAAGGATCTCACCCGATAAATTCATTGAAAACAGGAGCAGGGTCGAGTCCATACTGGCGCTATAGAAAAACGCGTACATTTACATTTATCATTGATTATACGGATATTGCAACCTCAGACAGATCTGCCTGGATTCCTTAATTGAGAGGCTTTATTAATAGCACATAATCTTAAAACTCGAGATTTCTACTGCGCCCAACGAAAGTTAAGTCGCCGGAACCAGCTTATTCACAGGCGAAATAGTATCCGTGCACTGTTTGTGTGTCTTACGGTTGTTAGATGCAAATGTAAATGTACACGTGCTTTTACAGCGACCGTATGATCTCGACCTTACTTATTTTTCAATGAATTTATCAGATGAGCTCCTTCACCACCGCTGCCCGTTTTTAAAGGGTTTTGCTAGACCCGTTCGCGTCCATCGTATGTTAATTATCGGCCTATTCTAGCGATTAATTGTAGTTACCATCGTTAGACGACATATTTTGGCTGCCTGGGCCGGTTACGTCTGACTTTCATTACCTTATATTTCACGTTTTCCACTGCGCTAGCGATAGCAGCAGCTCCAATGTTTAACGACATCTTATGGCATCAAAGGCCGTTGCCGTCGCCATCCTCCTTTATCCAGGCTTGGGACTGGCACTACCCAAAGAGGGCAGTTGCGGAGTTTCAGATGGCTCTGAGTTTCTGATGTTGTTTTATGACGCCGTGTGGCAACGAGGGCCGTTGACGTCTTCCAGTTCTTGGTGATTCTGCAATATTTAGGTTTTTCAGTTTCGTGATAGAGCCTTCTTTAATTTTGCTTGATGATGTCTCGTTTTTTAATGATTATTATTTTTTATTTATTTATATATATATATATTTTTATTGATTTTTTTATTTATATATATATATATTTTTGTTTATTTATTTATATATATTTTTAAAATTTTTTATTTTATCTATTTTTTTTTTTTAAATATTTATATACATATAGATACACATACACACACATATTTAAATACACATTGTCCTTTTGGTATTGGGCGATATTTACACAAGTCTTCCACCCGTTATTTCTTGGATAAGCTCTGTAGGCCTCCAGCTGCAACAGACTGTGCTGGAGGATGTTTCGGAGGCTCCAGTCAATTCCGAGTGAAAGACATTATTTTATTAGATGGCTGTGGTTAGAGGTAGATGAATATATAACGTCGGTTGAAATCATTTTAGAGGTGTCTAAAATGGGATGCTGTTTATCCAGTGTCTAGCGACATCTTTTGGCTGCCAGGGGCCTTTCACGTCAGTCTTGCCTACCCTAGGAAATGTATCGTAGTTTAATTTAACGTATATTGATTCTTCTATCCGAGTGGTAACATTTTAAGAGAAATTCGCCGCGTTTATTAGGATTTACTGCATCGAAAACAACGCATAATGAAACCGAAGTAAGCGCGAAAGATTTCAAGAAGAGAAGCCAGACGATCCTCTGGGGAAAAGTTAAGTGACTCCAGGTTATATCGCAAAAGTAGTAGTGGTTGTAGGTGGTGGTGGCGTTGGTGATCGTCGTCATCATAGTCACTGTCATAGTCAGCATCGTCCTCTTCGTCATCGTCATCATCATCATCATGGTCGTCGTTGTCATCATCATTATTCGCCCTTTTCCTTTCTTTCTCCTTCTCATCATCTACACCACCGCCACCACCACCACCACCACCACCACCACCACTAAGATGCAACATTACCCATCATCATCGTCGTCGTCGTCATCATCATTGTGATTTTGCTACTGATGGAATATGAAGTTATTGTTCGAGGCGGCCCCGAAGAGTACCAATGATGACAATTCGATGTGTTACATAACAGGTGATTTCTTCAGAATACGAATACTCCACTCATTGTAATGTTTTCTAAATCTCTAATTATTGTAACCGGACACTTGAATTCACGAAGTACATTGTATAGGCCCGAATAATAAGCCCTAGAGGGCTGCAAACATTGCACACTCTAACGTAGGCCCAAGTGAGAATCAACAACATGTTTACTTGCTATTTAAGTTATTAAGAAACATTTGCAGTCCTTTCTGGAGAGTCTAGGGTACCAGATTTAAATCAGGGTGGTAGGTCTATGTAGGAGGGAGCAGGGTCAGACTGAGGGACTGTTGCAACTCTGTGCAGATTTAGATTAAGAGGGTGGGCCTAATCAGGAGGGAGAACGGGGAGACGTGGAGACTGCTGTGCTCGCGAATGGTGCCAGTCTACTTCCGACTGATGGCGAGCTCCATATTCGGACAGGACTTGATCCAGAATTCGTCCATTAAGACCTTCTCCGCGAGGTCACCACGAGCCAGGCAAAGGTTGTTGGCACAGTCCAGAAGAACATCACGCATCTGAAATACACAACGACATTACTCATCACTATCGTCGTCGTCGTTGTAGTCGTCGCTACATACTTTAAATCCCCTCCTCAATCATCATCATCATCACCACCACCACCATTATCATCACCATCAAAATATTCTTCATCGCAGTCATCATAGCAGTCGCCATCTTCGTGGCCATCATCATTATCATCATCGTCGTAGTCATCATCATCGTTATCATCATTATAGTTATCATTATCATCATCATCGTCGTCACTATCATCACTATCATCCTCACGAGAAAGCTATATCGCGTCGTCCGACTTGGAATCCCATTCAATGAATGAATTGAGTTCCAGCGACATTGTCGCGCCTTGCATTTACTGCGTATCTGAAGCCGTGCAGTTTTCTCACTGTACACGCATTCCTCGGTTATTCACACCTAACGCTGTACGTTGCCTCGCGCTCTAATTTCAACTGCTGCACTACAAGCTTTGCAACTGAATTATAACACGAATCCATCACGGCGTGAACCACCACCACCACCACCACCATCACCACCTGCAGCAGCAGCAGCAGCATCAGTGGACGCCTGAGAATTAAATTACTAGAAATGATGACTTGTATTTAAGCACACCGGGTGCCATTTTGATTAATTATGTATCGTAGATCAAAGGCCCACAAACACCACATCTTCTTTCACTTTGCAGAATAAAATTACCCAAGAGCGTTAAGGAGGGAGTAATATAATCTACTAATTATTCGGTACTTGTTTTCCTCCAGCATATATATGCATATACATATATATATCAGCATTGGCTGATATATTTATATCGCTCTTTTACACAAATATAATATATACATATATATTATACATATCATTTATACAATTCTATTTAATATATATGCTGCTTTAAACATATCTATTATATATATACATATATATATATATATATATATATATATACTGACATCGTATCCTGTATATGTGTGTAAGTAAGTAAGTAAGTAAGTAATGCATTTGTTAACACGCCAAATGTCCATTGGCTGAGCTATACAAACAAATAAAATTTATATCGCCTTATTTAAGTCGTGAAATACGCTATAGGCTCACGTATAGGCTCATAGATAATAACAATATTCAAAAGCAGTCAGGAAGGAATACATATGGATCTGTCGACAGATTCACGGGCGAGGGCGAATGGACGTAAACCCCCAATCGCGGTGGACTGATACTTTACAAATTTGTTTCGTAAATTGCATTCCAGTCATACCTGCGCCGCTGACATCGAATACCGGGGTTAGAATTATTTGTTACATAAAATTATTATGCACAGCATGGGCAATAGATGGCGCTAAAGAAGAAATGAAATCTCTTCAGTGAAGTATATATTACTTCTAACAATGTTTGCTGTTATGGCGAGTAGTTGCTTAAATTATTAAATCGAGTTATTAATCCTCAAACTCCTCGAGTTGATCAGTGAATTTCAACAACTGGATCCAATTTATTACCTAACAATTATTTCCCGTAAAATAAAATAATGCGGATGAAATAAAATAATTTGTGATGCTAAATAATTTAAACTGTATCGCATCATCCAAAAATTTGTTTACTCCTCCAAATGAGATTCCTGTAATTCCTTTCTTGTCCTTTGATACCTCTGCTCACTCCAGCTGTTGCTTCATCAAGCTCTTTCATCCACTATTCTTGTTTTACATCTACCATCTTGTTGCTCGTGTACTTTCTTTTATCGCGTCCCAACCAAGTCGCTTTATAGAATACATTGATGCGTGAATATATCTTGTGCTCCACCGTCTTCATAATAGGGAGAGAATATTGTAAGGTGAAGTAAGATCGACGACAACGGCCGTGGAGCCGCAAGATGTCGCTAAAAACTAAAAATGCACTGCTCTCTTTAGACACCTTTTAGACGCTTTCCGCCGACGCTATATATTCGTCAAAGCGCTTAAGGACTACGAGTTCTTCTAAACAGTTTATTCAGTCGACGTCAACGGCATTTGATAGCCTACCATAAGATGCCGTTAAAAGCTTTGAATCCATCCATCGAATTGGAGGGACAAAACACAAATTTAGATTCGGATCACCTAGTCACTATTACACATATCAGTGAGGAAATAGTCAAAGAGGTCACAGTTAGTATGCCTACGAGTAAGCTAAAACAGGCCGACTGGAAGGCATATAGCCGTCTGCCTGTCTGCCCGCCTGACTTCTGAAACCAAACCCTTTCTATCGATTTTGTTTCGCCAATTCTACGACACCTGGAAAAGTCTATAATTAAAAATAACAAAAATAAGAAATTCCGCCCGCTAGCCTTCTGGAACTATTTATAAATGGATCAAACTTCGCAGTGAAATTCAAATATCCCGGGAACTCAACGATTTTCTAGCGTACAAGAAACAAGAAGGACTGGTAGAGTACATTAAAATCGGAAGCCATGATTTACTGGGTAACGGAGGCAAACCAAACAAGGTTGGGCACAGTTTGGAGTATGGCCCCCGCATGAACGATATTGCTTCGAACACGACCAATCCCAATCTAACAGCAAATTCGATAACCGCCGAAACAAAATCTCGAAAACGCAAATTTACTAGCAGCAACTTACACTAAAACGGTCATTTCAAATACATCGGACTTCACGAAGTTTTGGAATAAAAAGCATACATTACTGACAAATGGCAAATGGAATACGCCAAGAAATTTGAATATCGAGACTATCACGGTCCGTACGCGGGGACCTTAAATGGCATGGAGCCCATTCAAACGGGCAGCGGTGGCGAAGGATCTCACCCGACAAATTCATTGAAAAAGAAGCAGGATCGATGCCATTCGGTTGCTATAGAAAAACGTTTACATGTACTATTGATCAGAAAGGTCGATTCTGTAAGGCTCGGGTACTAAGTCAGACCCTAGTCGGAAAAGTTCAATTAACCCGATTAAGATTAGGTCATGTACAATCTTAAACCTCATTCCACTGGTGTAAGCGATATGTGCAGTGTTCAAGAAACCATCCACCAACTGCTATTACATTGTCGTTAATACCAAACTGCACAGACACTCCGTGAGAAATGTATTGCCAAAACTTGGACTTAACTTTAGAAACCTTTTATATTATATTGCCAATTTATGTAAAATGAAGTACCCTCTGACAGATTGCATAAATAAAGCTCGCATTCTATAGCGCCCAATGAAAACTAAGTCACGGGAACCAGCTTATTCACAGGCGCTACTTAACTGTTGTACCGACGAAATCTTGTGATGATGGGTGACTCCACGGAAGGCCTATGTACTTTGTAGGACGGTACGCTGCTAGTACTGTTGTTAATTGAAATACCCGGTTTGATATAATTAAGTTGATACACTGTGTTAATACTGTGTATAGTGTTGCAAGATTGTACACATTAGGCCCTGTCTGTATTAAATTTGAGCTTATTTTGTCCTGGTTTGAACTAAAAATAGGTAAATGGTATTTTCATACTATTCTTAAACCAAAACAGAATTCCTTCTTGTCGTCGTAAAAAGCCAACAGATGCAGAAATTTAACTGGCTTTGTAATCACTGGCTGGGGAGCCAGTAGTCGACTATTTGATTTTGATTAGTCTCTTGTCTACGATTATACTGTCGTTATGACTGGGGATGTTTCACCATATTTCGCTTAGGGGGATATGCTAAGCCTTCAGCCAGCACGTGCCAAAAATCGCGGAGAAGGTCTTCCTCGAAATGTCAAGCTGGAAGTAATTTCCCCGGCCAAGAAGAACGACAGCAGATGAAGCAGAGACAGTGAAAAACTAACAGTTCGACCAACAGTTAACGTTGGTCAAACTGTCGACCGCTTTTGAAAAAACGGAAGACGAATAAGATATTATATTTGACCCGTTTCATGTTTGCAATGAGCTCAAAATAGCTCAATCATCGGCCAACGATATCGAGTGTCCGGAACTTACTTATCCTGTGTTTATATGTAGGCATATATAAATATTATTATTATTGTTATTATTTTATTTTTTATTTTTATTTTATTTTTTATATTATTATTATTAATATTAATATTAATATTAATATTATTATTATTCTACAAATATGTAAAATATGACGATGATGAGCTCTCTGCCCGAAGGCAGGTTCAATGGCTTTGTCACCCCCGGATGAGACGAGTGAGGTGGTTTCCCGTTGCCTTCCTCACAGACAATAATTGTGGGTGAGCAACTTGTCCAAGATCGCTATACGCAGTGGCTTGAGGCAGATTCGGACCCTCGACCCTCCGGTTAAGAGGCACAGACCATACCACTACACCACTGCGTCACATAGCACTATGTAAAATATATATACATAAATTACATTTTCCAAAATATATATGCATCATAAGTACATTTAGCAAATATGTGTTTACACGCTAACTGGATGCCCAATTTTAACCGCAGGCCTAAATGAGGTATGGTCGACTCGAGCGGCTCTGGCAACCATGTCGTTAACCACGGAATAATGCAATGAAATATATAGAGAAATATAGAACCATTTAAAACGCTTTCAACCGACGCAACTATGGATCAACTGTATATATAATCGCCAGTTAATTAACTCCGCCAGTGTGTTTCGTCTGGTGGTAATCGTAATCGTAAGCGCGAGATTTCTACAGCGCCCAACGAAAGCTAAGTCGCGGGAACCAGCTTATTCACTGGCGCTCAGTCAAAACAAAATCGATAGGCAGAAAGGGTTCGGTTTCAGGTTAAGATCCGGGAATCGGGCTACGGGTAATGCCAGTCCCAAGCCTGGATAAAGTAGGAGGGCGAAGCTAATCGTCTTTGTTATGACACAGCGTTGTTAAATAGACACCACATACACATCATCCATTAGGCCTACTTGATTCAGCTGAGTAGGTAAGATAAGGTAGGGTAGACGTGAACGGCCCTGGCAGCCAAGAGATGTCGTTAAAACATTTGATCCCACTAATCGCCACGCATTTGACACAAACCTTACAAGTTAGATTTTCTGTGAGGTAAAATGAGATCGTGGGAGGAATAGCTGTTGTTGAACGCTGGAAACCACGCAGTAACTACTGCTTTATGATTTATTTCTTGGAGTTGTTTTTACAAGCTAACCTGGACAGAGAAAAATATATCTGGCCTTGCAGATGTTTAGAAACGGACTTCCGTCCAAGCCATTGTAAGCGGAAACGCAGCGTATGTGCATCAGTCGCCAGCAATAGATTCGGATTTTTATGTCGCCGAAGCCGCACAGGTAATGACTACATATATAACTACAGGTAATAACTACATATATAACTACAGGTAATAACTACATAAAGAACTACACAGACAGATAACAACTACACAAATATCAGTGCATATAGTGTTGGAAGGCTGTACATAGTATGTTTAATAAAATGTTGCTGCTACTACTCTACGGATAGAGCGCAGATGTACAAAAAAAGCATTTGCAGGGGGCGGTTATGCCGAGACCCTGTGGGTTTTGGGCGTTCCGGGGAGATGGAAACTAGGCTTATTCAGACATTGTCTTCTTTCAGCTGGAGCCATATGATATCTTTTAACAAGAACTAATGATGCTGCTGCTGTTGTTGTTGTTGCTGCTACTGCTACTACTACCATCACCACCACCACTATTACTACTACCACTACTACTGTCTACAGTACCACAACCACTACCACTACTCCTGCTACTACTACAACTACTATACAGTAATCAGTTTTGCTCTTATATACAAACATATACATAAATATTAACATACATACGCATGCATACATACGTACATAAACTTGCATGCATACAAACATGCAAACAAATATTTCTATTGCGCCTATTAAGTTGACTGAAGAGTTTGTAAATAATAGGAAATACAGAAGAAGTGTTGTTACTAAAAAAAAGAATATAAAATAAATACGGAAGCTGCGTTGTCACTGCTGCAGAATTTCCTCATTTCCGGAACAAAGACCAACTGCTGGCATCATCAGTATTAACCCTTCCAGCCAACAGAAGCAATTAACTGGCAAAGGGAAGGCGTCGACGAACGTTAGGGTTAATAACGTTCTCATTATGAAGTGCTAATGCTTGCATTAATTATACTCCCGAGTGCAAACCATCTCGCAGTCTTCTCTCTGGTCACAATGATGAAACCGACAATTCCGGGCAACTTGACTTTTCCGGAAGTACCCCACTGTGTAGACTCACCGCACGCCGGAACCACTGAGGCCGTAAAGCACGGAACCAGTGTCTGGATGACGACCACGGCGGTATGCATGGCGTGCTAGGCAGGTATACGTCATAGTAAAAGTAATGACTGCCAAGAGCAGACATTATTGCCGAGGGATACCAGCCTGGAGAAATGTCCCGACATACAGTTGTCGTTCCTCATCCTTGATGCAACGCGGTCCAAAAACTCTGAACATTATGTCCACTCTCTAATCTGGATGGCAGTCCCTCGTTGGGCTCTACGTGTGTGCGGGAGACCAGCACTCATGAAATTCCTAGTTAAATGAGCATTGCTCGCTCACTGTTGAACTTTCTGTTTCTATGACATCAGTTAGGCTGTGAGTAGTTTCTCTGAAGGGATGGTAAATAAATTTCCGATTACAAAAGCAAATTACATGTACACATATAGAAGCCATTTCAAGTTATTTTTGGTAAGTAAGGGAAAGGTTTAGTAAGTAAGTAAAAGCTTTACTAAATGTAAATGTAATTTTGTCATACGGACGCACAGTAACCTATATGGCCTGAAGGAGTAGGAAGAAGAGGAGGAGTAGGAGGAGGAGGAGGAAGAAGATGAGGAGGAGAAGGAGAAGGAGGAGAGTTGCTCCTTTGGCTAACCCGAGGCAATCGTGGGTATGAAGCGTTAACGACTTCATTTTCTTATCCTCGGCTCACGAGGGTGGTTGGCCAGATCTCTCCCTCACCGTCTGATCGCCCCACCGACTGTGTGCTGTCAGTGTACTCATTTTATAGCTGAGTTCGATAGGGGGCGCAACTGGAGCAGAAACATTGAAACACCTTTCTGTTCTATAGCGGGAAGTTGAACCCCCGATCGTTTGGTAGACACCCTCAGGGTCGAGGGTCAACATTAGTTTTAAGGGTTAACATTAGGGTTAAGGGTCAACATTAGGGTTGACAGTTCAGCACCTTCGCCAATAGACTATCGCGCACTCCATATATTCCTTAGCAACATCGATGTCACGGAAGTGACTGACGGCAGAGCGCATTCGTTGTTCTATTTTACTAGACAATTTGTGTATATGAGCGTGGCCACACTATAAATGAGAGGGTAAGCTCTGTTGATGCTGCTGCTGCTGCTGCTGCTGCTGCTGCGGAGGGCTGAGTTGAATACAAAATGATGGAGTCCGGGAGGAGAGCTATTAGCGGTCGTTTGTGAGCTCATTGTACTTTTATGAACAACCGCAATGAATTATAAAGGGCAACACAATGGGGAACGATAGTGCAGCTCTTTGTTGCTGGCAACACTTCTAAAGCGGAAATGACGGTATGGCCCCTCCTCCTACGGTTAATACCAATCCAATCAATCGAATTTGCATACAAAATTAAGATCTTCAGCCGGCGAAGCAAATGATGTTGCGCTCGTAAGTTTCAGCTGACATGGCCTGGTTTTTGGCTTTGACCTGACCTGACCTGACCCCGAAACTGAATAAACAACCAGGCTCTTGCGGACTTGATGTTATATAGCGCCGGTGATTTAAGCTGGTCTCCCTGACGTGGCTTTTGTGTGGCTCTGGGCAATTTTCGAGAGTTACGTTTATATTTGCATTTTATGTTTAGAACTTAGATGTAATGAGTCAGCGAGTATTTGGAAAAACCCAAGCCAAAAAGGTTTGAAAACCCACGCTTGCGCAGCAGCGGGTTTTCCCTGAGGCGCGCAGCGATATGGCTTTGGTTTGTCGTTGGCTTTGAGTCACAGACAACTCTAAACATGGTAAACTGTTTACGCAGCAGTCTTAAGCCTATGAAAAGCGGTAGCAAGTACAGTCTTGGGGTGTGTTAGATTCACTTTAGATTCAGATTGTTTGAGTTATAAATGTCTTGGGTTATTGCTGACGATAACATTTTGTAGATTCATGCTTGTGTACAGAGTTAATGTTAGCGATAGAACTACTGTTTTGACTGATCTGTTGATTAAATTAATTATACGGTAGAAAATCGAAAGACTGTGTGTGTGTGTCTTTAATCGAATTGGCGCTACGCTAAAAATTGAGCGACTACAGTAGATGATTCAAAGACTGATCACCAACAACTCCAGAAGGTCGCTGACAGACGTGTCTACAATCGGAGGATAACTTTGAAACCTACGAAAAGCGGTAGCGAATACAGTCTTGGGGTGTGTTCGAAAAGTTTAGAGACAGATTGTCGTACATTCAATTGATTGTTTGAGTTATAAATGTCTTGGGTTATTGCTGACGGTAGCATTCTTTCGATCTGTGAGGTTTCATGGTTTTGCTTATGAACTGCTTATTTGCTTTTGAGATGAATGTAAAATGGAAATTCGTAGGAAGGCAAACTGTACTGTTTCAAAAGAGAGCTTGCGATGTTTTTCTACCCTTTTGTTAAGCGCTTTCTTTGTTTGCATGGGCGCGTGCGCGTGCGTGCGCTTTTCCGTCTCTTACTGAGTGTGTGTCCGTCTGGGTGTGTGTGCGTATTTGTGTTGCGTGTGTGTGTGTGTCTCTGTCTGTCCATCTTTGTGTCTTTCTATCTGTGTATGTCTATCTGTCTGCCTATCATCCTGTTCGAGTGTTTCTGTTTCTGCCCGAGTGTCTGTGAGAATGTGTGCATATATGCATGTGTGTATGTATGTATGTATGTGCGTATGTATGCATGCATGCATGTTTATGTATGTATGTGCGTATGTATGCATTCATGCATGTATATATGTAGGCCTATGTCTGTCTGTCTGTCTGACTGTCTGTCTTTCTGTCTGTCTGTCTGTCTCTTTGCGTCATCGTGTGTATGTTTCTCTGTACCTGTTCGTAGCATCTTTGGCAGGCGAAGAGACAGGCCTCGACGGGCGTCTCGTGGGCATAGGCCATCTCCGGAGCAGTCTCCCTCTTATTGCCGATCGAAGGCTTCGAATCGACGAAGATCAGAAGGTTACAGGCCCCGAACAACACCACCAGGCAGCTCACTGTACAAGCCCCGCTCCAGGTCATCTTTGGCCCTGAAGAGAAAATGCACACATTCAAAACATATGTTCCATATCATGTCTCCCATATCCCTGTATACCACGTGTATACCAGCAAGTGCTCTCATTCATTGTTATTCATTAACAACTTATTTTTTCACGCCTTGTACTACTCCTCCTCCTCCTCCTCCTCCTCCTCCTATACTACTACTACTACTAATAATAATAATAATAATAATGTCGGAGTTAGGACGAAGGATGACAATGGCAACCCACGATTCACTGGAGACCAGCTACCTGCTCCAAAGACTTTCAGTGGCTGTCCAGCATGGTAACGCCATCTGCTTCTCCAGAACTCTACTATGATAATGATAATGATGATGATGATAATAATGATGATGATAATAATAATAATAATAAGACAATCCATATTTTTCAGCGCCTCTCAATTTGCACACAGCGTTATAAATCCGTCGCTTTCAGGGGCACGTTTGCAGACCTTCAGGCAGCTGGGGACTGATGACGAATTATTCACTTTATAAACTTTAACTACTTGAAAAAATAATATTAACGAGAAGAAGCAGGAGAAGGAGGAGATCAGGGGCCCGGGAGCCATGGCGCCAAAGGTGCCGATACTCACACAAGTTTTGGCTCTGTGACGCCGAGGCAGGAGCATGCTTCTACAACATTTTTAGCCAAAGGAGATATCTATCTATTCTTATAGATTATATCGGATATAATGTATAATTTTATCCACTTTAGTGCTGTACTGTACTGTACTGAGGTTGGCTCACACAACTTTCAAAAACTTCCCGGGCCTCTGGAGGAGATGGTGGGAAATTGAGAAGAGGAGGATATGTCGTAATAAAAAAACGTGTAGTCCTACATTTACATTTATATCTGCTCAGTGTTGGCAACGCCTCTGAATTAATAGGATTAGAGAGTGTTAAAACGCAGCAGTTATTGCTGACGTCGTCTACCCCACAGCGTATAGTAATGCGGTCATTACGCATGCGCACACGTTTGAAGCGATGTTGCGCATGCAGGGCAGACTTTAATGGCGTCTATCAAGACGGACAAACAGATTTTTCGTCGAACTTAAGATTAAGTAAGATTTCAAGAGATTTGTTTCTCAAGTACATGCGACGTCTGTCAAAATGAAACGAAAAAGCCACGCGGTGTGCTTCGGACTGAGTTTCGGTGACCACTGTTGTCCATTTCGTCGAAACAAAGCAATATCACGAGCTCTGATTAGGTTTATGGCCGCGTCACGCGATTCGTTCCATTTGCACGGGGTTACTGCGTGACCCGAAAAGCATTAAACGCTGTGTGTTTATGGCGACGACGATGTATGTTTATGACGACGACGATGATGCTGACAACAACGACGAAGACGACGACGATGATGAAGGCACCATGGACTGTGGTCTTGGAACTGTCCTCCCCTGCACTTACGAACTGTTGCATGCGACTCTGTTCGGTAAACATTTTCCAACTGTGTCAAACCATATTTGTCTAAGCAGGAAGAAAGTCATGCGTGCAGCGCTTTGGAGGAACTGAAAAGGCGCTATATCAAATGTCTTGACACATACATACATACATACATACATACATACATACATACACACATACATACATAAATAAATACATATATACACACATACATACATACATAAATACATGCATTCATATATACATGCATACGTCGATACATACATACATGCATATATACATACATGGTGATGGTGGTGGTGTGGTGGTGGTGTGGTGGTAGTGTGGTGGTGGTGTGGTGGTGGTGGTGGTGTGGTGGTGGTGGTAGTGGTGGTGGTGGTGGTGGTGGTGGTGGTGGTGGTGGTGGTGGTGGTGGTGGTGGTGGTGGTGGTGGTGGTGGTGGCGGCGGTGGCGGCGGTGGCGGTGGTTCTATTATCTGAGCAATGTTTACAAATGGATGGAATGTTCTGTTCTTAAAGACAGCGCAGAGACCTGCTCTGATTGGTTTCTCTTGAAGAGGTGCTATAAAAATTCCTGATTACGATGGTGGTGGTAATGGCAGCGGTGGCGTCGGCGCTGGTGGTGATGGTGGTGTTTAGAAAGACCTTAGAAAGACGCAAATGTGCCTTGTTCTATGGAGTCCTTGGCTTCAGGTTTATCCATTCAAACATAGGAAAGTTAGAATTAGAGCAGGGGTAGGCAAACTTTTTGAACAAGGGGCCACTTGAAGTTCAAAAACTTTTCGGGGGCCGGGTTAAAAAAAATTTAAACTTTCATTAATCGTCAAACGTGAAGAAACTGCTCTAACTAATGAATTGATTACCTGGTAAGTTTAAAACAATATCATTAAATGGAAGAGTGTAACTTTTGGCCATTGTTAGTGAGACATATGCAACTGAGAACATGTTTTAACAAGCTTCCCAAAATCTGGAACGATTGTACCAGTCGCTGTGGTTTTTTCAGGGGGCCGTAGTTCGCCCACATCTGAGTTAGAGTAACATTATCCACTCGGTTCTAGGTATATTCAATTTTAATCATCGATCTGCAAGATCATTAAGAATGAATGTGAGATTGCATAACACTAAGACCTGGCGTTATCCTTTTATCACTTCAGCTGTCAAACCATCTTCGCCAAATGCTCGTCTTTTCTCAGATCGGCTAATGGACGCGATATCAATGCTCCAGTCTTTGTCTTGCGATTAAATTAAGTCTCCCCCCCCCCCACCAAATACAGTGAAAATCGCCGACGTCGTCAGGTTTCGGAGCTAAAGCGACCACCTGTTTTCGGGGAAACATAAACGGAAGCTGGAGAAGTTGAAATCCGATTATGCTGTCAGTAACACCTAAGCGCAGGAAAAAACAAAATTGAATGCAAGAAAATCAGTCGCTAATGCATGTCATGCAACGTGATAAGGGCACTATAAGAGAGCTTAGATTAGATTAGATTGGTTTAGATTGGATTGGTTTAGGTTGGACTGGTTTAGATTAGTTTGGTTTAGATTGGACTGGTTTAGATTGGTTTGGTTTAGACTGGATTGGTTTAGATTGGTTTGTTTTAGACTGGATTGGTTTAGATTGGACTGGTTTCGATTGGTTTGGTTGAGATTGGATTGTTTTAGATTGGATTGATTTAGATTGGATTGGCTTAGATTGGATTGGTTTAGATTGGATTGGTTTAGATTGGATTTATTTTAGATTGGATTGGTTTAGATTGGATTGGTTTAGATTAGATTGGTTTAGGTTGGACTGGTTTAGATTAGTTTGGTTTAGATTGGACTGGTTTAGATTGGTTTGGTTTAGACTGGATTGGTTTAGATTGGTTTGTTTTAGACTGGATTGGTTTAGATTGGACTGGTTTCGATTGGTTTGGTTGAGATTGGATTGTTTTAGATTGGATTGATTTAGATTGGATTGGCTTAGATTGGATTGGTTTAGATTGGATTGGTTTAGATTGGATTTATTTTAGATTGGATTGGTTTAGATTGGATTGGTTTAGATTGGATTTATTTTAGATTGGATTGGTTTAGATTGGATTGGTTCAGATTAGATTGGTTTAGATTGGATTGGTTTAGATTGGACTAGATTGGATTTTATTAGTCTACCGGGGTAAGTGCATATAAATAAGGCTTTTAACGCAGTTAGAAAGCTCGGTTAGGTTAAAACGATTCAGTGATCACAAATTGTTTACTTCACATGGCAGATGTCTTGTTCGACGTGACAACGGGGCTGCGGAAGTAACTGAAACTGGTCTGTGGCGTTTAATGTTGCAGGTAAAAACAACTTAAATTGGTTCAAAGAGGAATGTGTTTGTGCAATTCCTGCCATCATCTACTTTCCCCGATCCTCATGTGGGGATGCGTGACCAAAATATTCTCCTCTAGAAGGAGGAGGAGGAGGAGGAGGAGAGAGAGAGAGGCAGAGGAAGAGGAAGAGGAGGTGAAGGGGAGCAGTAGTAGTAGTACGAGGAAGAGGAGAAGGAGGAGGAGGAGAAGGAGAAGGAGGAGGCTGACCATTTTGCAACTTCATTAGATGCATTTAAGACCCGTGATTCGGATAATTTGTCTAATGAAGGAAAGGAATAAACTCCTGGCATCTGCTGCTGCTGCTGCTGCTGCTGCTGCTGTCACTACTACTACTATCGCATCAGCATCACGAACCGACGCCTCCGCGAAGATGAAAGGTTTCTTTGACGCTCTCGTCCACCCAAACCCACTTATTTACTACTTCGAAGATCAAAGCTGCAAACACACACTTAGACTGAACCCTACAGCCAAGCAAGCAAACTAACGAACATCCATAGGACTATATATACTACATAAATACTCACGAAAATGAACAGCACAGCATGGATGCGTCATGAACGTAAAGATAAGTTTTTAGGTCTTCTTCAAGTTCTCTGCTCACGGCAGGTTCGAACATCCAATGGCACCATTCCTGAAGTTGTTGGGCCTCCGCCTTCAGTTTACCGTATCCGTCCACCATCATCCAGTCTAGTAGCATTTGTCTGTATCTTCCTCCTCTTTTCTTTCCTTCCATTCTTCCCTCTATGATATCTCTAAGGATGGAATCATCTTCTCTCGGAATGTGTCCAATCCATTTCCTCTGTCTCGTTCTTATTGTAGCCATCAGAAATCTTTTCTCTTCACCTGTTAAAACACCTCTTCGTTTGTTTTGTGTTAAAGGTAACTCACGATAATTCCACGTCTTTTAGAAACTCCTGTGAAGCATAGTTCCTCGTCTGGTACACACACACATACATACATACATACATACATACATACATATATACATACATACATACATACATAAATGTTCATACATACATGCATACATATATAGGCTTAAATACATACATACGCATTAGGCCTACATACGTACATACATACATGCACATATACATATATATATCTACATACATGCATACATATTGCCTGCGTACGTAGAGGCGTCTTTTATTCTAATTAAGATGTGCACTTGTAATTTCTAGTCCGTTGATCGACTCCACCGTCCACAGAGGCTTTGGAATGAAGCGCTCTTTGACGCACGGTACAACGTAAATATCTCGTTGACTGGGCACTAAATATCAGCGACACCCAGCTAACTGGAATCGATTGTTCATCTCGACACGAAGTACAATTCGATACTATGCTCATTCTCATTCAGATCGAGCTGTTACTCTTCCTCGTGTCTTCTCCCACTCCTCCGCTCCCCCTTCTCCTCCTTCTCCTCCTCCTCCTCTTCCTCAATTCTGTTTCTTCTTCTTCTTCTTCTTCTTCTTCTTCTTCTTCTTCTTCTTCTTCTTCTTCTTCTTCTTCTTCTTCTTCTTCTTCTTCTACTTTTTCTTCTTCTTCTTCTTCTTCTTCTTCACGTTCTTCGCGTTCTTCGCGTTCTTCTTCTTCCTCCTGCTCCTCCTCTTCCTCCTCCTCTTCCTCCTTCTCCATAGCCTCTTCCTTCTCCTAATGCTCTTACTTCTCCTCCCATTCCTCTCTCTCTTCCTCCTCGTATCTGTCTCCTTACGTTATAACGCTCCTCTTTCTGCACCTCACATTATCCTCGCCCTCCGTTCAATCTCCTCTCCTCCTCCGTCCTCTTCTCCTACTCCCTCCTCCTAATAGTCAATCATTCAATCATTTATTCTCCTTCTAATTATCTTCCTCATTTTCTATCATATTGCTCCTCCTCTCATCCTCCTCTTCTTCCAGATCCGTCTCCTATCATTGTCTCTTCCCCCTCCGTCCAGTACTTCCATCATCCTCTTCTTCTTCCTCTTTTTCCTCATCCTCATTGTCCTCCTCCTTCTCCTCCTTCTCGTTTTCTTCCGTGAATCCAGAAGGGTTCGGAGTAATTGGCGTCGAAGAAGCAAGCACCTGCGCCTCAGTCGTACGAGGCCCAGTCATCCCTCATCCCAATGGCAGAACGCAATCGGTATGCGAAGGAGCTTCGGGAATACGATTCAGGAATACACAATGGACAGAACGATACTTTGTTGTAAACAGGCGCTATAGAAGTCATTGATTAGATTGGACAAGGAGAGCTTATGATTAATTTGATTACAGAATAGAACGGATAGGATCAGATCATTAGAACATACTAGATTATATAAGAAGGGATCGGATCGTATTAGATTGGATTGGATAAGAATCGATGGAGAGAGAAATACTGTAGACTGAACTGGGGTGAAGTTGATCCAATATGACGTGAATGGGAGACCCATTTATTGAACTGGGTTGGACCGAGCTTCCTTTACAGCTTCTCCATTAGGGCCTACATCTCGCCACTCTAACGAGTTCAGTTCACTTGGTGGCGTATAGGAGACATCTGCTGCGGCCTCAATTGTAATTGTAAATGTAATTTAAAATTTGTATAGCGCCACTTCAAGATAAACTCATCAGTGGCGCTCTCTACGCAAACGGCAATGACGTTAGAAACGTCAGTAAGCCTCAGGAAAGCCAAGCAAAGGCTTTCAGATCGAGACCGTCAATCCAATCCAATCCATTGGACATGTCTGTGTTTAGGATCTGCGTTCGATTGCACGCGAAACGACCAGCGTCTCCGTCTGAATGCAGGAATAACGGATGAGACGGAAAACACGGAATGCACGCAGAAGGGATTCATTGCGATTGGCCAGAGCGGCGCAAGTTCTGCGCCTGGCTTAATAACTGCAAAGATGCCCCCATGTCCCGTGTGACACGTTGGTTTGTCCGACGATGCTGTCGGTGCCTGCTTCGGCCTCCCAGCTTCCCTGCTGCTGCTGGTGGTGTTTATTTGTCGACGTGAAGATGGAGCGCCTAGCGAAATGATTTACTCTGCTAAACACGCAAAGGGTCCCTCCACAAATCCTTCCGACATCTTTCACTTCCTCCTCCGCTTCTGTCTCTCTGTCTCTTTGTATCTGTCGCTCTGTTTCTGCCTTCTTCTGTCTTTTCCAGTTCTCTTTCCTTATGTTCCCTGCCTGCCTGCCTTCCTCACTCTCTACGTCCGTCCGTCTCTTCCTTCCTTTTCCCCTCCCTCCATCCTTCCATTCCTCCCTTCCTCCATTCTTCCCTTCGTCCCTACCTCTCCCTTCCTTCTTTTCTGTCTCCCTCCATTCCTCTCTCTCTTAAATCCTATCTTTCTCCCTACCTCCCTTGATTCCTCTCTCTCCCTTCCCCTCCACTTTTTCTCCCTCCCTCCTCCTTCCCTCCACATTCTTTTTTACTATAGATCTCTTCTCTGTCTGTGTGGCTGTCTGTGTGTCTGTCTCTGTCTGTGTGTTTCTGTGTGTCTGTGTTTCTGTCTGTCTGTCTGTCTGTCTGTCTGTCTGTCTGTCTGCCTGCCTGCCTGCCTGCCTCTTTCTCTCTGAGGTCCTCGGACTGAGGTCCTCCTTTTCCTTTCTTCCTGTTCTCTTCCGTTAGCTGTCCTGTGTCTGCGTCGGTTTCTTAAAAGCGCATCTTTAAGCGAGATGACTCGTGACCAGAGCCTGGCCAATTAGTCTAGACTGACGGAATTCAGATGAAGGAAGGTAACTAAGATCGAATTAAGGGTTCAAGAGACCGACAGTTGCAACGAAGAACTAACCAAACTAACCGAGGACAGACCAAGGACAGACCAAGGACAAAGCAAGGACAGCAAAGGACAACAAAGAGCGAACAACGACAACTATAGTAAGGACAAATAAGGCCGATGAAGGACCAACATCAACACGAACAACAATGTACCAGGAAGGACAAAAGAGGACAAGTACAAACAAGAACAGATAAGGACGAACAAGGACAAATGAAGACAAGGGAAATAAGGACTAACAGGGACAAGTACAAATAAGGGCAAATTAGTTACTGTTGTCTATGTACAAAATGCAAACTCTTCTGAATAATTTTCTGGCAAAGGCGCTATATAAATCTCGTGCGTAATAAGGTGCGAGCAGAGGGTGCCGAGAGAGGGCGCTTCGTACATGTTCCCCGGTCCGCCTAGAAGTCGCTGTCGCCTGCGTCCGTCAACTTCCGAGGTAACCGAGTGCCTGGGCGACCATTAAATAAAGGGCAGAGATTGTGCGGTTGAGTTAGCGCGTCCTGAATGATGAGTTTCTGTGTGGCCAAAGGTGATCAAGCGCAAATAGGCGCCATATAAATCTCGTGAGTACCGTAATATAGTCGTGTTATTCAAAAGCACACGACTCATGACTCCTTGGAATCGCTTTCCTAGCTGAATATTTTTTTCTTGGATGACATCATTTCGTTAAGTTCATTATGCTATGCTCTGAGTTTTTTCTAGAACTGTTTAGAAATTTTTGATTTTGAACTGTTATATTATATTAATTCGTTTGATTATTATTTAAATATTATTTCTGCAGTTTGTTAATCGCCACTGTCAAATGACAAGGCATCAATCGATGGCGCTGTTCAGTTGTGCGGCAAAGGTTTGATCAAGGTCTGTACACAGAAACTGTCTAGCGAAGACTCGAACCGTACACTCCACGTAACAAGGCCAGCGCTCAAACCAATCGACTAGCGTATCACACACGATTGATTGTAATTGTAATTGTAATGACGACAATTTATATAGCATCGCAAGTAGCAGGCTACTTCTAGGGTGCTGTACAAAGTCAAAAGTCAGCTGAAGTACTAAGAGTTATGTAGTAAATATAATTTCAACTGTTTTTGAAGGAGGTTGACACTTTTGGACTCCTTAATGGATGCGGGAAGGATGTTCCAGACACGCGGGCCAGGGACCCGAAAGGCCCGATCACCCATTCTAGTCCTAGTTGCCGGTAAATTGTAGATTTGATTGTAGATTTGATTGTTCCTTTGATTGACATTGTGCTCTCTTTTCTATTGTTTTGTATGTGTTACTGGTAGCAAAGTGTGAGAGCTTGTCTCCCACTATTCAAGATTATTCGCTTGCTTTCTTGCTTGAAACTTTGTGTGCATTTGATTTTAGGAGCCACTCGTTTCGAAGATGGTGGCCTCCGAAGTTATGCATAACTTGACGATGCGATCTGTGTCGATTTCATAAAGCGGGCCATGGATTCGAACCTGGATCGCAGAGGTGAAAAGTCGCATTTTCATAGATTTGTCAGATAGCCATGTTTCGGCGCCTTGGAGAAGGAAACGATTTTGTTATTGGAAGCGGTGCGGGAAAGACATATTTTAAAAAAACGAATGAGAGCTTCAGAAATACCAAGTTTACATTACGATTACAGTGAGGATAGTCTGATCCAGTGAAGTGGAAGATTCCCTTTCCCCGGCTACGAATCACACCATGCCCCCGTGAGAGATTCTTAAAAGGCGCCAAATAAATTACTGTGGCGGAATTAAAGAATGCATAATGGACAAACGACTTCCTCTAAACTTGGCGAAATGGCATCTCGCTTAACATCTCATACTCGACTAAAACTTACCCTTAATCTTTGTCATGTTACCTAACTTCATCTTACCTTTTCTTACCCTACCTTACCTAATCTTACCTTACCTACCCTTGCCCTACTTTACTTTATCTTACATCACATTACATGTTTTGCCTTACCTTACCTTTCCTTCCCTTTCCTTACGGTGTACCTTAAAGCATCTTGTATTAGATTGCCATACATTACATCAAAGTTTTAAGAAGGTCTGATACTGACTTGACAGCGTGGTCTTCCAGAAGAAGCCGAGACGACGAGAGATTGAGCCGATGACTGATGCTGACTTCAGCGGCTGACCAAATCGCCACTGATGACGATGGTTGCAGTGAGCGACGGTGGCGCGGTCCGAGGGCTAAAAGCTTCTTGGTAGCTGCTGCTGCTGCTACTGATGATGTTGATGGTGAAGAGGAGGATGGCTATGGGGCTGCTGCGTAGGTGTCTTGAATGGAGCTCAGCAGACGCACCGATGCTGAAGTGTTGGATGGACGGATGGATGGATGGATGGATGGATGGATGGATGGGTGGATGGATGGATGAGTGGGTGGATGGATGGATGGATGGGTGGATGGATGGATGGACGGATGGATGGGTGGATGGATGGATGGTTGGATGGGTGGGTGGATGGATGGATGGATGGGTGGATGGATCACGTATCATTTCAGTGGATGACTGAATGACTGAATGACTGAATGATTGACTGAATGAATGAATTAATGGAACTATGGACTGATAGTGGTGTCCAGACCTGTATGTATGGATGGACGGACGGACGGACGGACGGATGGTTGCATGGATGGATGGATGGATGAATGAATGCATTTATTCACTTAGATCGACTGCGTAAGACTCAGTCGATCTAAGTGAATAAATGCATTCGGAAGTAGAAAAAGACAAATGGCAAAGTTCGCATGCGCACTGGTTCCATCGCATCCGATGCGAATCAATTAATTATTTCTTCGTAAGCGTTGATAGAAACCGCAGCTGAACGAAGAACATGAAACGTCCAGTCGCTGTTTTCTCTTATTACCTCGTATCATTCATAATTCAGACTCGATTTCGTCTCTTTCTAATCCCAAAGTCATTGCAGCTTCTGCCCACGTTCGCATCAAGGGATTGAATTCCGCCTCTGATTGAACTGCTTGCTTCACGACTAATCCGTATTTCAAAGAATAGTGTAAATCGGAATTTTTCAGTTGATGTCCATAAGTGAACGTCATTCGGTGGATGTCCCTCAGGCAGTTTTTCAGTCCGGTTTCGGTTTCTGAAGTAGTTCTAAAAACGCAGGCTGCGTTTCTTCGGGTGCGTAACGTGTGCTTCAGGACGGGAGGATCGCAGGGGTGTTTTGTGGGCCACGACGAACATACCCCGAGGGATTGGAGAAGACCACGCAATCGACCTAGGACCACGTATTTAGTATTATTATTATTATTGTTGTTGTTGTTGTTATTATTATTATCATCATCATCGTCATCATCATCATCATCATCATCATCATCATCATCATCATCATCACCATCATCATTATCATCATCATTATCATTATAAAATTTCTCAATTTGCCGATTTCAACAATCCAAACAGGCTCGTTATTATTATTATTATCATTATTAGTATTATTACTATTATTATTATTACTACTACTATTATTTTACCCGAGGTAAGTGTAATCCCTCGGAATCAAGAATTTACGCCAGGAGCTGTTAGAGGGCATCTGAAACCCAAGCCTCGTCCTCAGCCACATCGGAGGACGTCTCGAAAAGCGCCGGCATTCAAATCAAGGCGTTATGCCGACTAGATGCAGCCAGAAAGGCACTGAAGACGAGACGGTCAGAGACGATACTTTGCCTCATAACAGCTTAGATCCAGGGTAGGATTTTCCGAGGTTCTGGGTTTTCAACCTCAGGCCAACGGCTGACAAACGTGGATATCGTTTGTAAGAAGAAATAACGCAGGGCACAAAACCCGGACCACGAGCTCCCGGAATAGGATGGGTTGAGAACAGACGGACATGGACAAGATTGCCAAGTATCGTTAACTGAGGACAGGAGAAGACAGGAACATTAATGGAGACTGACGGGTCATGGTGCAACTCGCCTTCGGAGTGAAAACGGCTGAAGACAAAGCGAGACAAGAACACATTCCCCAGAATGAATTATGCACGGTTGAAGGGCCAAGTTCCAAGCAGAAGATGGGAGACAACCACAGACGTTTTTCAGATTTTGTTTTGTCCGGTTAAGCTCAGTATACCATTGCACCAAAGGCTGCAATTACTAGGGCCTATTCATCGCTGAATTGACACGAAATGGCCTTCCACAAACGGTCGCCATCCAAGTACTAACCGGGCTCGCGTTCCTTAAGTTCTCGTCACCTGCCAGCGTTGTATCAACAACTCGAAGAAGCCGCCGACCAATAACAGCCCGACAAAGAGCCGTCAGTTAAAATAATGATGAATGTAAACTAAATAAGTATATATGCACGCCTATATATATATATACACGGCTCTGCACATATGCTTACTTTATATATGTATATATATATGCACACACGCGCGCGCGACTGTATTTATAGGCGTGCAATTCAATGGCGGTCAAATCTCAGCTCGCTAAAGATCAAAGACAAGCCACTCGTCGACTCAAATGTCATTGGTCGGTGCGCGTTACTATGGAGACGCGTCGACACAGTGGCGTTGACAGTTGGAACGCACGCACCGTATGCAAGTCGAATCAATGAGGCACAGGTGTGTGGAGGAATTCAGCAATTGTTTCAGTACTGGTCTTGTAAAATTGTAAGTACCGTAAACTGTAAAGACTGCAGCGGCCCTTCGCGTTGAAAAATACAACTAAATGTGTTTGCTATAGGCCTACAACGAATCAACTACACACAGGTCTGTAAAGGAATTATACAAAATATTCAATAAATGATGGAGTTAAAGTGAAATTGGAATAAATAATAATGTAATTGCAGAAGGCCTAAAACTGTAAAACCGTAATTGCAGTAGGCCTAAAACCGTAAAACCGCAATTTCAGTAGGCTTAAACTGTAAAACCGTAATTGCAGTAGGCCTAAAACCGTAAAACTGCATTTTCAGTAGGCTTAAAACTGTAAAACCTTAATTGCAGTAGGCCTAAACCGTGAAACCGCAATTTCAGTCGGCTTAAAACTGTAAGACTGTAATTGTCGTATGCCTATAACTGTAAGACTTGTAAGACTTTAATTGCAGTAGGTCTTAAACTGTAAGACTGTAATTGCAGTAGGCTTAAAATTGTAAAACTGTAATTGCAGTAGGCCTAAAACCGTAAAACCGCAATTTCAGTAGGCTTAAAACTCTGACTGTATTTACAGTTGGCCTAAAACTGTAAGACTGTAATTGCAGTAGGTCTTAAACTGTAAGAATGTAACTGCGTTCTGCGTCGAAATATTAAACATCTCAAATTGGCCGAGGCTACCAGCAAATTTATGTCCATAAGGGTGAAAGGTCAGTGAGCAGTCAGCTTCGACATATAGTGAACAAGCTTCCTAGCATAAATTACACGTACAATTCACAGGTGGCCTACCAAGGCAATGGTTCTGTAAGCAAGCATAGGCCTATCTGTAGGCCTGCGCATTGGCCTGAGCGACACTTTAATCGACAGGTCTAAACCTTGATGACATGTTCAGACTAACTTACAGTTGGTGGTGATATGTTTGGCGCGAAGTAGCGCGATTACCTTAAACGACTGTATCATGCCCTTTGACCTTTGCTGAGTATATGCTGAATCTGATTTTGTGTTTGGGGATTGATCAGTGGGGAAAAGCGAGGTGTATTGGATAGCTTTATATTCAATGGGACATAATATCAATAAGTGGCCTGGAGACAATGTCCCCTCCTCATAAAAAGATGGCACCCTGGTTGTTTGAGCAGTTTCCATAATAATTATATTACCATTTGTAGGGCATACTTTAGGCTTAATATATGCGCAAATAAAATACTCTATGGCTCATCAACTTAACTTGCTTTATCTTAATCACTTGTTTTCTATTGAATTAAATAAGTCTACGCTTAACTGAATATATAGACATGCATACATACAATCATACATACATACATACATACATACATACATAAATACACACAAACATATATCCGTGCATGCATGCATACATACATAAATACACACACATACATGCATGCATGCATACATACATACATACACACAGATACATATATACATACATACATACATACATACCCACATACATACATACATACATACATACATACATACATGCATACATAAATACACACAAACATATATCCGTTCATGCATGCATACATACATAAATACACACACATACATGCATGCATGCATACATACATACATACACACAGATACATATATACATACATACATACATACATACATACCCACATACATACATACATACATACATACATACATACATACATGCATACATAAATACACACAAACATATATCCGTGCATGCATGCATACATACATAAATACACACACATACATGCATGCATGCATACATACATACATACATACATACACACAGATACATATATACATACATACATACATACATACCCACATGCATACATACATACATACATAAATACATGCATGCATACATACATACATACATGCATACATAAATACATGCATGCATACATACATACATACATGCATACATAAATACACACAAACATATATCCGTGCATGCATGCATACATACATAAATACACACACATACATGCATGCATGCATACATACATACATACACACAGATACATATATACATACATACATACCCACATACATACATACATACATGCATACGTACATACACACACAGATACATACATACATACATACATGTAGACATACATAGCAATATGCTTATCTGCGCCACATGACATCGTACAGTGTGTATTACAGTAGTGCAGGTAGCGTTGATAGCAACTCAGGATGAGTTCTCGGATGCGGATGAGGAAGAAGGAGGAGAAGCCGCCTCCTCCGACCGGTCCCGGAAGCAAGGTGGTAGCCCTGCCTTATGACGTCAAGCGCCATGTCGTCACCCGGGCGCACGGTCCTTCGGGGAACCTCTTCGAGCTGAACTTCTCCACGACGAGCAGCAAGGCGCTTCCGGTCGAGGTCTACAAGAACGAGGAGCTGATGAACTTCGCCAGGCGACTGGACGCCCAGAACAACCAGATCAAGAAACTGCCGCGGGCCATCTCCGATCTCCAGAGGCTCGAACACATCGACCTCAGAAACAACTCCATGTCTAAGCTTCCGCCATCGCTGTCCAGACTCAAGTCCCTGACGAGTCTCGACGTCTCGGGAAACAGCCTCAGAGCCCTGCCCGCCACGATCCACAAGGCATCGGCGCTGACCGAGTTCCACGCTTCCGGTAATCGCCTCAAAACGATTCCAGCCCGGCTGGGAACGGCCAAGAGTCTGACGAAGCTGGATCTCTCCAACAATCAGATCAAGTCCCTCAAGAAGAACGTCTACAAGCTTCCGATGTCTCTGAACGTCTCACACAACAAGTTGGCCCAACTGCCGCCCGTCACGATCAAAAACCCTTCAATACACGTCATCGATGCGTCACATAACGGGCTGGAGAACCTGCCCCAGGGTCTCGAGTGTCTCACCCGACTGGTAAAACTCGATGTGGCTCATAATAACATCGTCGAGTTGCCTGCGGAGCTGGGATCACTCCGCTATCTGGAATGGCTGAATGTGTCTTTTAATCGCCTTCGGGCTCTTCCGCCTGAGATCTGCAGGCTTCAGTATTGCCTCAGCGAGATGTATGCCTCCAACAACGAATTGATCGAACTCCCGGAAGAATTCGGCCAGTTCAGGAAACTGTCGGTCCTCGACTTGTCCTTCAACCAGATCCAGGATCTCCCGAATAGCTTCGAAGAGCTGGATTGCCTGCTTGAGGTTAATCTGTCGCATAATCGGTTACAGGAGGTTCCGCAGATTGCTCGCCTGATCTTCTGTGAAAAGCTTAACCTGTCCCACAACGAAATCGACGCTATTCCGGAGAACGTCGACGCCCTAAGAACTCTTGTCTTGCTTGACCTCTCCCACAACCACCTGACAGAGATCCCAGAAGCCGTGGGGAAAATACGGTCTCTGCGACGCCTCAATGTCGCTCACAACGGCATCGCGTTCATTCCAGAAGGCCTCGGATTCGATCAAATGCTGCTGACTCTAGACGCATCACACAATCGTCTGGAGACCCTCACGGGCGATCTGCGCCGGTTCCGAAGTCTGGAGGTATTGCGAATGAACGACAACCAGATCACAACGCTACCCAGAGCCCTCGAACAGCTCGTCTCCCTTCTGGAGCTGGAACTTGCCGGAAACCAGCTGAATGGGTTCGCCGTTCCGAAGAGTGTCTCGTCCCTCGACGTTTCCCAGAACCCAATCAACCTCCCTGAGGAAGACTCACGCGGATCTCTCCTCGCCAAACTTGGGAACGACGAATCGCACGTGCTGAGAATAACGTCTTTGAACCTATCTCAGTTGAAACTTACCGAGTTCCCCCCAGCCATCGGAAACCTTCGTCTTCTGTCGACGCTCGATCTGTCCAACAACGACATCGAATCGCTGTCCGAGAGGTTCTTCTGGCTGCGCAACCTTCGCCAGCTCGATCTTTCCGGAAACCGTCTCAAGTCCCTGACCAGGTTCCAGACGTTTTCGAAGCTCGAGCGCCTCGACGTATCGCGCAATCAGATTCTCGAGTTCTCTTCCGAACTCACGAAGCTGCGCAATCTCCAGTTCCTCGACATCTCCTGCAACCATCTTGCTGAACTTCCGAACAACTTCGGCGACCTGAACCGCCTGATCACGCTGAACCTTTCGGAAAACCAACTGCTGGAGTTTCCAAACGACAGAATAGACGTACTGGCATCTCTGCTGGTACTGAACGTATCGCGAAACCACATCGACGTATTCCCGACACACTTTCCCTACCTGTATCGTCTCCAGGTCGTACTGGCTTCCTCCAACGACCTGACAGAACTGCCGAAAGACATTGGGCTTAAGATGAAAGGCTTGATTAAGCTGGACGTATCCGACAACATCGTTGGCGTCCTCCCGGAAAGTCTTGCCAAGTGTCCGAACATTAAGGAGGTGAACGTGTCCGACAACAAGATCCTGCAGTTCCCAAACTCCTTCGAAGCGCTTCGGCAGAAGGCAAAGGTCGAGTACGGTCTGCAGTCGTCGTATAAGTCTCGCGAGCCACGCGCCAGACCATCCAAGCAGCTGGAGGGGGTACCAGCCACCGGACAGAGATCCGCGTCCGTGAAGAGCAGAAAGCGAAAGGCCCCAACGAAGGCATCAACGGCAGGGCAGAGCAATTCAGTGATCGTGGAAGCTTCGGAAAGCCCAGCACAGGAGGCAGAAGAAACAAGACTGTCGACCACTGAAACAAAGATGGGACAACTGGCTGCAGAAGGAGGAGAAGAAGAAGCAGCAGCAGCAGAGGGACAAGAAATTGCAGAAACCAGAGATGACCCAACGGAATCTGTAGCAGCAACTCAGGATGTTGAAGAAACCCCGCCGGTGACTGCAGACGGTACAGTCGCAATGATCGATGAATCAAAAGAAGAAAACGCCTCGTCTCCTACCGCGATGCCTGGAGATTAGCCTTGATAAATAATAATAATAATAATAATAATAATAAATATTGTATAATATAATTATAATAGCCATAATGTGACTCTTAATGTATTTGTAATGCGATTCCGGCTAATAAGGCTTTTAGTGTCCAGAACTGTATAGGTCACATTATTTTTCATGCGGCAAACATTATGCTTGCAGCGTCGTATCATACTTTGGTTCTATCGCAAATGTTTTGCGACCAACATCTATTTTAGTCATGGAAGAACACTGTAATGAAGTTTTATTATTATTATTGTTATTGTTATTGTTTTTGTTATTAATATTATTATTATCGTCATAATAATAATAATATATATATTGTATAATATATACTGTAATAGCCATAATGTGACTCTTAATGTATTTGCAATGCAATTTCGTCATAGTCATCGTCATTGTCATCGTCATTATCATTATCATCATTATCATGGTCATCATCATTATCACTATCATTATCATTGTCATTATCATTATGAAAAAATTCTGGGACGGCTAGAAATCGCCAAGACGGAGCAAACGTACCATGGAAAGCAATAACGTTAAACCGTCGGATTGTAAAAGATAATACATTATTATTCGTTCTGTACTTATTCATTAAGCGCCACTGTCTAATGGTAAAGCATCAGTTTTTGTGATGTTCAGGAGGCCTAAGGCAACGCAGTCCTAATGTGAAACGCGACAGCATGCGAAATTACAGTTACAGTTACATATAAACGATAAGTAATGAATGCAAATGTAGGCCCTACATGTTTTTCTATAGCCACAGTATGGCCTCGCTCATGCTCATTAAACAGGCTGTAGAACGAATAGAACGAATAACAATGTATTATCTTTTACAATCCGTTGGTTTAAAGTTATTGCTTTCCATGGTACATTTGCTCCGTCTTGGGGATTCCTAGTCCTCCCATAATTTTTTCATAATGAAAATAATGATAACGATAACGATGATGATGATGATGATGATTGCTGTAAATTAAGTGGGACATAGGTGTCGATTCTCATGTGGTAGATGGACATGTTCCTCCAACAGTTAGGAATGGAGCACCCATGGTGAAGTCCTCCGATATTTTAGAATGTTTTCAATGTTTTCTGTAAAAATAGATGAGAACAGCTACATTAACGTTGACGGAATTCGAAGGAGATGACAGGATGAGAACTTTAAAGATGTTGATGATCAAAACAGAAGGTCGTTAGAAAGTTTGAAGACAAAAATTAAAGAATGTCCGAGACCCAAAGTATAAACTGGCTAATTATAGGCCTCTAGGCCTAGAGGACATATTGTTGTCATCACTGATCAAAGTCGTTATATTCTAAAGTCCTGTCTTGAAGATATTCAAGTGAGGGAACAAAGCAACTAGATGCAATTTATGCAGTTAAGCTTAGGCCTAGATGCCTAATTGTCGGCTTCATGCTCAGAAAAACTGATCAGATGCCACTAAGCCATCAGAGTCATCCATGAAATTATTACTCGGTAACGTAACTTGGCTAACAGCGCTTCGCCCCAAAGACCTAGGTATCATAACAAGGAACAGCGCGCAAGGTTCGGAATGGAAGCGAGAGATTCAGCTAGAGCGACGCCACGTAGGCCCACCTATGACTTTGGACCGTCGCTAACGTAGCCTACTTAAACTGAGGCTTCAGGTCGAGTTGCAGGAGCAAACATTTCGTCATTTTGCATCGGATCTTTAACAATTCCTGTAGAGCGGATTATCTGAATTCGCATTTATTGCTAAAAACGTCTGCAGATTTTTTTTTAGTTTTCCAGATAGACATTTTCATTATATCGTAATCGTAAACTTGGATTTCTACAGCGCCAAACGAAGTCTAGGTCGTGGGAACCATCTTGTTAACAGGCGCTCAGTCAAATCGATAGGCAAGAAGGGTTCGGTTCCAGGTCAAGATCCAAGAGTCGTGCAGGCCGGCCGGCCGGCAGGCAGGCAGGCAGGCAGGCAGGCAGGCAGGCAGGCAGGCAGGCAGGCAGGCAGGCAGGCAGGCAGGCAGGCAGGCAGGCAGGCAGGCAGGCAGGCAGGCAGGTGCTGTTTGGAATTGGATCTGCAAGACTTATAAAGGCAAGAAGAGGAATCAAGATAGGCTCTGCGAAAGAGGAGCAGGCCTACGTGTTTTCATTTTGGAGTGGAAGACCTGGAATATTGCGCTTCCAGAAATGCTTAAAAGCTTATGGACTTGTATGCGGTCTAAACGCTGTAAAACAGCGACATTTAGTGTTTTTGGGTTTTGATATAACAAACAAAAGCGAACAAAAGTCAATGCGATGTCTTAATTTCATTTCTGTCTTGATCATTGGTAGGCCCCTAAACAGGATCAAACAGCTGGCGACTTTAAAGCGAACCGACTGTACAGCGCAATCTCAATCCATAATTTGCTAAATTTATAATTGAAATACCCGTTATCGTTTCTGGGATAAAAAAGTTTTCATGCAGATGTAATAATAGAGCTATAAAACATAAACGGCGCTTCTAGTTTATGCAAATATCAACGTCTACAGGTCGAGTTCCCGTTTTCTAGAACGCATTTAACTTGAAGACCTTGAAAGCGAAGGACGAATATTCTGTTTTATTGCATTTCTTTTCTGATTCAGACAAATAATTTCTGATCTAAAATGCCACGAAGAAGCGGAGGAGGTAGAGCATCATCTCCATCGAGGTACCGTACTGAAGCTGTTGTTTCTATTTCCTTAAAATGTGCAAGTCATCCTCTGGGCATGTGCTTTTCCGATTGGTTGCTACCCTTCATTTCGGTGGTCGCGTCATTAGCAGAGTTTCTCCTTAATCAAACACTTAAAAATAACGAAAATTTTAAAAAATAAATAAACTAGAAAATCAAATAATCTGCCAGGGTTTATCATGGATGAAACAGAATTTTATGCTGGTTGTTTGTGTTTGAACCCTGTGGCCTGTGCCCTTTAGAGTCAATGACACGCCGCTGACGTAACCGCCATGTCGAACAACCGTTGCCAATCCAAGTTCAGCAATTAGATCAGTTTCCTCCTTTTTTATACAACTGTTATTTATTTTGGTTGTATTTATTTTGTATGATGCAATAAGCTGCATAATTTTTTAATGCTTCAATCCTGTTATGCAGACAGGTCAATAACAGTTTCAGTTGGTTTTTAGCTGCCAGTTGACATTTTTCTTATATTAGGTGTACCGTTACTGCTGCATTGCCAGTTCTTCAACATAAACAGTCCTACAGTCTAAACGCATAACTAAAGAGCAACTGACTGCCTTGCCTTTCCTTGATCAGTCCACTGCAGTGCATGACAGAACGCATTTTCCTAAATTTGAACAAGTACTCAGTTGTAAATAATAGCAGATCTTGAAACGTTACTACAGCAAACCAGGTATCAATCAATAGACAATCAAGTTGAAGCCTCAATCCACAATATTTATCCATTATGAAAGTCCAGTTAATATTGTAATCGTAATCTTGAGATTTCTACAGCGCCCAACGAAAGCCAAGTCACTGGAACCAGTTTATTCACAGGTGCTCAGTCAAAACAAATATTTTCATGGGTCGAAGAGTGCTTGAGTATCATTACAGTAGTGCTATAGAAGTTCTCAGATTATTATTATTGTCATCCTGTGTAAAACCGTTATAAAATAAAGTATGTTGTGCTGTTGATGCAGGGGATTTGGAGGTGCACCAAGCCGACCGGTTTCCAGCGTGCCAGCCCGGGCACCACCTGCGGCACCAGCTGCACCACCGCCAGCACCATCTGCTGTTGGCCAACCAAGGCAGCCGGGCATGTTCGCACAGATGGCCACAACTGCAGCAGGGGTTGCAGTTGGATCAGCTGTTGTAAGTTTCCCTAATAATATCTTATGTAGCTAGACCTGGTTTGTAATCAAGTTTTTGGAACACCGGTGAAGTTTTATTAACGAGACCTGTGGTGAACAAGAAAAACTCTGGACTTGGCAGGCCACTGATAAGAATAGAGGTTGTCAGTGTTCCTCTAAGCTGCGTGGTCGTGCAACGGTGTTTTGGATCTGCACACCACAGATATGGTCAAAGAGGAATTCATCCCAAAACATCTTATCCAAGTTCAAACAAGTTCAGAAAACTCTTCACTGAGTTTCTGGCTTAGGGGGATACTGTATAGATTGTTCTTTATGTCCATCACTGCCAAATGGCATGCATCAGAAGATGATGATGGACAGTGCTGATGATGATGATGATTAGTTTTGTGTTCAAATGAGATTGAGAAGGACGAATGTGAAAACAGAGAGCAAATACCTGTGCATTCAGTTGTTGAGAGAGAGAAAAAAATCTTAAGTCAACTTTGGTGTATTTTGCTGTAGTTCAAGGCCTTTGGTTTGTAATCGTTAATTTATCTGCAGGGCCACACAATTGGTGCTGCGATGACAGGCGGAGGTGGTGGACATTCAGAGCCTGCCCCTGCTCCCCAGGCAGAACAGGCATATAGTCAACCCCAAAATACACAGAACCAGAACAACCCTTGCCAGTTTGAACTGAGACAGTTCATGGACTGTGCACAGAACCAGCACGACATCACTCTCTGCCAGAGCTTCAATGAAGTCCTGAAGGACTGTCGGCTCCGGTTCGGTAAGATGTCATTTTCTATTGAAAGATATGCTTATGTTGCTTAATTTAAGTGCTGTACAGTTATTATTTTATCAGACTTATTTCAAGGTTTGGTTTGGTGTCGGTGATGTTTAGGCCATGAAATTGACAGAGATGAGTTTGTTGTCTTTGATGATAAAAATGTTTTAAATTAAGCATGTATAACATTTTATACCTGAATGTAGGAAAAAAGGAAATGATGATAGTACAGAAAATAATTTATTGGAAGCATATATAAGTTTCTTTTATGGAATTGAAATAGTCTGCGGTATGCACACTTGTTTGCTGGTGAATTGGTTTTTTTTTTTAATCTGTAGTTATAGTCAAAATTCCCTCTAAGATGTGCAGCCCTGCAGCAGTTCTGAGGCTTCACCTACTAGAAGTGATGGTCAAACATAGATTTATCCAAAATATCCTTCAGTGCAGCTAGTTCAGAAGCTCACACTCCACTTTCTTGAGCTTTGGGGAACTGTAGTTATAACATGGATTCAATACGGATGAGAAAGGTGCTATATATTTGAAATTGAAGCTGATTTCTTGTTTGATTTGAAATGTTTTAGGTGTGCCAATGTAAGGCACTTTGTGTGAAGGAACTTTGGCGTTGCTCTTCGAACTGCAAGAAAAAACTTGGTCATTTTCTACTAGTTGCCGAATGAACACTGGCTGAACGTTTAAGCTGAATCATACAACACGGAATTGCGATAAAAGAAAAGAAAGAAATAACGAGAATATACTTTAGGCTTTCAAAAGTAGCTTGGCGAATAAACTTGTTAAATCAACCTGTTGTTGAAAGTTCTCATTAATTGGATTCTTATGATGTTGTGTCAGTCACCTGAACACTACTGAACGCTCATATGTTGGCCTTGCATCTTTGACATGAGCTAATAGATGTTGTTAAGCCTCACTTTGCTGAATGGTCATGTGGTAAAAAGCATTTGCAGAATGGTAGGTTCTATTATTTGCCTATCCATATACGAGCAGTAACGGTTCAGTTGGAATTTGATGGCTGAGTTGCTAACCAATAGGATTTTACCTCCAATGATTTGTGGCAAAGTCCTGATTTATGATGTCAGATTTCATGCTTGTGATGCCATGTAATCTGTGACGAAAGGTAAAATTATGTTTGCTGTTGGTGCTTCAGCAAAGGATTCTTTAACCGTAAGACCACCTTGAAGCTTACGTAGTAAATGAGAAGTTACCCTGTCTTACTATGTTCACTTACTTTACAACTAGTTCAAAACGGACTTTTAAAAATGTTGATGTAGTTTGTTGTGCATTTGAGTAATTATCGGATAAAGAAGGTAACTTGTTGATATTCTCTTATGCTGGTCACAGAATGAATAAATGGAATGCTGAGACAAAAAAATTTCATTGATTTGAATTGTCATGAGTTAATGGCGGTTGCTTCCATTATCTGCTCATGTCAACCGTGGAATTAAGAAAGCAGTTGGATGACCTACAGAACCAGATCACTGAAGAAAACGAAATAGGCAGGTGTGATTTGACATTTCTTTTAGAAAAATCTTGTCCTGATTCTTCCTCTTCCATCATCCCTCTTCTCGCTTCAGTTTCAAGCGCCATCCACCGTAACCACCTGACTCCTGGAACTGAACCCTTTTGCCTATCGATTTTGTTTTGACTAAGCGCCTGCGAATAAGCTGGTTCCCGCGACTTAGCTTTCGTTGGGCGCTGTAGAAATCTTGAGATATGATCTGCAAAATGCAAATATAGTTTACAGTATTACAGTCTAGGTTTGGATGAGCAGCAGAAAGGATTGTTTTGCCGACTGATCTAACGCTTTGTCACCGGTGAAGAGGCGTTTTAGTTTTATGGCTCTAACAGCCTCGGCTAAGAGGGAGTTTTAATTAGGGGATCCAAGATTTGTCCGGGGTAATTGGTTGAATATTGGTGTATCTAGGGAAAAAATTGTAAATTGTACACGTTTTTCTATAGCGCCATATGGCCTCCACCCGCGCACGAGTGAGATCCTTCACCACCGCTACACGCCATTTAAGGTCCCCGCGCACGGACCGTACTAGCCCGAGATTCAAATCTCTTCAATAAGCCACGACCGGGACGCGAACCTTGGATCCTCCCGCACCGAGGCTTCCTTGGTGTACGCGCTTACTGATGTAGCTAACAAGGCCAGGGAACAATGGTTGACCTTAATTGTGGCTGGTAACCATCAATAGGCTTTCGGAATTTAAGTTGGACTGTTCAACAGGGGTCAGCTCAATGATATGTAAAACTTGGCGCAGCAAAAGCTCCAAAAAGGACGGGAAATAGACTACAAACTCACTGTTCTTAAGTAAGTTTAGTTACTATTCAGCGCTTGGGACAAAAATACCAGTAAACCAATTCTAAGGCGAACTGATGTGTCAAAATAGTATAGGCCCCCTAATCACGAAAAAGATAATTCGCTTGGAGTCTTGCTTATGACATACCGGCCTTGAGGCATGATTCAAATCAGAAGTTGGCGCATTCATTATCGGGCAGGGAAACATGTTATCGGCACACAGTTTAAAATAGAACGTGATTACGATTTTTGACACGTGTCATTTTCCTCTATGTGGCATTGTTGATCCGGTTACGTCTGATCACTGGCAAGTACTGGCGTGTAATGGCTAAATAAGCGACCTTTGAACCGATCTAAATTACGTTGTAAGTAAACACCTGCAACTGTGATGCTGACGAGGCTATACCGTCAAACAACGATATCATTACATCAACATCTGTGGGATATTAACTGCTCAGCAGATCATAACGAACCGGTTTGACTTCTTAGTAAAATCAATTACATAGGCGTTACATTTGACTAAACTAAATCTAAATAATTCAGTTACATCTGACTAAACTAAATCTAGAAAATCGCTTTCTGCGCCTCAGGTTCAGACTTAGTGACTCAGCTCGCGTATTAAGTGCATTAAAAGTGACAGCAATACATTTGACCCCGACCCATTAAATGAATAAACGTTAGGTTGTTTTGTGATCTTTTAACGTGTGTTGCGTAGTGACTTCCGGTGCCGTGTGTTGTCTTCCGGCGAGTGACGATGATCGAAGGTTTACATCCAGTAACTCAGGCGGCGCTCGGAACTCTGTTTACATGGGGACTGACGGCAGCCGGCAGTGCACTCGTCTTCCTTTTTTCGAAGGGACAGGTATTTCTTTCACAGAAAGATTTTAAACGCCATTTTTGAAGAGCTATCGTCCATCGGAGAGTGCTTCACGTTTGCCTGTCGTCTGCTTGACTTTATTTAGCGCTATCAGCCGCCCCGTCAGAGTGTTATCGTCACGGTGCAGAAGCGGCGCAATTTAGGTGATTGACTGTCGGAATTTGCACTTTGATTCATTAAATTTGGCACCTCCCAATTATTATCACCCCTGAGACTACCCTAACTACCCATATGTTCTTCTCTGGTGTCGCCGCCTCTCAGCACGATATCCTTCCCCCCCCCCACAATACTTCTGGGCAACCCTCCTCTGACTTGACACAATTCTTGTGAAAGTGCTAGTTCCCTACCATTGGCTTTTAGTGGCGCTTTAGAAATTTTGATGTTATGACTATGATTGAAGTTTCCGGTCTGAAACAGTTTGGACAGCAGGTTCAAAACTTTTGACACATTTTGAGCTCTGTGTTTCAACTAACAAAAGGTCAGATATTGAGCATTTTAGTGTCTGGGACCACCAACAAAAAGACAAAATGACACCACATCATCTCAGATCTTTCTTGCATTTTTTCTAAAGTAATTGTCACTTAAATATGACAAAGGTGAATTTTTTTCAGAATATCTTGTTATCCAGTTTTGTCAACCACTTCGTTTTTATCAAAAACTTCAGAGATCATATCTTGGTCAAATAATCAGATATTCTGTTAAACATTTCACTGAGATTGTGTGGTTATAGCTCTGGTTGCTTTTATTTATTTAATTATTTACAAAAATTTATTTATTATAAACACTTATAGTGCACACAGCGGAATTTATCATGAAATAATTATAATTTTTTATGCATTTAGTTGTTTATTGTATTTAATTTAGTACAAGGTACCCGTTGTTTTGATTATTTTAGAGGAAGATACTTGATGGAAGCCTTGGATTTGCAGCCGGGGTATGTGACCATAGTTGTAATTCTCACTGTGTATAGTTATTGTTTATCCGGCATTCATGTTAATTCACGTACACATTTTATGCCCTTCTACTTATCTGCTGCTCTACTGAAATGAGGTTTCACAATTTACTTCTGCAGTTTTTGTGCATTAAAAATATTAAATATGCTGTCATCGTAAAGTTAATACTGTAAACGTAAATGTACATCTCTGAAGTTTCTCAGCGCCACACGGAAGGTACACCAGAGAGACGAGACAAAATCGAGTCCACAAGAGCCAGGTTGTTTGGTTAGTTTCGGTGCCAGGTCAAGATCTGAGGGTTAATCTAGGAAAGCAGCATGGTGCTATGATGGAAAATGTCCCACTTTTTGGAATGGGTTTTATAATGTCCTATGCCAGGAATTTCTTAGTCTCTCTCCTCCTTTTTTCCGCTAGCACTTGAAGACCTTCCTATTTCCCAGTGCCTCTGGGTTGTTGGGCCTGGAGCACCTCTGAAGAGTCTATCTTGAAGTGGTGCTTTATAATTTTTCGATTACATTACATGGAAATCATTGATGACAGTGGTCATGGGATGGTGCAGAAGCAGAATCGGATAGCTTGAAAAGTTCAGTTTTCAGTTTTGAGTGAACAGTTGCAAGATATAGGGCGATTGGAGGACTGTGTTTACTAATGGCTGGTTATGTTTGCTGTTGATTTTGCTACAGGTTATGATAGCTGCTTCTTATTGGTCTCTGTTGGAGCCAGCAATTCAAGCAGCCACATCGTCAGGTACTTATGGTGACGAGGGCCAATTCGCATTCATTCCTGTAGGATTTGGTTTTGCTCTTGGAGCAGCTTTTGTCTATGGAGCCGATCAGATTCTTCCAATGCTGGTTTGTTGCTCTTTAATTTTGTTATAAAGTTTCCAAGGTAGCAATTAACCTTTTTGAAATTAAAAAAAAACTAAGACCCTTTTTGAGATTAACAAAAACTAGGACCCTCTGATAGCAAAATCTGAGATTAACAAAAACTAGGACTTTTTTGAGATTAAAAAAACTAGGAGTCCATATTGTTGTGATTAATCTGTAGTTTCTATGATTATTGTAATATCATAATTGCATATTTATGTAGTCTTTTCACAGAAAACCCCTTGAATGTCATTAAGAAATTCGTGCTTACGAGATATTTAAGCGTAGCGTGTCTGTGTCAGTCAACTGTATAAACTGCCAAGCTCTTTATTGTCAAAATGTTTGTTACGTTTAGAACCAACAAAGGTGAATTGATTTCTGGTAGTACTGAACTCTTGTGTGATTTTTAATCTATTGTTCCTAGGGTGTCAAAGAGCCTGTCATGGCGTTGTCATTGGGAACAGGTTCTAAGCTTGACAAAGAAGTCTCGGGTTATGACTCAGAGTCTGAATTGGGGACTGTGGACCTTGTGATGAACAATTCCAAATTCAAAGGTTTCTGTTTTTTTCTCTTAATACTTTCCATCTGTCACTATTGTTAAGATAATTTAAAAGCATGCATTGCTAAGATTAATTCATCTAATTACAGGAAGCCAACTGGCAGCATTTGATCGTGCTACTCCTTTTGATTTCGAATGATCATGCAGTTGCAGGTTTGACCCAGTGTAATGACCCTGGGCAAGTTGTTTGCACCGTGCCTCTGTCACCAAGCAGTACAGTTTGGTATCGGCATAAGCGGGGAAGTAAATGGCAAGTCCTGCAATGCACTGGCCCCGCCAAGTCCAGGGCCTTGGGATTGTCCGCTGGTGGATCAAGGGCCAAGAAAAGGAAATGAGCATGTTCATAATGGGACGTGGGAGCTTTACTTACTTACTTACTCTGATAGCAAAATCAGAGATTAAGCAACACGAAGATAAGCATACAAAAGTTTGGAATTCAAGTAAACTTATTTTGCACAACTGTGTATACTTAGATTCTAGGAATTCAACGATCTCGGCTAGGCGCCGAGGAGGAGGAGGAGGCGGTAGCGGATCTGCGTCTTTAGAAGTCACTGTCGATGGCTATACGGACAAAGCCGCTGAAGATGCGGAACATGACAACAGCGAGAATAAGCGGCCAGTCTGTTGGAAGAGAATCGTGCTGCTTATTTTGGCCATTACCGTTCACAACATTCCGGGTAAAATGTTTGTCTTTGCTAAGTGAAAACATTAATAGCTTGTGTCTTGATTTTAATTACAAATACATGCATGTTACATGTAGATAAGTTGGATGTTTGTTTTTGTTTGTCTTGAGTTTAATTGAAGAGGAATTGTTTACTTGTTTAGGATGTGTCATCATGAAGCAGTTGGCTGTGTTCAAAGCATTCATGCTTTGATCATTGTATGTATGTATTTATGTATGTATGTAAACATCTAATATAGCTCCTTTTGGGTACTTCTCAAGAGCACTGTCTCACTAACTTAAGTGGTGGTAACTTAATTGGTGTTAAAGTTAATTAAGAAAAAAAAGACATACTGCAGATGTATTGTGTCTTGTCATCACCCAAATCTGTAAGGCTGATATAACCCTTTGTGTAACACGAAGTTGAAAATTTATTGTTGCACCACAAAACCTGGAATGGAATGGCCTTCCTCTCTATCTGCTTGTCCTTCTGGCTAGGGACGCTGTGTACACTTTTCACCAACACTCGAAAACTGTTCTCTTTGACTGGGGTGGGCTGGGAACACTGCTGTGTATATATCTTGATGTAATGCTACATAACTGCTCGGAATGAATGAGTTAGTGAATGAATTAAAAGATTATCTTATTTTTGGATTGCTGTTTTGTTTACTCTTCAGCCAAAATATTGTTCAACCCCAGATGAAACCTCTCTTGATAGAGACTTTCAGTGAATAAATCATTACCTTACCTTACTTTTGATGTGTTTTCGGTTGGTGTGTGTGGCAGAGGGTCTGGCAGTTGGTGTTGGTTTCGGTGCAGTCGGAAAAACATCAGCTTCTGCATTCGCAAAAGCCAGGTGGGATTTCATCATCTTAGTTTGATTTGTGTGTTTGTATAATTGTGTGCCTGATAACTAATCAACGATGCCAGCAGTGCAAAAGGTACGTTCACTAAGGACAGCTTTTGGAGGGCATGCCTTTTCTGTTGCAGGTGCCAGACTCTGGAATTCACTTCCAGCAAATGTTCAGTCTGGCAGGTCTGTGTTGGCTTTTGGATCTGGATAAAAACTCATCTTTTCCTGGTCTCATTTCCTCCAGTGATTGATGCTATAGAAGTTTTAGAATTTTTAATATTATTATTGTTATTATTATTGTTGTTGTTGTTATTGTGTTAATTGATATGGTCATGTTTATGTAGAGCCAATCTAAATTGCTCCAGGCATTAGCAATTGTTGGCTGAACTGATCAGAAATGCAGCAAAACTTATCAGTTACATTCTGCATAGAAAACTCATTCATGTTTTAAAAATTGCTTGTTAGGAATCTAGCGATAGGAATCGGAATCCAGAACTTTCCCGAAGGCCTGGCGGTGAGCTTACCGCTTCGTGGAGCGGGAATGTCAGTCTGGAAGAGTTTCTGGTTAGTTACAAGTTGTGACTTTGAGAAAAACTGATCTATGACTTGTTATCCCAAAATCTCAGTTTTGTAAATTTACCAGCTGGGTTTCAGAATGAGACAGTATTTTGCCAGAGTGTGAATATAAAAATTCATCCTGAGATTTGCATTAGTGTGAAATTTTTATGTGTGAATTGTTTTTCAATAGTTCTGAGGCCAGGTAAGAAAGTACTGTGGTATTTGTTTGTATTTGCTATGTGTGTGTGTGTGTGTGTGTGTGTGTGTGTGTGTGTGTGTGTGTGTGTGTGTGTGTGTGTGTGTGTGTTCAGCTAATGTTATGAGGCCAGGTAAGTCTTGTGGCATTTATTTTTATTTGCTATATATATGTTCAGCTAATGGTATGGTACAGGTTTGTTTGGTATGGTTGGCTAAACGGTATATGTTTTTGCTTGGTTTTTGAACTACATTAGGTATGTTCAGCTAAGCATTATAGTAGGTTTGTTCGTTTTGTTTTGCGCTAGTTAGTGATCATCAATTGATGCCTAGTGCATTTGCCTAACAGAAGTCAATAGATTAGATTATTGTAATACGTTTGGCCTAATTTTAAGTTGTGTAGTCAGCTGAGTGGTGTGTTATTTTTTGCTTGATTTGTTTTCAATAGGTATGGTCAGCTAAGTGGTATGGTTGAACCAGTTGCTGGGATACTTGGTGCCCTTGCCATTGTTGTGGCGGAGCCTCTGCTTCCGTACTGTCTGGCATTTGCGGCTGGTGCAATGGTCTATGTTGTTGTCGATGACATCATACCAGAGGCTCACATGTGGTAAGTTGCATGATATATGCATCCATATCTATGTACATACATACTTATATACATACATGCATACATAATTACATTCATTTACATGCTTACATACATACATAAATGTGTTGTCTTACAGTTTTAATTTTCCAGCAACGCATGCATGTGTCTCCCTCTACTTCTCAGTTTTACCTTAAAGTCTAGTTCACATGATGCTGAGTATAGGATTCAGAATTTTGGTAACGTGATGTTTTCATTGTAGTGGAAATGGTAAACTTGCTTCATTTGGAGCCATTTTTGGCTTTGTTGTGATGATGACCTTAGACGTTGGTCTGGGCTGACCAGTGACCAGCTGTCCATCCATAGTAAGATTTTACGATTTTATTTGGACGTTCTACTCGCTGTTGTTGCAAGATTTTCTTAAATGTGGACAAAAGGAGGATCAGGGATCAGGCCAAGGGGAAGTACTACAATCTTCAGTTCATGATAGGTTATAGCATATTAAGATGTAAAGAAGTGGCCTTTAATTTGAGGGTTGATCTGGGGTGCCCTGGTTCCTGGCCTTTTCAGTAGAACCACCACTGATTCTCATGAACTCTAGCGGATTGTTTAAATAGACGTAGAGAAAGAATGTTGTTAGGATTTTCAGGGAATTTTGATGCGTTCATTGTGATCGCACCCTGCACATTTTGAATCCAATTCCAGACAGCATCAGTTGATGATTGGTAAAGTAAAATTGTTGGCAATTCAAGTAACGTGAAGTCGAATTGTCTGCCATTTGAGTGCAGGAACCTTGAAGTAATACGTGTATAAAAATGTTTCCTTTCAAATTTTATCACAGCATGCTTGCTTTGGTTATACAGGCATAGTTATGTGTTGTCTTTGTTGTCTGAATTTCATTTCTGTTATATTATTGTCATTTATTGTCATCTTATTCCTATCTTTTGGTTTCATCTTAATTTTGTCTTTGATGTTCTGTGTGCTTAATCTTTTGATGCGATCTCTATAGACTTTTTCCGTGTAGTTCTTATTATTTGTAGGTCAAATGATCTTCTCTGCCTTGATGCTCGGTTATGAAGCAGTGAAAGTTGGACCAGAATGCGGGATGTGCTTTGTAGTTGATTTCATTCCGTCTGCAGAATAGTTTGCGGCAGATGGTGAACTGATAGTTTATGTTTAAGGCATCTTGAGCTATGAGGGTCGTATGGTCTCTTCTGAATCCCTTTATGACCATTTTGATATGATTTTCTTTTTCTGTTTGTTATTATTGCATTTGGCGTGTAATCGACCTGTTTCAATTAAGGTTTTGGTTTCTCATGGTGTGACTTCGATTTTATGAGCGGTGCTTTGGGGAACGTTTTAAGAAAAACTTGACTTTAGTTTTAGTAAATAAAAATAAATAAGTAAATATTTTCCTTTTTTTCAATTTCAACTTCCAGTTTTCATACTTTGGCAGTTAAGGAAGTTTTTATTCACATTTCATCGTCAGATTTTGCATATTTGTGGTTGGGTATTTTCAGAGTATTTTTGGAGACATTGTATCCAACTGAATATTTCTTTGGTTGTTTTTTAAAAGATATTTCAGCAGGAGATTGTGTTAAATGTGTCCTTTGTTCTGCTGTTGAATTGCTGATAATTTTTTACACTTTGGCTGAGATATCCTTCTAGTGTTCTGTAAGGTCTGTTGTTGAGAGAAGCATGCAAGAAACGAGCAATTAACTTACCTAAATTACCTTACCTATATTACCTTATCTAAGTTACCTTACATAAATTACCTTGCCTATATTACCATACCTAAATTACCTTAACTAAATTATCTGGTTTCTGTATGTCTCTGATTACCCTCATACTAGGGACATTTAAAATCCTAGTCTTCATGTCAGCATCTATGAAGCTGTTGTTTCCCCTCGTTGCTTTGTTGTCAGGAACCTGTTATTGAATACTTGTTATTAGGAACCTGTTAGCAAGCACCTACACTCTTTAAAATAATGTCTGGTCATTCACTAAGATCTGACCCCAGTGTGGATAGAACGCTTGCAGACACAAACTGTCTGGTGTTAAAGAACGTTCAATGCTGCCTGTTGCTAGACAGTTTTGTCTAATTAGTGTGGAAGGCCAGAGTAATGTCTGGCTGTAAGCCACAGCAACTGTGCTTTAGTACTAGACAATTGATGCGTATGTGTGTTTTGGATGCAGTAGTGTCTGCTTTTCCACAACAATGTCATATGCCAAACTTCATCCGCCATAGCCTGCCCAACTCTTGGATCTTGACCTAGAAGCGAACCTTTCTTGCCTATCGATTTTGTTTTGACTGAGCGCCTGTGAATAATATGGTTTCCATGACTTGGTTTTCGTTGGGTGCTACAGAAATCTCAAGCTTACAACTGCGATTATGGCATACGAATCCCATGTGACAGTATTTACATATGGGATTTATATGTCCTAGATATGACATTGGTGTTGGGGCAGCTTCCACAAATGATTGCAAGCAGCATTGGAGCAGCTATTTAGCTGAAAATTTATATTCTTTTCTGATCATGAGTTGAACTTAGTAGTTTTTGGTTATATCAACATTGTCTGAACCACTTTGCCAAATGACAGTCCATCCAGGCTCATAAGTAACTAGTAACTAGGTTGTTGGTTAATTTCTAATTAAATGACAAACGTTAAGAATTTCCATGGTAACTGAATTGTAATTAAGTAAATGATGAGTTGTAAAGAGGTAACAAAATAATTATTTGCCTGGTTTGAGTCAGTTGCGTCGAGAACTGCAATTGTGATGGAATGTGTCGTTGGCAGTTATATTTTGAGGCCTATTTTTGATAAGTGATTAGTGAATGGTTAGGCAAATGAGGATAATTACGTACAGTTGCTAAGACGTTAGAGTACCTTGAATTGTGTTAGCTGGAAAGAAATTAGAATTTTAATTCGTTACATTTTTTATCATTCTGTTTCTGTCACTAGACATGTCTATGTTTTCAACTTTTTGTGCCTTGTCTGAAATTCACAGTACCATTTGCAAAACCTCTTCATATGGGTTAAGCAAATGTATGTACTGATTGCATTCATATCGTGTGGTGTAGCAAATTATTACAGCGTGCTTGAAAAATTCTTTAGGAATAACTTGCTTTACTGGTATGTTAGGTGTTGGGTTTTACTGTGCATATCTTTTAATATACAGTTTAAGTTGCATCTGCAAACCTGTGATAAGAAATTTTGCCTTTGAAACGTTCCCTCTAATCTGAAAATTCAGTGTGCGACTTTCGGAATTGCTGTTTGGATCGGTTTATTGGATGTCTTATTGTTTTGTCCATTTTTCCACTCTGCAGTGCAGCTTAAACGGAACATTGGTCCATACTTAGCGAATTCCACATATCCGTGGGTATAAGGTGTCATTTTGTACGTAACTGACCTTTTGTGTTAGAACATCAAAAGCAATTCTTGGTAGCCCAAGTGGTGTCAGAAATTGTTAAGAACTACAAGTTGTTTATTATGCACTTTACTTTCTAATAATTTTTTAAAAGTTGCAATTAAGAACTGCTTGAAAGTACTCCTCAGTAGCTGAAGTGATGTTAGAGTTATGAATTACAGATTGTGTACAATATATTATGACGTTTAATCATTTTAAAAAGAAACTTTAAATTAAGAAATTGTTGTTCATGTTTGTATTTCACATCATACAGATTCCTCTCATTAATTTGAAGCTGAAGATAAAGTATCCCTTCTGATCTAAGAATAACTTCTATGGTCATGGTGATCTAGTTCATCTGGTGTCGACAGATGGTCACCCAAGTCTAGCCGCAAGTCCAGTCAATTTCTAGGTCAGAAATTAATGCATGATTTGCTTTCAGGCACATCTGTTCATATCAGCTTTGCTAACTTGATGAAATAGCAATTTATCGTGTACAGCTGATCATATCAGAGAAGTATGGTTTTTACAGTCAGTGTACGGTAACCTCGTTTTGTAACTGTACTGTAGTCAGCAACAGAGTATAACTGGTAATTCTGAAGGAAGTGCAGTGTAACGTTGCTTACTGTTCAACTGAGTCTGCAATTCTCAATAGAGGTGTAAATCTACTACTGTGACTAACTTCTGACACTCTGGACGTGTTTCCTTTGGTCCACATATTTTATAAAGCTTATGAAATTTTTTATAGGGTTCCACGGAGGCTTTCCATGGAACCCTAACCCTAGATTTTCACAGACCTTTATCATGGGTGTCGCAAGAAATCGTGAATTAACAAGTAATAAATCATGGAATAACGAATAGATAAGAAATAAACTATGACAGAAATTTCTTTAAGCAGTGTCCGTATCAGGAGGTAATTTTAACAGAATCCTTTTGCGTGGCATCTTCTTCCTATAGTTCTCCGAGTTTCTAGTCTTTTAAATCTTACTGCCACCACTTCAGCAATCAGATGTTACTCTCGACCTGATACTGACACCGTAAAGGCAAACAAAACAGGAAAAATGCTTAAATGTTGCCTTATAATGTAAGATAATGTGTGTGTGTGTGTGTGTGTGTGTGTGTGTGTGTGTGTGTGTGTACATATCTATACATATATAATACACCTATATCAATAAATGAATTGTTCCTTCTGCTGTCAACTTTTCTGGCCTGTAAACCTTTTCATAGGTAGAGGTTTCTCGGGATATGAAAAATTATTTTAGGGGTTCCTCGTGGAAAAAATTTGGGGAACACTGGTTTAAGACTTTAAATATTGATTCATATCACAATTTTAAAGAGTAGAAATGCAACAGATGGCTCTATATATGTTTATAAAATTATCTTAGGATGCTAGTTTTCCTCTGGGTAATATGTTTTTCTAGCTTTCTATCCTTTCAACTTTGATTCGTGTAATTTTAAAGACTATAAAAGCAATATATGAAACTTTATTAAAATGTATACCACATAATTGTATACCATGGTTGTATGGTATATACACATATGGTATGTACCAAACTGAGCTGGGACTTTTCTCAAACTAGTGCTATATTATTTTACCGATATTATGATCATGATGGGAAATGCTTCTCACGGTGCACGTATGGAAATGGTTTGACACTTCTAACGTGCAGTGTATAAGTGATGGTTTCAAAAGACGTCCGTTGCAATCCCACGATGATGTTTTTTGTGACAAATATTTAAATCATTGTCGGCTCTGGGTTTACTGATGCATAAAAAGTGCATTTAAATTATTTTTATACTTGAAGCTATTGTTTCTGTGAATACTGCTTTGTTAGCATAAATAATTCTGCCATAAAGAAAACGATTTACAGCGTCTTGCAATTGTAGTTCTTGTAGTCCCTTGCCCTGTAATTAATCGAACATGACAGCAGTTGCTGCTTACAAGATAGTAAGTACAACCAGAGCTACAGTAGTAACAAGAAAACAGACAACGTTACAGCCAGCAACAGCTACGATCTGAAACTAATGACTTGTTAATACGTAAACATTTCAGTACAGTTACAACTCGTCTGAAGCAAATTACTATGTAAAAACACAGTAGAATTATGACTTTTTGAAGCTACTGGCAAGTTATTGTTTAAAATTACCGTACTTTTACTGTAACATGATTACAATACCAAATGCAGGTGACTAAACATCAGCACGGGATTTAGATTTGGAGTAAAATTTAGTTTCAGTGGTTAACGCTTTGTTTACAGGGTATCCTAGCAGTAAAGCCTGTGAAGCATTAACATTAACTACTACAGTACGGAGACTACCGTAAATCTAACCCACTGCAGCATGAGTTTAACAAAAACAAACGTCAAAACTTGCCACATTGCGCAAATGGATTTATAGCACTGGAAAATGCAAAAGCATGCTGGTTGCTGTGGAGTCGTTAAGATCAGCTCAAAGAAAATTGCAACAGCGTGACATTCTAGCGTTTAGCATATTGGGTTGGGTTCAAATCCCTGAACAGATAGAAAGATAGTTCACGATTACTATTTCGGTGGTATCTGAAAAGGGCAGCTGTAATGTCAATGGAAGGAGCAAACGGCAAGGCAGAAGACTGGACTCGCGCTTGTAAGCCAAGTTTAAGCAAGCTGAAGTCACCAATGCTTCGTGTCGCGGGAGTTTGCTCAAAGTTCTGATTTTTTATTCAAAGCTGTTTATTTCCATTGCACTTGTAACATTCATAGCAGAAATACATTCCCTGTCATGGCTCTCAAACTGAAATGTGATCTTTGCAACCATTTGAAATATGATCAGTTTGGTTGTACAGACTTGCGTTTCATCACTGGACAATGCAAAACATACGTACACAGAATTAAATTCATAGCAAAACTCAGCCATTCGCTGTTTGAGATCATAACTGTTAATTAAGTACCAGAAGCACATCACAGAAAGCTATGAATCAGTCTGTGCCTCTCTGCACATCATGTTCTTGTCTCTCCTTCTCATACGTTCTCTGTTCTGTTTACTTATAAATCTCTTTTTCACACACAGCTAATATCTAGTAACAGCAGACACCAACAAATGAGTTGAAAAAACCTGTACATCAGTTATCAAGTAATAAAGCAGTACAGTATTGCTTTTTATCGTAGTCACTAATCAGACAAGTGTCTTGCTGCTGGGCACATGGACTTTCGCTAGTGCCATTTAACAAGGCATCTAAATCATCACGATTCTATTTTAGACATATTAAACGTAAATTGGAAATGTCTGAATGCAAAATATAGCAAGAGAATTTTAAGAGATAAAGCTCTGAATTCACATGATCTACTGAAAAAATGTGGAGAAATTACTACTTTTTTGTTAAGAACCATGATCTTAGAAATGACTCGATAATATTGTCAGGAAAACAGATATTCCACTAACAACACTTAACAAAATCTCCCAAACAATGCAACTAAATAAATCACAATTGGCTGAATACCTAGAGCAGTTTTACAACACAGCAACAGCTCCGAGACTAGGAAAAGTGACAAAATGACAACCCAGTCTGAACAAAATGCGTCAAAAAATCCACAGCTTTCCAAGCAGAAATTGCACACAGACTGCATAGTTAACAATTCTCTCTAAAATCTCTGATTCAGACATAGTAGAGACAGCTCATGTGTCTACAATAGCTGAATCAAAGACGTGACACAACTGTAACGCAAACGACACTTAGGTAAAACCCCTAAAATTATGCAGCTCATAATTACTCGGGTTTGATGAGTCGACAGTTTTCTGAGTTGCGGCCCGGCAGTGGATATGAAGCGGCGTTGATGTGCCTCGTCCGGTTTATCTTCGATACAAAAGTCCGCGTAAAACCTCGTGCACTTTCATATTTAGTAACGTTGTGTCTACAAAAGAACAAGAAACTAATTAGAACAGAAAACAACAAACGTTATAAACATAACCACCAACTTCATCCAACTTGATCAGCCCACCTCCAAAATAATTGTTGGAAGAAGCAAATTATAAAGTATTAATAGTTTTTTAACAAATGTGTTCAGTCAAACGGCACATCATAAACAGATAACAGAGATGGAGAAATGAGAGGTTTTTGAACTATTCAGCGCTGAAGTGTCTGATGGTCTAGACTTAAAGCTGAACGGCATATGCAGCAGCATTAAGCCATCAAGACCCTGTCTTCATGATTGAGTAAACAAAGTAATCGCAATCGTAAACTCAAGACTTCTAGTGGGCCCAACAAAAGCTAATTCGTAGGCACCAGCTTATTCACAGGCGCTCAGTCAAAACAAAATAAAAGGTGCATAGCACCCTAAAATCTGTTTTAAAACTGAATCAATTTCCAACTCTTACTTCCAGTACATATGAGGTGTACTCATTTGCATGCACAGTTTGACTCCATCATAAAAGTCAACGTCTGTTCGGAATTCAAGGAACGATTCACCCTGCAACGTAACATCAATTCCAGTTCGGAAAGACGAAGCTGTTACTGTAAGACTTGAAAAGACGAACAGTGCTCCTCTGCCACAAGAAATTCACGCACAAAAACAAATTATTCACCAAGAGTAAAAACTTGATAATATGCAAACACGTACTTTCATTTACAAAAGTAGATTTGAAACTTTGGAAGCTGAAAACAACAGATAGACACAGACTGCCTTTAACTTAACAGCTGGAAACTGTTAAGCTTAAAGCTGCTATTTCTAGCTTAAAATCTCTCCACTGCAGCTCATTCGTTTACCTAAACAATTTATCAGTATCGTCATCACCACCAACATTTTATCTGATATACAAATGATCCTTCACGATTATGGCAATGTTGTTACAGAAGTTTATATATTAGATTAAAACAAATTAAGGACTGCATGAGTAAATTTTTTTGTCACCCTACAGCTCTGAAGGATCTCACCTGATAAATTCATTCAAAAATGAGCAGGGTCGAGGCCATGAGCTTGCTATAGAAAAACATGTACATTTACATTTATTTTACATTGCCAATATCTTTGTCTGCAAATCAGCATCACCTGTCTCTGATGACCGAGAGTGAGTTCTTGTTCCAGAGGCTGACGGAGAGCTTTCCGGAGAGATCGAAAGAGAACACACCTTGAACGTCCAGCTCAGCTATTAGACCGTTCTGCAGATAGAGTCTCTCACTGTGATCTTGTAGCAGAAAGGTTGTCTGACAAATTTAACAGATTTCTGATAGAAGGACGTTACTTGGGCTATAACAGCAAGGTAAGGTAAGACAAAGCAAATTAAAGTTAGGTATAAGGTAAGGTAATGTAAGATAAAATAAGGTAAGTTATGGTAAGACAAGATATTCGCTCATATATTACAGACCTCTATCAACGTTAACAGATCTAAATAGGTGCATAATAGCACCAAACCCCAGAGCTAAGTGTTAACACGCTGGATCACCACCTATACCTTTAGCTACCAATATGGTAGCTGACTAGTTTGAGCACTAGCCTGTAACATAGTGTGCAGGTTCGAGCCTCTCCTGCGATGGTTACTATGGTAACCACAGTTACCTTATGGTTACCAATCCAAGACTTTTGAGCAAGTCTTTCACTCACAAGTGCTCAGTGCCAGCGACTGATGTTTTGTCATTACAGAATGGCGCTTAATAAGTGCAGAAATAATAATAACAATACCTCAGAACTGTTACCTGTAGAGCAGAGACGAGTTCGCTCGGTGCTGACCAGACGGCAGACATGAGTCCTCCCTTTCCAGTGAAGAAGGTGATTGGGCGCAGCGACACTCCGACCATGTCAAAGGCCATTCCAGCCGTGACCTCAGCGTTGGCTTCTTCCTCGTCCACCTCATCGCCAATCAGGCCCTCAAGACCAGCAGCAAAAATTCCCACCTGGAAAATTCACAAGACAGCAGCCTAGAAGATACATGTAATTATAACATGGGATGTTTGCAATTATGTGAGCACCATTTGCTTACGGACAAACTCACTGTTCTTAAGTAACTTGAATACTGCTTACTGGTAGGCTAGTGTCAGCAGTGCTTCTGTAAGGTGCTTAGAAAATGTTATATTAAGTCTCTAGATGCATAATTATGTGCGAACCTTAATTAATTTAAGTAATAAAGAAGCTGAAACATCCAGGCCTGTAAAGTAAGTAGTGCTCCCATGCCCCTATATACATATATACAGTACATACATATAGTAACCAAAACATATATATATGGGCATGGGAGCATTACTTACTTTACCTCATTCAGTAATATATATATATATATATATATATATATATATATATATATATATATATATATATATATATATATATATATATATATATATATATATATATATATATATATATATATATATATATATATATATATATATATATATATATATATATATAAGATACTAGCACACAGATCCAAAATAAAGACTTACACTATAAACAGGAAGCTTTTGAATCGGGCTGAGTATATTGACATCCATTCCTGATCTCTTCATTATACCTGATCGACTATTTTCCACATACATAGAGTATGTGATGTGTAGCTTCTCTGTAACATATTGAATATCACTTTCTTGCACTGATTAACATATGCGCTATGACACAATCAGGTTAACATTCAGGCCAACACTTCAACTTCAGCTGTGACTCCATCATACTAACTCGTGTTTGTCATGTTAAATTACATCATGTTACAGCAAACCTTTCGCATATATGCTGTTACTATAATTTTAATAATTCCCTATTTATTGCTGTTGTTTTGGTTACTACTGTATGACTCAGTGACTGAATGAATTAATGAAACAAGCGAATGAGTGAATGAGTGAGTGAATGACTGAATGAATGAAACTGTTTCATAATCCACTGAAAAATTTCATCACAGACAATATCACATAATACCAAAGTTAAGTTTGCTGGTATCAATGAGGTAATCCCAAACGGTCAAAGTTCTGCATGTACACAATGCCTAACATCAATCTGACCATCATTTAACCATCACTTATAATGTTTAAATGTCATTATTGCAGTAATCCCAGTCAAGTGGTTGTAAGATCCAATGCTTACCATTCACAGCCACTATGTATACCTCTTCAACATTACTGTTAGACTCGGCCACATCAGTGCCTCAGTTGATAAAGTGTCTAGCTTACCTGCCAGGTATGAAGTGAAAGCAAATGACTTTCCTTTTGGTGCCAAGAAATCGTAGTTAGATAATTCTGGATCAGAGAGGATCTTCTTCACCATTGCTCTAAAAGACATCAAAGCAAACAACATTTAGAAAACCTTTATAACAACTGATCAATACTGACAGATTGATTTAACCCTGGATGGTTCTTTTTTCTGACTATTGCTTGGATTTCATCAGACTTAAGACTCAGCTGAGGGTAGCAGACTGAGTAAACTTGCTATTTTGCTACCTGAAGTGATACAGACATTGTTTCACCTAATCGTAATTGTAAGCCCGAGATTTCTACATTGCTCAATGATAGCTAAGTGGCAGGAACCAGCTTATTCAAAGGCACTCAGTAAAAACAAATTCAGTATTTAGGAAGGGTCAGATTCAATTCAGATACTTAGTTTAAAAAGTACAAATACCAAACTAACAAGTTATCAAATGACTTCTTAATGATACAATAATTGTTTTAATAATTCCAAACTGCTTTAATATGTTATAAAATAATCTGCCTTAAATGTATTACTATATCTTTAGCACTTTTGTGAGATCCTTAAAATGTGCTACATACATAGCGAGATACACATGCAAACATATATAGCAGTTGCATTGCTAACCAAATACCATAAAACAAAACCAGTTATGTAGTCAGTAATCATACCTCTGATCCAGCCATCCGCTGCCTTTCCATTTCTCTCAGCTTAAACACAACCCACCCTAACAGCTCCCTTCCCCCTTCTCTCTCTGCTCTACTGGCAACCGGACTTGGTTCTTCACATGGCATCTTTGGACAACCCCACTGACTTGACGCAGCGCTCGTGAATAACCTGGTGCCCTGCACTTAGCTTTTAAGTAGCACTTTAGAAATTTCAAGTTTATAATTATGATCATTAAACAAACAGCGGAAAAAAGCATTTGCTTAAGATTTTTTGTTGCCTGAGGCTAAAAATAATTAACAAGCGAGTTTTTCAACGGACAAAATGTATCTTCAGCAGCTGAAATCCTACCTAATAGTGTCGTTGTGTTTCATGAGATCAAACACACGTGATTGTATGTACATGCTGTAATCAGTGTTCCATGGATCGCTCGTTTCCAAGATAATCTCACGTACATCTTCAAACGTGGGATCAGTCTCAAGGATGACTAACAGAGCCTGGCTGCGAACTGCTGTGTCAAAGCCACGCTTCTTCTGATGAAAGATATTCTTTAGACGATCTTTTACCTGGCAGAATATGATAAATTAAAATGAAGCACTTTAATTTTGAATAACACAAAACAAATTTATACAGAAAAGGCAAAGGTAACATGCTTGTTTACATGCGCCTATTGAAACTTGGCAAAAGCGTGGTCCAACTCCGGTTTCACTCGAAGTGACCATCAATTGGTGCCTTGTGCATTATAATGGTGCAATATAATAAGTAATTAGCTTAGGTTAGATTATCCATTCATTCATTCATTCATTCATTCATTTTTTGCACTCATTCACTAGCTCGCTCACTCACTCATTCATCCACTCAAACCAACCACCAACCCAATCACCAACTCACCACTCAACCACACACCTACCCACCTACTCATTGACACTAACTCGAGAACTTGTTTCTGTACCTTACTGGTAATGAATTTCCGGTCGATTCTTCGGAGAGCTCTGAGAGCCGCTTCTGAAACTCCACTGTCCTTCGACGTCTCCGCATGGGTTAGCAGCAGGTCAAGGGTGTCTGGCAACCCAGCATTTGCCAGGGATTGGATGATTATCTTCTGACAGGCGGAGTCAGTGCAGGCAGCCAACCTCTTCAGAAATGCCTCCTGAACATCGGCTAAAACCTGTAATCGTAATCGTAATCTCGAGATTTCTACAGCGCTCAACGAAAGCTAAGTCGCGGGAACCAGCTTATTCACAGGCGCTCAGTCAAAACAAAATCGATAGGCAAAAGGGTCAAGATCCAGGAGTCAGGCACTCAGACAGTCGGACGGCTACGGTGGATGCTGTTTGAAATTGAAGCGAGAAGAGAGATAAGAGGAAGAGGAAGAATCAGGATAAGATTTTTGGAAAAGAAGTGTTTTCAGTCTTGAGTGAAAGACCTGCGCAGAAACTGAAAGAGGTGAAGTGTTGGTGAGTTCGTATGATGGACCAGACAACTGTCGCAATTCTGGCGGGAGTTTATTCCAGAGGGGTGGGGCAGCTATGGCTATCGAGCGATTTCCAAATTTTAAGGATGAGGTGACGAGAGGGCGAAGAAGTGTTAGGACAGATGAGGAGCGGGTTGAACGGAGTGGTTGGATAGTAAATAATTGACGAAGATAGGAGGGTTGGGAGGATTGAAGTGTGTTGTAGGTGAGGGATAAGACCCTGTACTCTATTAGTTCTGGTATTTTAAGCCAGTGCAGTGATTTGAGAACAGGGGTGATGTGATGGTGTTTGGGGGTTTTGGTGACAGCACGTGCGAGAGCATTCTGGATAGCTTGTAGGCGATGTATCTGGGTTGTGTCAATATTGAGGAAAAGTGAATTGCAGTAGTCAAGTTTTGCATGGACTATGGATGTGGCAATGATAGATGCGGTTTTGAAGTCAAGCATAGGACGGATTCTGCGAAGGTCGCGGATATGTAAAGTAGATCGATAGCTACATAGATCCACCGCAGAAAAACTCTATGACATCAGTAAACAATATCAGCACATGCTATGTATGTATGCATTTATGCATGAACATTATGAGCTTCTTGAAGGTGCTGTAAAACCCATTGCATGATTTTGGCATTCAAGGCAATTTCCTTTCTGTAGTAACAGTAAATGCAGAGAATTTACAGACATCTCCCATTGTTGAAAAGCTTCAAGAATCGCTAAATTCTGTTTGTTAGCACAGTCCCTCATATTCATTTTCATGTTGTCTACAATGAATGACATGGCTTAAGAATATTAACAAAGCCTGACCTTATTGCTTTTACAACTCTTGTTCCTGAAGAAAGTGTTGGTTACTGCGCCAAGCGCCTCAGCTATCGACTCTCGCAGCTTCTCATTTGGAACGGATTTTTCAAAAAGACCCTGGAAGAGACATCAAAATATCGACCACTAATGTCAGTCAACTACATCTCAAAATTGCTTACAATAAAAAATTTTTGCATTCAATCTTTTTGGTTTTCGTGAGCCTCGGTTGATGTGTCGTGTATTTTACACCGGCGCTGTAGAAGTTGATTAATAATAATTATTGTTATTAATTATTAATAATTTGTATGTATGCATATATATGTAATTAATAATAATAATAATTATTAATTGTTATTAATTATTAATAATTAATAATAAAAGTAAGAGTTAGATAACAGATAGAGTTTCAATTGTTACTGATTGTTTCTATTATTTGAAAATAGATGAATAGATGCCCGAAGGTTGTACTTGATTGTAATGTCCCACGCACGTGGGCCAGCAAACAATACCCATTTCTGCTTTATTTGGAAGCATGAAGACATTGGCAGACTGATGATCATAGCCAGAGTTGATGAGGGCCATTAGAAAACAGAATTATGCCATCTGCAAGATAGCGCAGTGCATTTTATATACAAGAAGGCAAAGATTATCATATTACCATAGAGCACAAGATTGTAAACGTAATTTAATTGGTAATTATAACGTAAATATAAATGTACATGTTTTTCTATAGCGACCATATGGCTCATTTTTCAATGAATTCATGGAGTGAAATCCTTCACCACCACTGCCCTTTTGAATGGGACCACGCCATTTAAGGTTACCGTACAGTAGTATTTATTTTGTGATCTTACCAAAAGGTCTTGCAGTACTTGTTCTGGTGGATGGGTAGACATGGCAGTAGCTAAAAGGTATTGTTCAGGTTCATCAATCTTGTACTCATCTTCAAAGTCAAGAAACTCCATCAGCGCAGACTGTGCGAGAGGCGTCTGAGCCGCACTTACAACATCAATTAATGGCAGTCTACAGAGAAAACAAATAGAAAACTAGCTTTACTTTGTAAAGAAGTATAAGCAGTTTTTCTTCAAGAAGTGCCACATACATATTTGTGAATACAATTACAGCTATATAATGGTTCATTTATCACAAGAATTCATAAACAGTAGGTAAAGTAATCCTTATTTATTAAGCTCCTCTATAATAAAGTAGATTCACAGAAGTTTGTGAGGTGAAGGAAATATATTTCAGCTTACTAGCATACGACAGATGGCCAACAATAAAACCTATCTTACAATTAAATTACCAATTAAATTACTTACAACTAAATTACCAATTAAATTACTTACAATTAAATTACCAATTAAGTACAACATGCTATGACTGATGATAGCTGATCAGACATGCATTCTTACATTATATCTTTGCTCTTGTCATCCCTCAAGAGACTCAAGATAACATGCTATGAGTGATGATAGCTGATCAGACATGCATTCTTACATTATATCCTTGCTCTTTTCATCCCTCAAGAGATTCAAGATGGCATCCTCTGGCATCTCCCGAACAGCTTTCACCAGATCACGAAAGGCCACCGCTGCCACAGTCTTCCCAATCTTGTGTGAATAGAAATCGTATTTGTGTTTTCCAACAAGATCCACCGCCTAAACAGGTAAAGCACACAGACTGCCGTTGAATAGCTTACTGTATATGTAGTAAAGTTTCAAGATTGTAAGCCTCACCGTGGAAATGCAGTTGTCTGATTAATCTTGGAAAAGTCATTTAGTTCCACAATTTCGCTATCAGATTCCAACTCTTTCTGCATATTTACTGCATGATAGTTAATGTCGTTTGTTAGCTGACTTTATTTCTGATTATCGAGTAGAAGAAACTTTTCACAATTAATTAATTCCTAATTAAGGCAAAGCAAAGTGAAATGAAGTGGTGAAAATAAAAGTTATGATAATAATACCCTACCACAAAGGAAAATTTTACCCAGTGGAATATTTTATTTTTCCTTTTGACATTTGTTTTAATGAGCTTTACTAAATGAAAAGAAGAGAGCAAGTAGAAAATGTAAACTTGACAAATGACATTAATTAACTTACCGAAGCACATCCAATAGTGCACTGTCTTGGTTCAAAAACACTTGCCATATCACTTCTCAGTAACTTGTGACCTCTCTCTGAAATTCAACATCACGTTTTAACATGATCAAAAAGAATGGAAAACAGACAACAGAATCAAATTTTAATTTTGCTTTGTTTAAATACATTGCAATCATAACATCTGCAGAAGAAATTCAATCTTTCTTAATAAAGTGGACCCTTCTTTTTAATTATTTTAAATTATTTTATAATTATAAAGTACTTTAAAGTATTTACTTGTAAGTAAAAAGTATTTTTAATTATCAAGTATTTTAAAGTATTTACTGCTAATATTTTAAAATTATAATAATTTTATTTAGTTTCATAACCCTTACAAGTTGGACCGTTATGGACACGTGGATACGCTCAAATGAACATTACAGTTTTAAGTCCTTTTCCAATCGAACGACAGCTGATGGTCACAAAGATGCCAAACGTTAGGCTATTCTAGGTAAGCATTAGGCTAATCTAGGTATGTCCTTATAATGTCCTAAATAATGTTCTAAAATGTTCTTTATGACGGTGCTTTCGGAAGACATTTCGAGTGCCAAATTCCTACCTATCAATTTTGTTTTGACTGAGTGCCTGTGAATAAGCTGGTTCCCTCAGCTTAGCTTTCTTTGGATGCTGTAGAAATCTTGAGTTTATTATTATGATGAATTTCCAGCATATCTTGCAATTTATATCTTTAGGTTAGTAAAAGAAACATATATTGGCATTTACAAAGTTCTGTTTCTTGTTCAGCCGGGAAAATAAAAAAATTATCAGTTCTTCGAATTTAATGTTGTTTTATTTACATGCATAACCAATAAAATGATAGTACTAATTGGATTAACTATATTACCAGCTTCAAGGGTTTTCAAGAGCTCTTCAAAAGAGTCAGATGGAACAAAATCTGTAGTTTGAGTTTCCTTGAGCTCCAGACTTTGTCTAAAATGAAATCCAAAGCAATTAACCAAAAAAGCTGATCAAATAATTATCTATCCTGATCTGATCTGATGACTATTTCATCAGTCTCTTAAAGCTTCCAAGTTCCAGAAAGCCTAACATGGATGGATTCTGGTGACGAATACTGGCCACGGATTGTGACAAACACCCTCTCCCTTGCCGCCTGGTCTTCCCACTGACAGTATACAGTCAGTGTATGCATTATAGCTGAGTTGGTCGGGGGGGCCGAAGTGGAGCCTAAATCTCGAAAAAAAGTTTCCCTTTGAACCTCCAAACTCTGGGTTGACAATCCAGCCCTTTAACCATCAGTCTATCATGCACCCCGCATTTATTAAATAACAGATTAAAAATTGAACAAGAAATGCAATTTCAAAAACAATTTCTGACCACTTGAAAAAGATGTTGAAGTCAATTAACAACTCCATTTAAGATCAAATAAACATGAAACATAAGCTCAAAGAACAAGAGACATAGGATGATCATAAGCCACTTAACAAGAAACATAAGATGATCAAAGAGGATTAAGCAAACATTCTACAATCAAATGAACCAGAAACATATGATCAAAGTAATTTAGAAGACAACTGTTACCAACTTTACGGTAATAACTGATGACACTGCTTCATCCAAATTCAGTTGCATCGTCCACTTCTCAGTTGCGACAACAGATTTGATGGCATCTTCAGAAACTGTGTACTCAGCGCGCATAGATGATGTCAGGTTCACACCTAGCAGCTTAACAAAACGTAAATATTTTGCAGTTAGTCCACAGTTTAAGAGCCACGAAATCTGCAATAAAGTAAAGTATCCCATATTCCACACGTGAGACATAGGGGAGGTGCTCATCTCCTTTTCTTGGCCACTGAGCCGGCAATGGACGAATCCCAAGGTCCTGGACACGGGGCCAGTGCATCGCAGGACCTGCTGTTTACTTCCCAGCTAACGCCGGTACCAAATTATACTGCTTGGTAACAGAGATACAGTGTACACCAACAACTTGCCCAGGGTCGTTACATGGAGTCGAACCTGCAACTGCATGATCGTTGACCAAACGCATTACCGAGAGACCACCCTGTCGCACACAATATCTACAATACTATCATGTAAATCAGCAAGGAGTTTAAATTTCCAATAGGCGTCACTCAAAGCTGATTCTTTCTGATAAATGTAGCGTAAAATACATTGGAATCACGGTGCTTGACCTACTTCATTAACTTGTGAAAACTGTCCAAATGCGTCCATGCTGTTGCAAGAATCCTTGGTCTTAATCACTTTATTGAGGTTAATCTTTTGATAAGTAACCTTGCAACTTCCCGACGTATCAATCTACAAATTACATTCAAACAAAAGGAGCATATCTACAGTTCCATCTCAGTCTGTCTATCCAAGAATCTAACCTTGGCACAGGATGTTTGGTTGTCACTCGTTTGCAGAATATCTCATTTAAACCATTTATTCTGCAATCTGCATAGAAATTCAGTCAACTGAAGTTTAAGCAAACTACCGGTAATCTAATCTAAAGACTTCTATAGTGCCGTTATAATAAGGCACAAGACATTATTCAATGGTTCGTCCAATTGAACTGTAGCCAAAATCAATCTAATGGAAAAACCTGGTTGAAATCTGAGAGGTAAGAGAAACCAGAAGCCATGCTATGATGGAAACAGATAAGTCTAAAGTGGTGCATACCTGCAAGATATTAAAGTATTGACAGAATTTGGCAGTGAACCCCAAAGCTTTGGCCCAGCCACTGAGAACATAAAAAATCATAAAAACCAACACTTCAGAATTAAATCTAAGAGTGATATTAATTACATCTACAGATATTTTTAACGTCAACTGACAAAATGGGAAACAAAATCCAAATGAAAACTGTGTACATGACGAAAAATTCTTCACGTTGAACCTCTTTATGAGTTCCATCTTCCATCCGCAGCTGGAACAATGAGATGATTCCCTTCTTGATGTTCGTAGCCTGCACAGTGTCGTCTTCATCAGCAAATATCAGTCCTACTTTTCCTGCCTCCCACTGGAAGTAGATCGGAAGACGTGGAAGAGTCTTGAGTTCACGGAAGACATCGGACTGAGCCACGCTGTGCAACCGCGGACCAACAATCTACGAATCGCAAAGACCACAACTTAAAGTTAACATAATGTAATGTAAGTGGAAGCAAAGTAATGTTATGTAATGTAATCGAACATTTATAAAGCGCCACTTCACGATAGACTCCTCAGAGGCGCTCCCGGCCCGACAACCCAGAAGCACTAGGAAATGGGAAGGTCTTCAAGAGCTTGCGGAAAAGAGGGGGCCTAGCAACTGATATGCATGGCAGTGTGGGCTGTACGGGGAGGCGGGAGCATTATGTAACGTAAGTTAATCGCTCCATGGCCATAGATGTCCCACCACTCAGGAATAAACTCCCCCAGAACTGCAACAGTTATCTGACCCATCATATACACTCATCTATGCTCCACTGCTTTCAATTTCTGCATTGGCCTTTCACTCAAAACTGAAAACATTCCTCTTTCACAGATCCTATCCCGACTCCCCTTCTTCCTCTTACCTGTCTTTCCGCTCCAATCCCAAACACCACCCACCCTAGCTGCCACGCTGGCTCTGCCTGACTCTTGAATCATGGCCTGGAACTGAATCCTTTTTGCCTATCGATTCGTTTTGACTGAGCGCCTGTGAATAGGCTTGTCCCCGTGACGTGACTTTCGTTGGGCGCTGTAGAAATCTCGAGATTACGATTACGCCCCGAACTCAACCCTTGGCCCCAGCTCCCCCAAATAAGAGCTTACTTCTTAACATTTTAATTTGCCAATGAAATACCTCATTAACTGAAGACTGTTGTTCATTCATCATTCAATCATTCACCGCATTCATATAGCGCCCTTTCAAGATGTCTCTTCAGAGGCATTCCCAGCCCAGCACCGGCAAAAGAGGTTCAACTGAAGCACATGTCATGACCCCAGTTGGAAGCTTCTGACCTTCCCTGCCACTTCGCATGTATATGAAAACCTAGTGCTAAAAGGAGCTATGTAAATGCTCTATTACGATTACAGTTTACCCTACCAGAAGTCTGATGAGATTGACGTTGTTACTCCAGACTGAGGTGACTTCAACTTCAGCGCTGAATCGGAGACCGACATCTTTCTTCGCACGCGTTGTCTGAGGCGAGTTCGGTTCATTTAGTGCTATTTCGGTGCCGTAGATGTACTTTTGCGTCTGACCCGGAATGAACTTGACAGGAAAACTAGCCAAAGGATGACCATGAGCTGAAGAAAATTCAGTTGGGAAGGATATTTATTATGTAAACGACAACAGTCGTGCATCAAGTCTAGACATAAGTGGGGAACTGTTTATGAATATGGCTAACAATAGTTAAAAGTGAATCAACTAAAATCTGTTTTAAAGCATGTACACTGATCAATTTCTTGGGCTGGTAATGCAATGGAAAAAAGTCTGTAGAGAATCCAAGGACTTGCATGTGTGTGTGTGTGTGTGTGTGCGCGCGCGTGTGTGTGTGTGTGTGTGTGCACGCATGTGTGTGTTTAAATGAATCTTCGATGACACACTTATTCTCTTATGATGTCTGAATGTGTTAGTTGCGTATATTTATACATATAGTTATCAAATGTATAAATACGTATACATATATATATATATATACACACATATATATATACACATATATATATATACATATATATATATATACCCATAACTGTTGAATCAGGATCTAATTATCACACCAGCTGGGGTTTTAATATTATTTTTGGCCCACACACTCAGGCTATTTTTAGCATCCCACGTCATATGACTGTGCATAAATATGCAGCATGCATAGCAAAGAGCTAGTACACCCAAATACTCCACTGCCATTCCAATTTACTTTTTGTAAATGCATAAACAATTATGTGGTTATAAAATGGACATACATTTATACACAACTCCAAAATTTATAATGACATGCGCATGGCCTAAGTTCTTACTGTGAGCCACTGATAAATGCAGTGTATATTGTGAAATTCAGAGGTCATTAGTTCCAGCATTTAACAGATCTCTTAATATTTTATTAACAAAATAAAGTTGAAATTCATGGCCAAATTAAGACAGATGCACATATGCACAGATTAACACATATGTAATGTGACTTGGGCTCTGAATTGTTAGTTTCTGATGCCTGCTGTAAAGTAATTAGGCTAAGCCCATTATGACATGGGCTCAGCATACTGGAAAGTAATCGAAATCATAATCTTCAGGTATCTTCAGTCCTAAAAATGTGGGAACCAACTTATTGACAGTTTTGTTGAAAGTGAAATCAGAGAGGCTGGTATTGTCAGGCTCGGCTCCAACTCCATATCCAAAGATCTCAAAAGTACTCAGTGGGATCCTAGAATTTTAACATTTATAGGGTCTCGAAAGTCTTGATCAGGTCCTAACCGAAATTTTCACATATGTAATTGCCTCATGCACATGTCAGACTGACATGTGTAAGTCAATCATAAGAGACTAAGTGTTATTGTTATTATGTCAGATTGACCTGATTGCCAATAGGGGCAATCTTAAATTTCTTAAGGAATAGTTTAAAGCGCACATAAAACTCGTGTATGTGATGCATATAATGTGAAATATTGCAACGCAAATGTTAGATGATTATTAACATATGTACGACTAATATGCCATGCCTGATCCTAGCAGACGACACATATAATGACCGCGCAGCTAATACCCTATATACTTACCAATAACAAACACAGCCGCTAGGATCCGCAACGTTAGCGAGCATCTGGCAGCGGGCATTCTGTTTGTTTTTCTCGCGGAAAACTTTGGAAAGACAGAAAATCTGGAGTTTAGAAAAATTATGTTTCGTACTACGATGACATCTGTCCAATCCTAAACTTCGAAAAGATTCGACCCTCCTTCCGAAACCCCATCAGTTGCTCTCGCGTCTTGCTGGTGTTGATAATTTGCAGCCGCGTTAAAGTTTATCCCCCCTAGAGTTTTGCAGAAACTTTCATTGATGGACTAAATATTTACCAGACAGAGTTTAAATATCTTGATAATATGAATACGTTAGCCAAACAGTCCTAGAAACTGTTATCAAAATAATAGAAAATATTTTCTGGGAGAAAGGAGCAATAAATTTACGAGGCCGTGATTTGTAATACACCCGAGTTAGTGGCACAATCGAGCTGGCCTTCTAATAATTGAGGTTTCTGTAACTGCGGTACAAAGTTCAACAATATCGGTCTCGTGCACGGGTACGAAGTTCCGCGGTACTCAATGACGGCTAGGGCCGCTAAATGCCGAGACAATCACACGCAGTCTAGGTCACTTGCCGAAGAATCCATTGTTTAAACTAGGCTTATATATCGAGAGCGGGAGATCTGAACTATTTCAAGCTTTAAAACTACGATATCCAATTGAAATATTTACTTGGGTCCACTACTTATATATTAAGGAAGAGCAATACTGTTATTGTTCATGTTACAGAATTAGAGAACGTTAATTGAAGGGTCATATACTGTGCACACTGAAACTTCGAACGTAATCGTAATCGTAAGCCTAAACTAAAAATTGTCTAAAGTGCTACAAAAATGCAGGCACTAACTTGTTCGAAATTTTTTAAAATAACACTCGTAGCTAACCACCAGTAATCGTAATCGTAATCGTAATCCCAAGATTTCTACAGCGCCCAACGAAAGCCGCGCCGTGGGGACCAGCTTATTCACAGGCGCTCAGTCAAAACAAAATTGCCATAGTGTGGGCCTGCTATGGGCCAAATCAGCGTGTTGTTTGGGTGTAGAATACTGTAAGGTTTCTCTGCGTTCCTCTCTTCCCAGGGACAATAGCAAGACCGCATTGTGCCACTTGTGGCAAATGGTGGCCAGCCACGGGCCCACGCAATGTGAACCCAACGAACGTGACTGTCAGGCTTTGTCTTGTATCTGTCCCTCTGGCTCATTCTGACCCTCCGCCATTTATTTGTCCCTCTGCCCTTTTCTCTTCTTTCGCCTACTTCTCTTTCTCTGTCCGTCTGCTTGTCTCCGTGTTTGACGATATCTGTGTCATTTCTGCGGGCCAACTTTGAAACTTTAGTGTTATAACAGCTAGTTCACCATGCACTATGTTGGAATTAGTTTCTCTATTTGTTGTTGCCATTGACGATAATCCGCCATGTTAGGTCAGCAAACTGATTTGGTTTATTTGGTTTCTTGAATTGATGTGTTTTTAAAGAAAAACTTGTTAGAATAGGATTTTCGGTTCAGAATTAACATTGAAACATGTCTGTCATAACAGAAGTTCCAGAACCAAATTTATGGAGGGAAATTTGCAAAGGTAGGCTAAGCATTGAATACAAACCTATAACCGCAAGTTATCAACATCTATGTTTAAATCAAAACTTGAAAATAAGTTCATACCTCTGTAAATTTATCCGTTTTAGAACGCAGATGTTGGGCACCATCCAGTTATTTGAAGTATGCATATTTATCCAAATTTTTACATGATAGATTATCTGGTGTCAGTAGATTTACGTGCCAGGCGCGAAACTTGAATCAGAGGCAAAACTTGGGCATACTTTCCATTCCGAGTCCAATTTTTCATGCATATGAAGATCAACTTTTACATTTATAATTTGCAGACTTTTAAAAAACGTCAGCGGAATCATCATATGCACAGTTTATGTCATCTGCCACCTTGGTCCTAAACTTGACTGGTTTTTAGAGTTTCAGTTACGAAGAGATCCAGTCGCCTTCGAGGATCAGCGTTTACCGATAGAAGTGGATTATGATGCATCGAAACACACCCCGGTGTTTTTCGGCGACCTGCACAAAAGAGTTACTGTCGATGGGAGAGTTGAAGAAGACTTTGATGCTGCAGTCTCTCACCCTGCTTGCGTTGGATATGCTTTCGTTAAAAGGCCGCCTGAGTCACCCCCTCCACCTCCTCCTGCTATGCCAGACAGAATCCGATGTTGGTTTTTTAAGTTTCTTAAATTTAAACCCCCTTTGTCTATTATCATACATAAATTTCTAAATGCCAATTTTATTTGTGTGGATAGTCATGTATGTGCTGGATAAAAAGCTGATCCCTCTGCTACGATTTTTAGTTATGTTAAGTTCTGAGAAGTTGTGATTTTTGAGTGAACAGTGCCAATTCAGATAGGCAGTGTTGGTGAAGGATCTCACCTGATAAATTTCTCTCCTTCCCATTTCTCTTGGCTTAAACACAACCCACCCCACAATACATGTGCTACATTGCTTATAAATATGTTACATACATTTTTTTACTTTCTTACTCTTCCCATTTACTTATGAAATGTCATTAACACTGTTTTGTTCTTTTCTGTTAGATTTTGTTCTAAAGAAGTTATTTGTTTCTCAGGTTCACCCAGAGAGTATCTTGAGCATTATGTTTTCCCCGTACTTCTTCCTGCTTTAGAAGAACTTTTGCGACAAGCAAAGACTGAAAAATGTTTTGAAGTAAGCAGTTGATTTCCAGTTCATCAAACTAGCAATTGTGCGATACATTTTCCAAATTAAAAACACACATTGTGCTGGCATGCTGCCCATTTCACTCCATTTTCAAAACTGCCACAGTCACGCTCATTTCTATTGCATTTAAAAATTTGGAAATTCATACACATGTTGCCAATTTTTCTTCCATATGAAATTTTTTTCTCATTTTTATTACTTCTTTGTCTGACAGAGAAAAAGAACAAAGTTTAATGCAGGAGACTTTCTGGCAGAATATCTCTACAGGTGAGCAGTTGCAGTATTTACCCTGTTTTTTCCTGCCTTTAGAAGGTATTACTGGACTTATTTGAAAATATTTATTGTTTACCATTGGCACTGTGGCTGAAATGCCACTGTGTCTCGTTTATTTCATTCAGAAATACATTTTTACAACATGGAGCACCACGTGGGTAGAATGTCATTTTTATTTGTTAATTAATTCTTTTTACAGTGTATATGCTGGCACTTGAGCCACATGTGGTTGCAGTCAGCAAATAACTGTGCATGTACAGCACCCTTTTTTCAGCCATCCCCAATATTGGGCACTCTATAAATCATATTATTATTATTGTTGTTATTATTATTATTATTATTAAATAATTATGGACCTCCTTTCCCTTGTTATTGTTATTGCCAGTGCAGTTGTGGTAATGTTCTTGAATGAACTACCTTATGAACTGCTCCCGAGACTGGTAAAGATTTCTTTGTACATATGGAACCAGAGTGTACGATTGTAACAGCTTGGATTTGGTTTGAACAGTGAACATTGCTTAAAAAACGCCCAGACCATGTTCGTTGGGTCCACAGCTGGCTGTCAGCTGCCAATTGTTGCTCTATAGGAGAAAGGTAGGGTCCCAACAAACTTGGCTTTTTGGAGATGCTATATAAATAGAAGTATAAATAAATAATAATCTCACTGCATTTGATGATTGCATATACATGTGATGCAGGTGTTGTTGAACTTTGACCATGATTTTGTACTTTGTGCCCAGAAATAATCCACTCCACAGTGGTCGAGAAGAGGTCTGCCTCATGGACATACCCTTCGTTCAAGAATGGTGGAAGGAACAGTAAGCGCCTTTATTCTTCCACTCTGTGAAATTTATTAACTTTATATAGTGCATTTAAAAGGCTACAAAATGTGCTGCATAAATAACCAGATTTACTGGTCTGGTTAGGCTACATCAGTCAACACATGTGCCAAGGAAGCCTCTGTGCACGAGGATCATGTTCCGGTCGTGGCTTATTTAAGAGATTTGAATCTTGGGCTAGCATGGTCCGTGCACGGGGACCTTAAATGGTGTGTAGCAGTGGTGAAGGATCTCACCCAGTAGGGTCGAGGCCATGCGGTTGCTATAGAAGAACATGTACAATTTTATTATAGTCTTCGTATTACAGTTAGCAACATTACTTGTTAGGTAGTATTTCTGGTTTTAGAATCGTTGTTTGATTACGAATTAATAATAAATGTTAATATCATTTAAAAAATAGGTTCTAACATACTACTGTAATTTTGTTTGTTTAGTCCCAGAGCTCCACTTCCAAAATCACTATTGTGGACGGAACAAGAAGCAACACTCATCATCCAATCATTTTGGCGAGGATTCAAGGTAAGACTGATCGTAAAAATTTCTTTCCTGATTATTTTCATTCACCCTGGAATTTGTACTCCAACTCTGCATAGTAGTGACCATCTGCTGCTGCCTTGAGCATTGTTACACTGGAGCTGTTAATTCTCAGATTATTATTATTATTATGATTATTATTATTTTTAACCCACATGATATCCAGTAGTAGAAAAAACTATACTGTGCAAAGGAGAGTTCTCGAATGGCTGTTCTTTTCTGATGATCAGTTTCTGAACTTACACTGAAATGCGATATTATTATTATTGTTCTTGTTGTTATTATTCTTTTGCTAGGTTCGTGAAGAGGACTCTGTTCAGGAGCTGAGACATTGGCAGAGGGAGTGCCGGGAAGAGAGTCGAAACATCCACGAAACTGTTAACAAGTTTTGGTCAGACAAGATTCCAAATGATCAGGAAATGGAAGAATTGCAGCAGACTGATCAAGAACCACAAGAAGCTGCTGCTGCTGCTGAGCACATGGATGCTGTCCGCTCGTTTACACCGGGGAGCATTGGCATTGACTGCAATTCATCTAGTCTGAAGCTTTCAGCGTGATATGTTGGGATCTAGCGTACGCATGCATTCACAAAACTAGTTTAAACTGGTTTTATAATGTCAGGTTGTCTTCATCTTGAATAGAGACAATGATAATTATGTAGAACTGGTTTCAGCAATAAATGATAGGGGCAAAAATTTTGAATGCTTGAACTGCATGTATTTGAACATACATTGGATTCACCTCAAAACACGCACCATTCAGTCATTGTATAATACGGCCTTGAAAATGCATTGAAACTTTAGGTTTCAAATGCAACATAATTATTATAATGAGTGCTCGTTTTATATGTATTATGATCTTTGACATCAATCGTAAACTCCAAATTTCTGATGTGCTACCTAAAAGCTAAGCGCAGGGCACCAGCTTATTCACAAGCGCTGCATCAAGTCAGTGGGGTTGTCCAAAGATGCCTTGTCAAGAACCAAGTCCAGTGGCCAAAAGATCAGAGAGAGAAGAGGGAAAGGAGCAGTTAGGGTGGGTTCTGTTTAAGCTGAGAAAAATGGGAAGGCAGCAGATTGGATGAATCAGGGTGGACGGAACCATTACATGTATATATGAAGGTTTCAGTATGTGTAGACAATAATATGTAAACTGCCAGAAATAACATTGAATATTGGTGAAACTGGATTTGACAAACAAATTTTCTTTGATTCACAAGATACTAGTTTACCCGCCGTCAATTCGACGAAATCTAGTTAAACTGTTAAAGTCATAAACCAATTCCAAGTCAAAAGGAATGGACGAAAGTCACGTCACGAAGGTTTATACTCAATTCCATTTCTGCGATTACGGCATAACACAGCATGGGTTTTGGGTTTTAAGTGGTTCATAAATGTGAATGAACACGGTTTTCTGCAGCGACCGTATGGCTTCGACCCTGCTAATTTTTTAATGAATTTATTGGACGAGATCCTTCACCACCGCTGCCCGTCTGAATGGGCGCCACGTCATTTAGGACCCCGTGTACAGACCGGGTAGCCCGATATGAAAATCTAGACACTGCCAGAGATTTAAATCTCTGAAATAAACCAGTCGTAATCTCGAGAATTTATAAAACGCTACTTTAGTAATCTGAATCGTAAACTCGAAATGTCTAGTGCGCTACTTAAATGTAATCTCATTCACGATCGCTAGGTCAAATCAGTGGGGTGTCCGAAGATGCCATGTGAAGAACCAACTGCGGTTGCCAGAAGATCAGAGAGAGAAGCGAGAACTGTTATTATTTTTATTATTTCTGCATTTATTAGGCGCCACTTTATAATGGCCTAGCATCAATCGATGGCGCCGAGCAGTTGTGAGTGAATGACTTGCTGAAGGTTCCTACACAGTAATCGTCTCCTTAGGGCCTACTCTCCGCGTTACAAGCCGAGCGCTCCATTCAAAATGCTACCGTGCCCGTGTTAGAGTGCGAGTTCGAAACTTCCCGATACGGTTCTGCGTAGGGACCTTGAGCAAGTCGTTCACTCACAATTGCTCGGCGCCAGCGATTAGATAGTGGAGCCTAATAAATGCAGAAATAGTAATAATAATAAAAAATAATAAAAAGAATAATATATAGCTCTAGTAAATCAAACAGATTAAACCTACTTGCTCGAAACTGCAGTTTCATCATTGACAAATGCCTCATTAATTATGCATCGGCGCTTTAAATAATTACTAATAGATTTACTCTGCATTATTATAATTCAAAAATAATAGCGCATAATAATTTATGAACACTGTCAAGACTAAGAAACGCGTGAAGTCATCCGGGTATCAACAAGACTCGCGGTTGGGCATTTTGTTAATTGATTCTGTTTTGTGTAAAAATCTAAATTTAAACGTGTTACCAAAATGGGACGAAAAAAGAAGAAGCAGATGAAGCCCTGGTGCTGGTCAGTATTAAAAACATCAGGATTCAAATATGGCGGCTAAATTTTGGAACACTGTGTTCTGTAGTGCCCATGAAATCGGTTCTAGTAAGCATGTGAAATGCTAATAATTTGTATTCCATCTTTTATTCGTTCCAGATTGCTAGACTTTCGAATAATTTCAGCATCCATTTAATCTGTAATCTATATACAAATAAAGTCATATATATACAAATGAAGGCATATATATACAAATAAAGGCAAGGGTAGCACATTTTATTTACACACCTTTATGGAAGTTTATCAGCAGCCTGGGATCGAAGGGCCTTACACAAAGCGCAAACACGTCCAACATTTAAAAAAAGTTGCTTTGTGTGAAAAATACTTGCGTGCAATGAGGTTGCAATTCATATCACATTTTATTTAAAGTTGAATTCTAATTACAGAATGTTGAAATTCACAAATGTAAAAAATTCTGTTTATTTGGATATGTATCTTAAACTGTTGCCATGTCGCAGGTATTGTAATCGAGAATTCGATGATGAAAAGATTTTAATTCAGCACCAAAAAGCAAAACACTTCAAATGTCATATATGTCATAAGCGACTTTACACAGGACCGGGCTTATCTATACACTGTATGCAGGTAAGTTTTAGAATATGTTTTGAATACTTTAATGGTTTTAAACTGTATGATGTGTTATGGCATTATTCATTTTTTTGGATGGTATAGCATATTAAATGCATTACTCCTTATTTACTAACTTACATGTTAAGGTGTTAACCTGTATCGTGTGATGTTGACAGCTTCAGCCATTGACTGCTGAAGTTTCATATAATTTTACTAAACATTGGGATAATCTGTTTACTGTGCAACTGAAAGATTATTTGTTTGTCTGGGCATTTACGTAGCTCCTTTTCAGAACCTTTCCAGACACGACAGCAACAGTACAACAGCTGAACTGGAGCTGGTGCTTGATTGGCAGATTGATGATGTCGTGTAAAACATTCTGATTTGAAATTGAGGCTGAGGGGAAATAGGGCACAGCATTTAATTGAAACACAGTAAATATGCATGCAGTGGTCTAAAAAGGCACAGCTCACATTAGGAAGTATACAGCATTTACCATGAGTCTTTCAAAACAGTGAACGTTGATAGTGGAGAGGATAGGCCAGTGCAAATGTAAAGTTACAGTGTACTGTTACAGGCTAGTTATGTATTGTTTAAATTTAATTATGTGCAGGGTCATTGTGTTTTTGGGGAGTTTTCTCAGTGCTTTATTGTTTGTAGGTTCATAAAGAAACGATAGACAAAGTTCCGAATGCCATTCCTGGAAGGACTAGTGTTGAAATTGAGATCTACGGCATAGAAGGAATCCCCGAAGAGGATATGAGGCAGCATGAGAAACAAAAGAATGCCAGAGGTCTGTAGCTCAGTCTCTCCTGCCTTATTGCATATGGTCTTTGTTTCTTACAACTTGCATGTATGTGTCTTTGCATGCACCAAGATCTAATCTCGTCTAAAGCTTTTGTGGTGCCCTTATCATAATGCTTTAAGTATCAGTCAGTGGTTGCTTCAAGTGAAAATCACAATAAAAATCGTGATCTGTTGGAGAAGCCGGGTCAGGTTCCGATAAGGTCAGCGAAAACAGAAGCCAGGCTACTGTGGGTAAGAAGTTGAAAGCGATGGGTCTTTAGTTTAGACCTGCAAGCTTTAAGTACCTGACAAAGGTGCTGTCAGCTTGTGATCTGCTGGTTATGCTCGACTCACCTGTCTCTCATAGCCAAAAAATAGGTTTCTTAATGCGCTGAGTAAGGAAAGTAAACTTGATGATAAACGAAAGGTCATCAAAAGATGCCTGGATAACATACTCTTTGTAACTGGAAATATGAAACTTAAGGGTTGGACAGACTCTATCAACAGTAACTGAACAGTGCACAGTGTAAATGGAAATATATTCCTTTATGTTAGATGGAAGGGTGTCATATGGATGGCCAGTTTCCTTTGTTATCAGAAATATGTTCCGTTATGCCAGGCAAAAGATTTTTTCTTTACTTACTCAAGACCATAAGTAGAAGATATATGTGAATAGAAAAAAAAGACAAAACACAAATAAGACAAAAGAAAAACTGTCAAAAGATGGCTGAATATGGGTTCTTGGTTGGACCAGATTCACGTTTGACATAGTTTGTTTGCTGGTATTTCTTACCATTTTCCAAATTTTTTATATTTTTAGCAGCGCAGAATGCACCTGAGCCACCTGATGATGGTAAGAAACCTCCTCTGCACTTTTATTGATCTTTTTTCACATATCCTAGAAATTAGGGCATGCAGAGAAAATTTCGTTGCATTTTTTTAGTTACGTTTTTATGCGTCATCAAGAAAATTGTCTGTAATATGCGTAGTGTTGCAAATGACTTTTCGTCACTCATTTAGGCTGTGACAAAGTTAACAATTTTGTGTCTCTTCATTGCCCAGTTCACTTTGCTAACCCAAAAGTAGATTCTTCTGTCTTTGTATTCTACTCCATTGGGTGTTTTATTTTGTATATAATTATGTATACGTACCATTTCTATGCACTGTACTTGGCAATGTACCCAAAATCTCCATACAATGCGCTTCATTTTAATACAGATTTGGGGACTTGGGTCCCAAATTAGTTCATCTTTAGAAAGACAACCTCATTATACATGCAGCCTCATGTCATGTAATCATCTCTGGACTGGATCCAGTCGTTGATTTCTCTATGACACCCCTCCACAAATCTCGTTTCCCGGCCATCTCCTCCAGGGTCATTCTCCGTCTGCCCTCCGTTTTCCCATAGATAGTAACTCCGGCACCTTTCAGATCCTCTTCAAGGCAATCTATCCATCTTCTTTTCAGTCTTCCCACTGCTCTCTTTCCATCCGGTTTGTATTTAAAGATTTTCTTTGGATTGCGGTTCTCCTCCATCCTCAGGACATGCAGCCTATTATATTGCAATTCTTGATATGGCTTTCAAGGACAGCATTATAAAGAGACGGCTGGTGTATTGCAGATTCGGGTCTAACACAGTCAGGAATTCGGATCTCTGATCTGTTTGAGCTGTGCAGAGTGTTATAGCATTACCTTGTTAATAAACTACGCATGTTGTGGCTAACAAAGACTGCGTTTCAATGAGATTTTAGCGTACCTCGTGGTAACTGATCTTTTATTTTGATCTGCATAGACTCAGACAGTGACAGTAACGTAGAGCCTAAGGAGAAGCAACAGCCTCCTCCACCGCAGCCCCCTGTCCCAAGTGTTCCGATGCCGATGATGCCGATGCCTCCAGTGGGAATGATGCCAGGCATGCCTCCGTTTCCTCCAATGCCAGGAATGCCACCAATGGGGCTACCTGTTCCACCAATGGGTCATATGATGCCCATGGGTAGGTGGTGTCTTGCATGTTGTTTATAAAATGTCTATGGATAAGAAGAACATTGGGACATCGGTATTTAAAAACTACGCTACGTCTGTTTTATAACTCCATCACCATCACACCTGCCAGTATTTGATTAGTTTTGGAATTTTTAAAGGCAATATCCTGTTTTGTTTTCTTTCTTGTTACTTTTGGACGCACTAAACCTCTGAAAACATTGCAAACTATTTTACAAATTTAAACTCAGTTGTCCAACTACATTTTATTTAATAATCAGTTTGCTTTATGCTTGTCAAAAATTTCTTGGTAATGTAATGACATTATGTGGTCTTTCATATGATTCTGTTTTGCCAGTCCTGAACACTAGGAACTAAATGTTCTATATTGTTTTTAAAGCGGAAATGCTAAAAACTTCTCTTGTTTCTTTTCAGCTCCAATTCCTCCAATGGCTTACTCCAGACCGTAAGTAGAAGATATGTGTGAATAGAAAACTGGTACCTCTAAGTAGTTGAGTAATGCAGTGTACTGTAATAGGACATTTAGAGAGCACTGGGAATAAATGGTATTGTGTTTGTGAACAGAGTGATCTTCACATGTTATGTATTATGCACCTTAGTTTTGTTCAAGGTTGGAACAATTTGCTGTGTGTTCTATAGCTCGGGTGAACTGCTTGCACTATTATTATGCGACGCTGTGCTGTTTAAGTTGTTGCGTCTTTTGACTGGAATGGTCTGATGGTGAAGCAGCTGACACCTTATTCTGCTTATATATGCCTGTGAAAACTATTTTCAGCATGTAAATGTACACCTTTCTCTATAGTGACCATATGGCTTGATCATAATGCAAAATGTGTTTAGTCTGTGTATTTGTTTATTGCTGAGCTTTAGAGTTGATCCCCAGAAGTGAAAGGAATGTCCAGATGCAGGCATCTGTAAGTGCATAGACGTGCATGAATATATACATACAGACATGCATACTTATATTGTTGGATGAAAATGATTGTTTTGTTTAACAGAGGCATGCCACCAATGTCTGTACCACTTGGGATGATGCCTTCAATGAGCAGAGGACTGACTGGTTCTGCCATTCAGCCTCCTTTGCCGCCATCTACAGAGCATGCTTCCAGCGTCCCAAAAACTAATCCAGGTCAGCTACTATTCCCTGCTGCTGCAAGTCTTACACAGGTACGTACACAATGACAACTTCAGACACCCACTGAACGTACGTGAAAACTTGGGTCAGATGTAGGTAAGATAGTTAGTTAGTCACAAAGGTTTGCTTAAGACACTGGACCATCTGTCTGGGAGCCATATACATATACATTGGAACCTCACTGCGTTATGAAACAAATTCTGATATAATTCAGCCAGGTTTGTAAATGTCAGCTTTAGAAAATGACCTTATATAACCCAACGTTGTTTGAAGCAGTCCTTCATGTGTCTCCCAGAACACTGTTGTGACAAAGTTCTGACATTATACCAAGCATTTTAAATTTTAGGCTTCTTATCTCTGACAGTGTTGTATGAAAATTTGTGTTAAATTGGTGCATGTTATGAGAAGGTTCCAGGGTACATAAACTAACAGGCTAATATCTTTATGCCATAGAAAGGTAGGTCTCTGGCATTGCAAAATTAGAGAAGGAATTCATTAGCTTTGGTAGGAGATGAGTTTTCAGAAAACTGTGGTTTGAGGTAAGAGAGTTTACAAAACGTTTAAGGTAGCTGAAGTCCTAGTTGGGTTTTGAGTCCAGTTTGGCAGTTTTGTTTTGCTCAGGGTATTGGAAGAATGACTTTTATGCTTTCCTGCATTTAAAACCAGGCCTGTGTGTTTGTATTGATGTTTTATTATAGTTTAGAAACTTAAAACATTTTAGTTTTGATATAACTTGAAGAATTACTTACAATAAAACACTTGTGCCGTACATGGAGAGATATGAAATAAAAGTTATAATTTATGAATCTGTTTAGAACTGCTAAAAGTAAGATGCTAAATTTCTATTACCTTTAGAGCTGCGTTAAAAAATCTGTTTGCCTGGAATGAAATTAATCTAAGGTTCTAGTGTTTAATTGTGAACATTAAATCTTCTGCATTTTATTGCTGTCTGGAATTATTTTAACATTCACCGTTTCAAATAAATTGTTTTGACCAGAATCTAGAAGGCAGTGGGACAAGTACATCAGCTGGAGTTTCAGCTTCTAAGCCGTCAGATGCTGTCACCTCACAGGCGGGAGCTGGAGATGCAGGCGGCGAGAGCGAACCTCAGACGTTGCCATCAGTCGTAAAGAAAATTGATTTCTGCTCAAACAGCACAATGCGATTGGTTCATCCAGATCTTGACATTTCTCTGGTAAAACTTTTTATCTGAAACTGATAGCCAGTAAGCAAAAAATCATGCCTCATGTATGATACAGAAATTTGGTCATTGTTTATTACTTACAAGATACAATTAGACAGCAGCAGGAAGCTGGCAAGTTGTTTTCAGATTGTAACATCACTTGATCTCGCTTTGAAATTGATCGTGTTACACAGGTTTGCAGTTGAGTAAACAAAATTTTGAACTCTGCTCTTTGAGAATGAATGTCCAGCAATCGGTTATCACAGTACTGTAATTTGTGTACCCGATTGGGTAAATTGTGAAATTGGTTATTTTCCATTACTTTATTACATTATATTATTGGTTATTTTTCATTGGCCTGTATGACTTGTTAAAACGTTGTCATTGGTGTTAGACGTCATACCCAAAGCAACTGATGCAGAGAGGCACATCATGAAACAATGCCTAATTGATTGGTGCCTAATTGATTGGTTATCTGAAGTTTGAGGAGGATTGTACTGTGATGGGAATATTGCCTTACTGGGATGCATCACTGATCCTCGTCGTGACTGTCTTTGTTGTGATGTTACAGGAAGAGTACAGAGCACAGTTACCGAGATACAAGAAAGAAGTTGCTCCGCCTGCGTCATCTGCAAATGGTCCGGTCCCACCAACCCCTGTGCCACCTATGTCAAGACCACCTCAGATGCCAATGGGTGGTCTCATGCCAGTGGGTGGTCCTGTACCGATGGGTAGTCCTATGCCGATGAGTGGTCCTATGCCTATGGGTGGTCCACCTCAGATGTCAATGAGTGGGCCTATGACAATGAGTGGTCCACCTCCGATGCCGATGGGTGGGCCAGGCTTATACAAACCCCCAATGCCAGGTCCTATGATGAACTCACGCATGATGCCTCCTGGTCATATGATGCTGCCGGGTTCATTACCGCCCAACATGATGCCACCAATGCCGCCGGGTAAGCGACGTTTTGCTTCACTGAGAAAGTTAACAGTCCCAAGACAGTTATACTTGTTGCAAAATGTATGGAATTGGTCATGAGCTTTGTTGTTATGACTCGTCTGTTAGACATTGGGGCACTGTAACCGATTGGTAACAGTGCTCGGCTTGTAATACGAAGAGTGCAGGTTCGAGCCTCCTCCCCGAGACAGTTATGTGCAGGGATCTTGAGCAAGTCCTTCATTCATAATTACTGCTTGGTGCTCTCTGTTGCGAGCTAGTCGCAAAGTCAGCGTTAAGAAGAAAAAGTCAACACAACTTTTTACGCGTTTCTTCTCGTTGTTTAATCCCCAACTCCCATAACTCGAGTCTCCCTCTAGACTGTCAGCCTGCCCCTTCTATATAAAATTTAATAAGTAAGTGGGACCTGCCCACCCCTTGGTCCTGACACTCTCACTTGATGCTTACTGACCTAATAAATGCAGACTGCTTAGGATGCTGCCTTTAGGCACCAATTATCAATTTCTGCATTCAAATGAGTTTGTGTTTTAATGAAGTTCAGTTCTAAAACTGAAATAAATTGGGAATTTACGGTGTTGATTTGGTGTCTGTGATGCTGCATGTTAAAAGGAGGTTTCGATGTAAGTAAGTAAGGAAGTAAGTATATTCTTTATTAACCAATAGCTAATCGCACATAGGTTTACAAGTAATTAAGAACACAAGAAAACTTAATATTCATACAACATCCTAACAATAAAACATTTACGCGTTAGATTGTCAGCAGGAGGAATAATACGATCATGGGTGTGGGGCCGAAGGGAATAACTGAGGGTTTTAATTGGTGGGAGTTGCTGATGTGTGTGTTCTAATCTGGGATCTTCAATAACACCGTTTCATAATGCACTAAGCATCTGTGGTTGTTTCTAAGCACAACCACATTTATAAGTCACAATATTCTTCTGACAGAACAAGTCGAGATCCATGAAGATTAAAATATTTTGTAGTAAATCCTGGTCAATTTCAACCTGTGTCATTTTAACAAGTCATTTGAAGCTGTAGAGGATGCACATGGTTTTCAGTTTGTTTAAAGACTCTGTGAACTTTGTTGTAAAAAACAGGTATGATGGGAGGTCCTTCAATGCCAATGCCATTCAACAGCATGGAAGGTGGACCAATGCGACCTCCCATGTCTTCGTACGGTGGACGTTACTGAGACCGACTCGACAGCTAAACATGTGAATTTTGCTTTTAAATGAACTCTAATGAAATTGACTGGTGGCTAAAAACGTTTAGAATTGAAGTCACAAACCACTTCCAATAACAAATGAAAATTTAAATTTTGATATTGTTTTATAAATTGCAGATTTTCAGCCAATTGCCAGAAGAGTCATAATGTAACTGCTGTGAGGAAGTGCTGCTTAAAAACAGCAAGTGGACTCTGCTGATTTAGGGTGTGCGCATTCCAAGTTGGTTTTGCATAGTATTTGCAAGTGTAGAATTTTCTTGCAAGGGGCTAGACTTGAATGTCCACACGGCATGTACTTGACTGTATTTACTCGTTACTACATTCAGATTTAAAATAGAGCATTATGTTAGTTCGCCTTTACTGTGCAATTAAGTAAAGCAAGAAAATAATTACCCTTTTAATTGCTTAAGGTGTCTGTTGTGCACCGTTACTACCATTTGCTGGCCTTTACGTTTTGAGCATATTCTGTTGGTTTTGCTTGAGCTTTGGGTCATCTGTAGAGGGTCAGTTTGAATGCATCTTTGTTTCAGTGTGTCTGCAAGAAGAGTCAAGGTCTTCACTAGGCTGATCTAAGGACTTCTATAGCGCCATCATAACAATTCATAAGGCATCAGTCAGAGATTTATTTTTCTTTCTGGCTGGTGATTTTGACATCGGGTAGCAACTGTAATAGGAAACGGGTTTATCAGGAAATGCCTTCAAAGCACAGTTGTGTGTGACAGATTTCACCACAATTTGTTTTGGTTTGTGTCCACTTTGACCTTGTAGCCTAACTTTGAGTAGCTGTAAATTGATGTCTGTTACACCCACCTCCAGAGGATTTCCTCATTCGATTTCCTCGATTGCACGAGAGCTGTTTTTTCCTGCAACTATCGCTGTTCGGCAAGGGATTACTCCAGAGACACATTATAATGCACTTCAATATAACATGAATTCTGATATAACAGGGTTAAGGATTTTGATCTCAAAATTAGTCCAGCTGTAGAAAATAAAATTGTCATAACTGACCTTGATATAAGACAGTTATTGGCATTGCTCCCAAACGTAGCTTTATATTGAGTTTCTGGTTGAAAAGATTGATTTAAAAGCATTTCATCTATCTTTATTTTGTTTCATTGTTGGCTAGCTAGAAAATGAAAGGATTGTGAGCTTGCTAACATTGGCTTGTTTGTATTTTCTTTCTGATAGCGTGAGCACTTTTCACGCCCTGCTGTATGCCTAAGTAGTGACGACTGTTAAGGCTTCTCGATTGAAGTCTGCGCCCAATTGCCCACAACTTGGAGGCAAGTGAATGTCACAGCAAGACATAGTGTCTTGCTGTTGGGCTTTAACTGGCCCCCAACGTGACAGTTGGCGACACATTTTCTCATTATTGCTATTGTTTCTAGCATTTCAGATGAAGTTTTGGTTATCCACAGGGTTTGCGTGTGACTTGAAATATGTTCAAAACATTAAGATAGTCTTAGGTGAATAGGTCTGCAAGGCTTTCTTTTAGAGTCTTCTGCATGGTCTTCAGTTTTTCTTGGTGTAATTGGTTTTTGCTGTTTCCTGGTGGTTGGGTATGGGTGAAGATGATGTGAATTTAAGAAATGCACTTAGATAGCAGGGGTTGGTGTAATTGTGGTGTGAAAGATGGCTCTCTCCTGTTGAACTAACACTACACTCGATCGTCACATTCCATCCATGCTTGAAGCTTTTGTGTGCTGTCATTTACTGAAGCACCACTGCGGAAGTGGCGCCTTTTAAATCTTTGGTTAAACTCGGTTAAAAGATGTAGTCATGTGTGTTGCAGTTGATGTATAACTTTTGCCTGAATTAGCTGTGCGCATTGAAGCCCAAAGCCACACAACCAAAACTTGCAGCCACCAGCCACGAAGGTAAGGCCGTTGGACATTGTGTGGGTTACTGGTCCAGAGTATAGCTTGCATGTCATGCAGTGAAATATGGTGTATAAATGAAGCCAAAGATTACAAAAGCAAACTAAATCTTACTTTTCTAGAAAACCTGAAAGGTAAGGTCATTAGACGTTGTGCTTTACTGGTCCTGAGATAGAATATTCTGAATTTAGCCTGGATGCCAAAATCTGTCTAAACGACAGTAAATGGGTTACTGGAAAACTGAGTATCAAACAGCTCAGTGGGAATTTACATAACTGAGGCTTTAGGGGATGATATTTTAGCAAACAGCTGGAGTTGAGTGCAGAACTCGGAGTTGTCGCGGGTTACTACAAATCGGTTAGTGAAAATGCCTAGTGTTGCTAGTTCATCAGTTTTCTGTGTTAGATTATTTTTAAAATGTTATTTGATATTCCTATTCCAGCAATGCCCATCTGTAATCCAGTAAATTCTAGGTCACTCCTATGAGAGAATACAAATACAAAAGGTATGGGTTTAAATCTGAGGTAGGAATTAAAACAAAGCCTTTGGTCAGTGGACCGATCCATGAAATGCATTCCAAAAACTTGGCTGAGCCACCAAGGTAACCCGTTTTTTGCCACTAATTTACGAATTGATTTAATATGAAGTTGGGAAACGTTTATGAGCCAATGGATGAAAATTGGGAAATTGATTTATGAACTCAAACCTAATGTCCTGATGTGTTCAGCCAAAGGGTTTTCGTACATTTATTTTGTGAAAATGATAATATTAAAACAATGTGCTGTAGCATGGCGAGGGCCGAAAAAGCGCAAACACTAGGGTTCTTTACAGCCATCTGGTAACAATCAAGTGTAGTTTTCTTGTTTTTACAGTAAGTGAAATCTTTCTTTAGCGAACCTAGTTGCAAATGTTGTTCTGCAGATACGTGAAAACCGTTGAACAGTTATGTATCCAGTGAAATATGTTGCCTAGGTGTATTTCTCTAGCCAGCGATTGAAAAATTCAATGTTGCAAGCATAAGACTACCGAGCATGTATTAGCCAGGGAAGTCTTTGTTCTTGATCCGTTTCTTTACAAACATCTGTGTGAAGCTTCACAGATCTCAACAATGCAAGTTCTAGTTTATGCATTTGATAAAGAATTATTGGTATTGCAAACAGGTGAGTGCTACAAGATATCACAGGACTTTCTAAACTGATGGTTCTTGAGGCAGAACGCTGAATCTGGTGGGGAATAAAAGCTCTGTAAAAATCTCAGACTTGTCTGTATTCTGTAGTATTTCTAGCATTGGAAAGAATGCAAAATATTTAACGCACTGCTCATTTATTGCTTCTGATGCCAATAAGAACGGTAACACAGTAAGTACAAGAAAAGAGTGTGAAAATGACCTTGCCACTTCATGATACATAGAGTGCTAGCTAGGACTTGTGAAGGAAATAAACAGTAATTTACAAGTGAATAAAGTGGAAACGTTAAAATGCATTAATTTCTATGAGCAGTCACAATTGATTCCATGAGGATATTCAAAAAAGGTGCCCAAAGCACGATCCAAGTTTACATTTAATTCCAGTAAACCCTAGGTACTGCTATTTGAAACACCCATTAATTAATAACAATGTGGCTTCTTCAACGGAGTATTATTTTGATTACGATTTCACTTGAATCCACACCATTAATAGATGTCTTGGGGGTTATAAAAATGGCACTACTCATAAGATTAGTTAGATTAGAAGTAACAACCTCATTAATAACAAGTAGGACCACAGAACTGATATAAGTAAGTAAAGTAAGAACATGAGATACTGTCCTAAAAGTACTTGTTACAGTCGTTCACAGAAAACCAACAGTTTAACTTCAACAGAACTGTTGGTGTTTTCGTGAGCCATTGCCATTTACCCTGGACACTAGGTTTCACATCGCAATTTTCCTAGCTTTTTTACTGTAGATGGCTTCCAAGACACCATGTGATCGGAAAACACCAGGCTGCTACATATCTGTCTAACTGGACATCTATGCTCTGCCAAAAATGCTTTCACTCTCTGTAAGATTCTAAACGTCTTATGAAGGTGAACAGCAATTCTTCAGAATTATATTCCTCTCTTAGGCCAATCATCGCAACACTTGCTGTGCTGTAACGGTGTATGACTCCGGCATTCTCAAAACCACGAACAGCATTTTTCAGTGTGTCGAGAGCAACGCTTTCCGCTGAAAGGAACCACACAAACGATTGCAATTTTAAGTAAAGTAAAAGCAAAGTATCCCATATCTCACAAGTGAGATGTAGGGCAGGCACTCGTCTCCTTTTCTTTAGGCCCTTGAGCTGGCAATGGACGAATCCCATTGTCCCGGACATGGGGCCAGTGCATCTCAGGACTTATGCCGGTACCAAATTATACTGCTTCGTGGCACAGTGTGCGTAGACAACTTGCCCTTATTAGAAAGGTACAAGTACAATATAAATGTTTTGTCAGTGGTTGGAAACAATATAACAAATGAGTACAGTAACAAGTTTCTTTTAGTTCAAGTGAATTAAAAAATGCTGAACCTCATGCGTAATTTGAAGTTGAAATGATAATTCATGAATGAATGGCCTACCATAACTGGCAGTTCCTGTTGCAACTCGCTCCTTCAAAATCTTGTGCAGTGATTTGCAGAAATCATTTTCTGAATAAACAGGTAAACCATCAAACTGATTTAAAAAGTGAACAAGGAAACCAGTTATTTTGTTTTCACAAGATGTAAACAGAACAGCTTTCTTCAAGAGCAACTTCCTGAAAATTTAGAATGTCTTTGTAACCATGTGCAGCCAACTGACATTTCAGTCAGAATGCTACTCCTGTTCCAGTCTTTCCAATGTCTTCATAAACTGGATCATGCTTTTTCCTTTGGGTCTTGTCGGTGTGTCACTCGATAGTTTTGTTTGCATAGGTGTGTTTTCTCAGCTAATTTATAATATGCCATCATGAACATGCTTCTAGGGCATTACAATGGGAAAAATGATGATTAAACAACCAAACAATGCGACAACATTTGCATATGAGCTGCTTGACTTTTCAATTTCAGATTATGTGCCACAAATTCCAGAACATTTAATATATTTAAGCAGGGCTCACCAGGAATATCATTCTTGAGCAGCTGCAAGAGATGGCAAGAAGCAACGTAGTATGTCTCGAGTATTGGTGAAAGAACTCGCTTGAAGAACCAGAACTTTGTCAGGCTGTCTGGTTCACAACTGACCTGAGAAATTATCAAATTCAGACTGTAATACAATCTAGTCAAATACTGTAATACACAGTGGATGCCTGCTACATATAGCGCCAACACACGAGAAGCAACGGAACAAACAGAAGTGGATGATAAATCGAATTTCTAAATGCTGTCGCACACACACTGAATCAACTGGTGTTCTGTGGAGGCTGTTGACAAAATATTACATTTTGAATCTTTCTTGTGATTGAAGATGTACATTAATCAGAAGCAGACAACAGACTAAGGATATGGTAATATTCAGTTACATACATACAGCTGTACCTACATAAATATATACATTCAATACTCGAAGTAGTACGAACCTTGCATATCTGGTTGTCTGTAATCCAGTCTTCTTCCGAATCCGAGTCCTGTTCATCCAAGTGGTTCTGTTTGGTAAAGCGCTTTGCCCACATCAGTTCTTTGACTTCGATGTTGCTATCTTTTACAACTGGCTGGTAACAGAACATAATACTGGCTGGTAACAACATAATACAGCAACATGTCCAATGTTGACAGGCTGATGCACAAAACAATTGGCCAGCCACTACATCTCCATTTAGATGACCTACAAACCTTGATGGTTGGACTAAGTGTTACCTAATATTCATGTTTCATATTTATATGGCACTACTTTAAAATGATCAACCATCAGTGCTAAGCAACTGTATGTTAGGACTTCCTACAAGTTCACACACATAATCATCTTGTGAAGGCTAAAAATTGTACAGTGCATTAAAAGGCCAGTGCTCAAACGTACCAAGATGAAACAAATGCACATTCATTTTCAAACACAACAGTAGAATGGCAGATATCAAGAAGTGTAAAAAACCTATTAAACTTGCAAAATAGCATACTAAAATGACATTACCTCATCGGTAATAAGTAATGAATTGTTTCTTAATCTGTCGAAACCAGCTTTCAGCGCAATGTCCAGAGTCTGACATGGCTGGAAAAAATTAAATGCAGTCATTACTTCATGTTCATAATCAAACAGAGTGCAAAGGAACCATTCTGTGCTGATGAAAACAAATGAATTATAAGCAACCAATAAATGCTGGAGTTACAAGATGCTGCAAAAAGAAATGGACTGAATGAAGATTCTTTGTCAGGCATGACAGTTTATACATGATTGCACAGGCTTCATGACAAGAAATATTTATTGAAGACTGGCTGCCTAGAACTTGTTTACATGTGCGAGACGGAAACGTATGCAGCACCCTGCAGAGGTTTTAAATGTGAAATACAAATAGCCACATACGTATGAGATCTCCATAAGACGTACGGCATACTTACTGGGCAGAATATGAACTCATATTTGAGTATCGAGCAAAGTACAGCAGCTTCTTCCATTAGTTTGTGCTGGAAGAAGGTGACTTGTGCCTTCGAACTCAGGTTAGTCCAGTCTTCAAAGCCCACTATCGAGTAGATGGTATTAACTGCACAAAGCAATGCAAGTTAACGGATGATGTACATGTATGTGCATTTACCACAAACCTGAAGAACTATGTTGGTTTGCACACTGATAAATTCATTGAAAATCAGGCACAGCCAAGGCCACATGGTTGCTACTTTTTGGGGGGCATGGTGGCTGACTGGATAGAGCACTCGGCGGAGAGAATGGGTCTCAGCCTCCTCTAAGATAGTCACTGTGTAGGGACCTTGGGCAAGTCCTTCGCTAACAATTGCTCAGTGCTATCGACAGATGCTTAGTCATTAGATAGTGGTGCTTAACAAATGCAGAAATAATAATAATTCACGATAGCTATAATTGTATATTGTTTACCGAACACCATAACCTCACCATAATGCACAGCATTATAACACGAACTTCCAACCACTTGTCTCTCCTTACATCTGTACCTGCAGCCTGTGATCTTCGGATATGGGTCTCGTGGCTAAGCCACGATGCAGAACTGTCACAGGCTCTTGCACATTCCAGGCAGCTACCCCCAAGAAATGGAACCGACTACCAATCTTTCCTCAAAGCTCAAACTCATACTTCCTCCAAAAATGCCTCAGAACTCACTATTTCTCACCGGCTTTCAAACATCTAACTGCAATTCACCTGGCGACTGACTAACTGCACCTCAGTTTCACATTTCTGTGCAACTTTGTGCACTTTAAAAATTTTTGTAAAATGTTACAATAAAAATAAGTATTATAATTATATTCCAATATAGTTGCCACTTTATAAGGATTCACGAATAAGCAATATCTAAATTGAATGTTTTACAAAATGCTTTGGCATTTATTTAGTTGAATTTCAGTTTTACCAAGAACACTTTCTGTCGCAAACAGTGGGCTCACAACGTTGGCATAGTACGACAGCTCAAGAACTTCTGGCAAAGCTGTTACTGGAACCAGCTTAATAGTGACCATCTTTTCAGCTCTAAAACAAAATAGTATCAAATTAGACAATATGTCTGTTAAGTGCATGCCAGTACTTAAATTATTTCTTTGCAAGTCCAGTCACCCAGGTCCTTCATAACGCAGTCATTACGAGGTCTGTTTTATACAGAATTTGATGGAACTTCAACCCAAAAAATGCATTTGCTACTCTTTTGTCAACTTCTTTTTTCACATCTAATTTCACACCAATACTCTGCATCCCAGCTTTGCATATACTGGTAAAGACCTACTTACTCATTGCCTTGGCTCTTCTTCATGAGGACTTTTCGTACAAGGCGATCTCCTAGCAAAGCCTGGGCATGCTGAAGCACAACATCTGTTTCACCCGTAAAGCTGACATCATGACCTCTCGAAAGAACCTCTGATTGAAGACACTCAAAGGTCATCTTTACAACTGCAAGATCGGCCCCCTACAAGAAGTAGTCAACTCACGTCTGGTTATAATATCATAGTCCATCAAACCACTTGCTTCAGTGTATCACAAATTCAGATGTACCAATTTTAATAAGTCAATTCATATCTGATTATAACATACTAATCCCCTAAACCTACTTAAGATGCTTCATTGAAACACAAATTCTGATATACTTTGTAACAAAGTCAAGGGCACAGACCTGAAATTTAATTCAGTTTTAAAACATTAACCCAATGTAATGCAGCCTTGTCGTATTGCTGTACTTGATACAGCCTCACAATAAATTAATTAGCATCCTGTTATGTTTCATTTGCACTCATAAAAATTCAACTTAGGGTGTAACATTTAATTTATATTCTGTCACATGTTTATTTCTCCCACTGCTTTAACTATGGGCAACTTGCATAGATTTCTCTATTGTTGATGGTTCAACAAGTGAACTTCAATTCAGAATTTGTGCAATTAGGCAACACAATGAAATTAGTTACTCATTCAGTAGACAACTCATAACCGTCATCATCATATTAACAAGTCATTTGGCTGAAGCATAAAAGTGACAATCGTACAGGAATTGCAAGAACCAACCTTTCCTTATAGATCAGTTAAGAAAGCAAAAGCTTCCCCAAAACACTACAGACTGACTCAGAATTATTTTTCTCTATAGTGGTAAAACTACCAAAAATACATAATCAAAACATGCCACAATACTTAACAATACCAAACAAGTGAAGCTTTCAAATCATAAAACTGCAGAAATGGCTGAAGCTGTTATAAAAAAAGCAGAAAAATGGCAGAATACAACACAGACCTCTCTATGAACGGTTAACAAGGCAAGCGCCAACAACTGAACGCTTGTAATGGACTGTAAGGCTGCATGCCCTGCAAACGGCATTCATGCCAACCACACAACGTTAACCATGCAACAATACAGAAAACTAGCTGAAAACCATTCAGTGGAAAGTACAACATCAAAAACAGACGTTCAAACCTTGATCAACCTTGTAAATCTCGAGTACAATGGAAACACTGTACTCTTTTAGTTCATTTAAGTTGCAGAATTATCAGAAGTGTTTCCCTTGGACATCCCATTTTCTTATTATTTCAGCAAAAAAAACAAATGGGTTGCTTCTTGATTTCCCAAAAGTAGCACAATCTGGCAGGAATATGATATAATTTCACAGAAATTAGAAGCATAGTGAACTAACAGCAGTGGGTTAGATAAGCTGCTACAAAAAAGTCAGCAGTCGTGGGTATGAAGCAGTAAATAGAAACTTGATTTAATCTGAGACCTAGGCGAACTGCAAAATTTTAAAATTATGAAGCAGAATTTTTAAAAATATGAAACAGAATTTAAAAATATGAAACAGAATTTTAAAAATATGAAACAGAATTTTTAAGGCTTGGTCTTCAGTTTTCAAATCAGACTATCCAAAACAAAAAAGTAATTTTATTAACTATTTCAATATTCAGATTAACCAAATATTTCAATATTCAGATTTATAAAAAATATTAGTATAATTAAGTATGATTAAATGCTTGAAATTCTGAAAATCAGATTTTGTGCAAAATTTCAACTCCAAATTTTGCCATAATTTGGCTTATTTTTCAAAAGTTTGATCGTATATATGCATAAGTTAAACTTATACATGTAAGTCTTCATTTGTTAAATAAAAACTAAAAATTCAAACAAATTGCCAAACAAATAAAAACACTGCTAACTGAAAAACTAAACATTTTCAGCACCCACATCCAAAGCAGTACTAAACTGAAAACCAAGAAATATAACTTGATGAAACGGGAACTACCATTCACAAGAAACGGTCACATCATCTAAATATCCAGAACTTAATCATGCACGAATCATATTTCTTGGTTTTTCATTCGTAGCTGTGCATGCCAAAACGGCCACGCAAGACAGCTGACATACCTGTCTAAACTCGGTCAGTAGGATAAACGCTAGCAGGTGAGTGCTAAGAATGGACTGAGCACTGACAGACGCTGAAGTACAGAAATAATCGATTATGTTCAGCTGCACAGAACTGACTTATATTTACTTGTATTATTTATTTATTTAAAGTACTTATTATGTGCACAAAGTCGGTAAATCTGAATCTGAAGAGCAGACGAATGTTTGTCGGAGGCCAAGACTGAGCCGTGAAGAGGCCAGAGTCATAAAGTGGGTCATGACAAGTAATTTAATGGATGTTACCAAGATGGCAAGCATACTTGTTGCATACTTTCAGTGCTACAAAATGGTTCTAGGCTATACACAGGAGAAATTCACTTTTGACTCCCACGTCCAAAAGTAAAGGGTAATGTAATGTCAACATTACATTCTGATGTGAGAATTAAGTCATAATAAAATTTGTAGGTATATCAATGCCATTTTAAAAACATGCTTCACTGCACAGTTTTTCTGATACAGTGTGCTTGCGTACATGGATCCGAACTTAATGCAGTTTTGATCACCTCAGTATAGCCCAACCATCTTATAACGTGATATTTAACATAGCAGCATTAGAAGAAGGCTCTAGCGTTTCAATAATTTGCTTGTAGCGTAGCAGTATTATATGTAGTATGTATCCAACAGAATTTAGTTTCTGGTTTTAGAAAATTACGGTTTGAAACAGGGAAAACAGATCAGTGGATTATGGTAGTTCTCTGCACATTAAAGCTAAATTCTTTCAATTTTTCGAGTGGGTAGATGGAACACACTGAGAAACTTGGCCAAGTTCCCATCATTCTTTCCCAGTTTCAGTACTGTAGGTTGATGGTTTTCCAAGAAATCGAGCTACCTAAATGTCCTATCAGAGCACACTTTACTCGGCACTGATCCACCTGATGTAACTCAACAAACATTGCAGTAAATTTAAAGAACTCGCACCTTTCCCCATCTGTCAGATGCCCAAGCAAACAGCACACCTGCTAGCCATGTTTAGAACCTCTGTAAGGCTCCTAAAAGGTGCTATATAAATAGCCCTTAAGAGGTGTAATGTAAATGGCTGTTCATAACATTAACATCGGTTACAATAACATATTACATTATGCTAAAATACACACTACATCACACTATATAACACTACCATATATTACAATTACATCATATTAACTTGATCTATGCGTTACTCGTAAGTTGTACTCACCATAAATCACGTGCTCGGCCAGGGACTGGACAACATGTCGCGTTTCTTTTCCCTCTAGCTCCATAGAAGTGTTGCTCATTGACGGCTTCAAACTTGAGATCTTTGATTCAACGGGCAGAATGTCGGTTGACATTGTGTCCAACTCAGACGATGCAGACGACTTCTCACACAAAATGCGACTGGTGGACGACGGATAGGTCTTTGCCACTTGCAGGTATTCCTTTGAAAACAACATAAATGCACTTCGTCTAACACATTCCTGCTAACAGCATTATTTGACTTATGCAACAATCAGTTAAACGCTTTGAACTACGGTACTAGGTCGAGCAGCTGTCCCATTGAAAATCTCAAATATATCCTGAAGCCACAATCGCAACTGCACATCGCTGGTGTAAAGGCTGTCCTGTTCAAAGCACATACTCTATAGGGATGCTTTTCCTCATACATCTTGCTCCTGCTTATAGGTCTTCCAAACTTTCTTATAACCACAGACCGCACCCTGGACATCAAATACTGTGACCAATTCAAAAATGCAAATTATCAAGTTTACATATGTATGTATGTACGTATCTGGCTATGTATTTAGTGCCTTTTAAGAAACTCACAAACATGTATGTATACCATGTGACTGAAGTGGGACTTGCGACCCTTCTGGGTATGCCTTATGCATCCCAAATAAACTGCATTTACATGATGAAGTTCATTCTTGACTTGAGATCAATAAAGGTGATAATGATGACAGTGATCAGACAGATTATCCAGCGCAATTCAGTTCAGTTTTAAATAAAAAGTAACCTTCAGTGAAAATGGCTGGGCAAAGTCCATTCTCACTATCCCGTAGTGGCCCATCAGAACTTTGTAAATGGCATGCACAGCTCTCCAGAATGTCTCATAGACTTTAGGCTCACCCTGAAACAGTAAGACAGTTTCAGAAACTTACTAAAATGTGTTATGTCCAGATTAACACATACATCTTTAAAGTCTACTAATCAATGAATCAATGAATGAATAAATGTATGAATGAATGAATGATGAATCAACAAATGCTCCAATGAAGTGAAGTTACCTAATTATCTTTACCCCATGTATTAGTAAATTCAGTCCTTATTATACCACTAACAAGTACAAGTACTTATCATATAGTAACCTCAATAACAAAGCAAAAGGAAACAAAACTAAGTACCATTTGTTCTTTGACAAAGTTTCCATCCACCAGTTTGTCATAGCTGATCGTGACTGGGACCAGATAAGCTTCGGGAATCACACCTAAAGCATGTCCAAAAACAGTGTCTTGCAGCCAGACTAAAACATGGATATTTTCTTTAGCCTGGACAAGTTCGTTAAAACATTCTGAACTTCAAATCTTGTCGCTTGTGCCATACAAGCCACTTGCACCTTGCTAGTTATAACATGACAACGTAATGGTTATGACTTATCATTTGTGGGTCAAAGGTCATGGACATGTCCCTTCTCCCATGTAACTGTCTGGATTTTAACAGACCTTGGACTATTCTACCAATGAAGACACAAATTAGACATCATCAGTTCTAACTAGATGACAGCTGCATAAAATTATTGGGTACAGTTACTAGCAAAGTTACTGGCTTATTTATTACAGAATATGTAACATAATAGAATCTTATAACAGAAACAAAAAGATTAAACAAAATTTTACAAGTGACATCTTCACAAACCGAACAGAAACAATTAAAAATTATCTACTAAACACATTAAAGTTCTCAAATTTCTACAAAGTCACCATACCACCATTTTACCAGCCACACCATATCTTGACCATCTAATAAAGAAATTGGCAAAGCTTTGGTAAAGCTATTCTTTCACAATATTTTAAATTGTGGCCAAACGTTAGCAACTGACCATTATTGTATGCATCAACAACGACTGACAGAAGTCCTCCCTTGGGGTAAACAGATTTCCCACTGCGTGTTCGTCCTCCCTCAACAAAAAACTCCACGTATTCGTTGTTGCGCAGCAACTCTTCCATATACTACAGTAAAATAACAGGAATAAATTATGCAAATGATGCATAAACAGGAATAAATTATGCAAATAATACACAAACATGAATAAAGTATGCAAAATAATGCACAACACAGGAATAAATTATGCAAATAATGCACAAAGACCAAGAATAAATTAAGCAAACGATAGTAAAAAGTTTCATCTCATTTATTAAATTATTTGAAGTGCTAATTATGCATGCAATGTCAGTAAACCTGAATCTCAGGTGCAGAAATCAATACAATACTGAATACAGTAATAAATTATGCAAATGTCAGTAACACACTGACAGTAAGAAGCATTGCAATAGTCAGCGATAATGAAGCAAATCAATAACAAATTATGTACCTGTATTTGCACACACATTAAATAAATTTTGCAAATAATAGTAACAAATAACAAAAAGAACAGAGTAACTAACAGTCGCTATATGCATATAAAATATTTGACACATATTGGTCAAGAATGTCATTCTTTAAATTTTAAACTTTGCTACCAATTAAAGTTTAATTCTAAAGTTAGAGCAATACTCACAGAATGCAAAACAGCTCGATATATGTGGTCCTTTTTCTCAGAACATTTATCAAGTTTACGTCGGATGAAAAAGCCACCCAATCCACGCATCAGAGATCTGTAAATGAAAGGGACAAACCTGTTACTTCATCACTCCACTTACTGCAATATTTTTGAAATTAATATTTTCAGAATGTCAGACAATATTCATTATTGTTTCAGAGTAGATGAACACAGAGATGTATACAGTCACTTTGTTTAAAAAAATTCAAAAACAAAGCAAAGATATACTGGAAAATTCGAAAATTCTTGATGGATCTGTCCTTCTGAACAATTACACAGTTCATTTTACGAGTTTACTGGCTGAATCCTGTAGAGAACAATGTACAATAATGAAGCCACAGTTTGATCCTTTTCAAAGAACAAATTGGCATCAAAGTTTAACCCTAAGGGACATAACTTCTCACTAAATCATCAGCCTAAGAACTTACAACTGAAATCAAAGCAGCATATTCCACATATTCCAGTAGTTTTGCTATAAATCACAATTTACAATTTCCTCAATAGATCTCCTAACATGGCAGTCTAATATATCTAAAAGGAGCAAATCAAGCAGAACAGATAGTCACAAGTGAGTGAACAGAAACTAGAGCCACATTCACTCGTTTTCTGGATGATCACTTAAACAAATATACTGACACCATAAAAAATGACCTGCTTCGAGAACTGAAATACATATTGAGATGACAGAAAAAGCTCAACGTCGTTCAGCTAGCGAAGAATTAACACACTGTGTCAAGCTCTAGAGCGACAACAAAACCTGTCATACCCGAAGAACGGTATAAGAAGATTATCTCCGGCAGCAACGTAAGGTGCCTTCAGATCGTAGTTGAAGAGAACAAAAGTCAACAAGATGTAATCAAGATGGCTGCGATGAGTCGGCAGAAATATGACTGGAACTTCTTGCTGCATAAAAATACGAAGGTAGATTAAGATAAAGTAACATAAGGAAATTGTTCTCACGTTACACTGCACAGTATCAGACAGACAGACAGACACAGACAGACAGACGGAGGAAAGGACACAGAAATGTTGTGAATCCAAGATACCTTGCAAAACTGTTGAAGAAGCATCATTTGGCCTCTGTGGATGACGATCGATGACAGAAGACGGCCAAGAAGTTTGTGAAGAAACCACCCTGTAAACCTAACACCATGAAAAGAGCAGACTCGACTTTCAGTAACCATCATAAGAACCAACACACTTCTCAAATTTGCCCAATTTACTACTTGGCTGACGACAATGATGATGATGACGACGACAATGATGATAATGATGAGTTCTCTGCCCGAAGGCAGGTCCACTGGCTTTATGCCACCTGGGGATGAAATGAGTGAGGTGTTTTCCCATTGCTTTCCTCACAGACAATTGTGGGTCAGTAACTTGTCCAAGGTCGCTACGCAGTGGCCTGAGGCAGACTCGAACCTGCAACCCTCCAGTAACGAGACACCGACCATACCACTAAACCACTGCATCCCACTCGCTGATGATGTATTCAGCTATCACATCAACTGCTCTCAAACTCCCAGTTCATTAATCATAGAAATGTGACTAAAACAGTGAATATCTACATAATAATTCTCTTACACATGTCTGTACATAGATCATTTTGTACTTTACGCAACAGCAGACACGCATAATTCATGGACATACATAATTTCCTTTACACCACAGCAGGAGGGGGTTAAACGGAGCAAATAGGGAACATTCCCCAGACAGAACATTACCAAACTAGCACACATGCCTAGCACAGGATGGGCTAATTACTAAGTGAACGGTCATGTGTTTGCTCATTTATAGTCGTATGACAGTTACACATGCTGCCAGTTGCAACAAGATCTACTCATTTTAAGTCCAAAGCCTGTTATCATTTGACCGACCTCACATTCTTCTCATATAAATAATAAATGACATCAGCAAACTGTATTTGAGCGTAAAGCAGTAAGCAAACCGAACAACAACAATAACACACCGTTCATGGCCAATACCCAATGTTCAACCATGACTAATGAAAACTGAATATAGGTACTAAAATGGTCCAAACATTTATACAGCACTTCTAAACAGCCTCTTTAAATGCTTTGTATATTTACAGATTGTATACGTGTGGCTGTGGCAGCACATGACAGGATGTGTGAAGGGAAACAATGAAGTGTGCAGCAGATGAACATCAACAATGAGGATGACATACGATGACAATAGATAGCACTAAAATATGGTCAAACAAGTGGAGGCAAGTCATTGGTACCAATGGCCATTGAGCCCATGGCTTTAACAAAGGAAAACTCACAGCATAGTGATATTTCAGAAAGACTGTTACTTTCATTCATAATCAAGAGATGTCTGCCCTACTGGGAAAATCTTCTTCATCTGGTGAGAAATCGCGTTCTTAAAGATGCCAACCCACCAAGCCAACCCTACCCACAGTTGACAGTCAACGGCACAAAAGTCGACAAATCCCAAGGGTTTTCTACCTGATGAGTCGATTTGAAAGCCGAGCACTCATCTTCAGTAGCATAGATCGTGCTCTTGACTCTTGTTTGCGTCGAATAGAGGAGATCTTAGCAGCATCCACACCACCTTAACAAAACAGAATATCACTTAATTTTGTGATTTCTAGTCATGTACTGCATCTTGGATAAATCTTCATTCTGTCTTAAATTGAGAACTCTCCTTCAGACCTCTGCCCGAATCGTTTACTGTTAACCAAAAATCTTGTCTTAAGGTAAAGGCAAGTAACCAATTACAATAAACTGGTTACTTATTTTACACCTCTACATATCTTGCCACTGGATTGCCAATTTCACATGATACATCAGAATCTGACCCCCAACACAGAGGTGAAAGGAAAACCAGCCAGCAACTGTTGAACAAAAAATTTTGTTTTGACTTAACTACATATTTTTCTCTCACAACTATGAACTTTCTTTTATCACATTCAAAAAATGGCAAATTTTCACCACTGTCAAAGTACTAAAAAATTCTGTACAACTGTGGCATTTTCTGTTTTCATTTCCCCAAGTCAGTAATTTGTTTTATATGTGAATTCTGCACAATTACGCTTTCAGCTTCTTGTGGCTTCTTCACAACAGTTTCTGGCTTTCGTTGGAGCAGGTACAGAGACTCAACACAATAAAGCAAACTGTCAATAAACTACAGTGAAAAATACAACAGGAACTGTCAATAAACTACAGTGAAAACGACAATAAGGCAACAGAAACCTGATTCTTCTTGAACTGTTGTCTGAATTGCTTCCATGAGGCTACAAAATGAAACACATATCTAAAAAACATCGGTTTAATGTAAATTTTGTCTGGGAAACTAGCAAACTCAGCTATAAAATGAGTACACTGACCCTACACTGTCAGTGGAAGATCAGACATACCAAGGCTAAGAAAAGGGTCAACTCAAAACCCACAGAACCAGGTTATGCTGGGTTATCACATGATGGTCTGCTTGGACTGAAGCTGAAGTTATATATCAGCCAACACCAACCGCTAACGCCCAAAGCAATCTTTCTCAGACTACCTCTCTCATTGTCTCAACTAACAACCCTAAGATTATGTTACATACGTCCAAGGCGATTAGATTGCCGACTGATGATGATGCTACATGCATTATTATAATGAAGCTATACAAGTTTCTAAATTAGATTAGATAAATATGAAGAAAATTGGGGAAGACATGTTGTTTTTTATCACAGACAGTAATGCAAACTGAACACATGTTGAAATGCTATTCAGTGACATTTCCACATTACCATGGTGCTATAGCACTTTGCAGATTAGATAACAAAGAAAACACTGCAAAGGTCACATTAGGATTGTTAACAACAGATGAGAGTTACCGAGGGCTCGTTAAGACAGCAAGAGTCAGGTCAGGATACTTGTGCTCCAGTCGCTTGCGCATCACGAAACTGATGTGACAGAAAGTGCGACTGAGCCAATCGTTATCACTAAAATAACAACAAAGACACTGATTTTTCTGCCTTTCTCCCTCTCTTTTCCACAAGCACTGGAAGACTATTCTGTTCCCCAGTGGTTCTGGGTTGTCGGACTGGAAGCACCTTTGATAAGTTTATCTTGAAGTGGCGCTTTATGAATTCTTGATTATGATTACGACTCAAAGACAGAACAAAAGCCGTATCAACAAAAGAACACCAAAAACACAGTTGTGTATGTATGTGCGTATTTATTATTTATGTATTATCTGAATATTTATATAGCACCTTTAAAGAATCCAATCAAAGGTATCGTACTTTGTGAAGCAAAAATGCTTGAATTCTAATTTTTAAATTTAATGTTACAATACTGCAACACATTTGTCAACAATGTGAAATAATTTTAGCTTAATTTTAAATATAGACTTCCAGTGAAACTACTTATGCAAAGACCTATGCAAAGACCTATGCGAAGACCTATGCAAAGATCCCGGCAAAGATCACATAACGTTCACTGGTAATGTGATACATGTAAAGTTATGATGAAAAAGCACAAAAGTCAATAAACTGTTACTCTGTTGATTCAATTCTAAAATAAAAGTTCAGTAGCAGTTCTTACGCTGTCCTGGTGTTCACACGGAGAACATCAGTAACACCTGATGATCTAATTGATTCAGTGAAAAGGTAATTCTAAAATAAAAATGCCAAAATTTCATCAACTGCCAAAATTTCCTGGCTTACAAATTGCAATAATTCACCAGTTTCTTTTTGGAAAATCAGATAGACAGAACACAATGGCAGCTGTCATGTGCAAAGCCAGAAATTCTTTGAAGTAGAAATAAAATTAAGTTTGCACCTTTTACCAAAAATGTTAATACCTGGTTAAGAGAGCACAAGAGAGTCTAGTGGCTAGCAAGCTGGATTGTCGTTTATGAGATATGGAGTTAAAATCCCCGCCAGGACATAAAGATAGTCGAAGATTTATGTTCCACTAGCACCCTATACCAGTTGACCATACAGGCATACATTATAAGTTGGAACAACAGGCAGTAGGAACGCAGGACTACCCACCTCTTGATTCAATGCAATATACAGTCTGGTATGAGGGGTAGGCAACAAGTAAGGGTACAGTCGCAGATTTAAATGCAATACCTTGTGAACGTTAAGTCAGATATTGAACTTTTTTCTTTCTAAGTCTGATCTTAGTACTTAGCTTAAATGTCCAGAATAGATAAGATAAACATTTCTACCCTGCTGTCTGGCATGCATTCACAGCATAATCCAGCATATGGTCTTTGTCTTCCAGGAGTCGCGTGGTAGCTCGGAGCCGTTTTGTACGACGCACTTACAGTGTAATTCTACAATTTATCAATTCAAAAACCCTCATGTACACAAACTTCACCAACTGAAAACTTCCTGCACGAGAAAAGGCTGTTGCAGGGTTGTTACAGAAATTTTCATTTATAATTGCCTACAAACATTCTTCCACTCAAAATAATCATTGTCTAGCTACACAACGCGCTTGTTTGTTGCTGTAAAGCTGCTGACTCTGTCGTTTTGGCAAATTGTTCATCTTAACATGGATTTTGTTCAGTGATTCTTATATGTTCAGACTACTAATGTTACCAAGTAGTCAGTTTAGATTGATCTTTTCATTCTGCATATGACATTGTATATTTTCTGACATTATTCAGTCGTGTTTTGTCTTGGCCTAGCTGAAACTGGACCCGCTCACTTTTCAAGGGAGAACGGGTTCTTCAGCAGGCAGCTGAGCCTCAGACCAGCACACCTACTTAAGTAATCTTGCTTGCCATACCTTACTTTGGCTCCAACAAGGACTTGACAGAGATGATACAAATGTCAGTAAGTAGATATGTATGTAAGAAAGCAGTTAAATAAGTAAGTAATGCATTTGTTAACATGCCATTGGTCCAGCAGTAGAGGATGAATTGTAGGCATAGTCTTACATTACAATATGACATAATACATTACCTCCAAAGCATGCCTAGAGTACAACAGAAAATTTCCAGCAGAACTTACCACACTGAAATCAAAGAGCGAAGCATCTCTGGTTTTCTTGCTCCCTTGAGAACGCCGAGTGGTTTTGCGTCGCGGAGGGGCCGGAACATCTGCAAAGCGGGCCTGCCATGCTTCTCGCCCCTTTGCAACCGTCACATCGTAGCCATTTGCGGGCAAGCCATTCGGCTGCTCTGGCAACTTGCCATTCTGAACAAAAGGATTCTTCTCCTCCCATTTGGCGTAAACAGATTCAAAGTTTGACAAGGCTTCGATCATTTTCTTTTTCAGTTGTCAGTCCTGCTACTTAAATCCATTTGCTACAAGTAAAAAATACAAACCTTGAGTAGGTTTAATGTAGGTTTAATGTGTGACAGGCGGCATATCACTTCCGACCTCCTGACTGGCACGTTAGTTCACACAACTGTTCTTAAAGCCCTTCTTCATCGAGAAGTATAACTGTACGATCAAATTTACTTATTGTTTCCTTATCTATTTGTGAGAGTGTGTGGTCTTACATGTTTCAGTACTGATGTTCCAACTATATTCACTTTAGAACAGTCATATACTAAAATTAAATGCCGCGGAGTTGGTAGCAACGTTAGATATGTTCACTTCTAAACAAATTCGAGAAGGGTCTTTTGCAGCTATGGCAGGAGATCGGATTTACTTGAACATAACACCCAAAAACTTATAACTAACCACTCGTTGCGTCAGCTTAACACAACGCAATAATTTTTCCAGCACATGACATTGAACTCAAAGTCATGGCATAACATCGTAGACATGACCACTGTAGGCAGTCAGAACGAAGGCTTGCTTCATTACAAATAACCATAAAATCTTACGGTAATCGAAGCCTTGTGTGATAATTTCTGTCCGCGGCTTTACTGGAATGTTTCTTACTTCGTTAAATCAGTAATCCATTATAAAATTATTAAATTAGTCTCTGTTTACAACACGCTGCGACGCCATTACGACGGAAGATTTTCTAACTCAAGGCACTTCCGGGCCAGCCCTAGGCTTATAGCCCATAGATATAATAAAACGGTTTGGCCTATAATTGCTCCAACATATCGTCGCAGTGAATTTTCCTTTATTTGTCTTCTACTCGTATTTAAAATCATTATCTTCTAGTCCGTTCTCAAGTGTATAATTCACTCATCCTTCGTTTTCACTGTCTTGTGACCTTTTCTTTAATGTCGCTTTACCTTTTGCTTAAAATTTCATCGCACTTTTTACCATTTGAAAAGTGTTGCTAAATTTAGCTACTGGTTTAGCGATAACTTAACCAAAGATATCTGACTCAACCTTGCTTCTTTCGGTCAGCAGAATATTAATGTTTGCACAAAAATATAAACCAAGCGAAAAGACCACACAAGTGGTGGTCAGAAGCATCCGAAGTAGGTTTACCATAGAAAGTAGGTTTAACTGCGGTATTGCGAATTTGCGAGCTATTTGAGAGCCAAGACAAGAAATATTCAATACAGTGTACCGTAAGGCCTACAGAGGCCTCCATATCGTACAAAGTAGGGCAAAACTTAATCGAGTGATCGAGGTCAGAGATCAAGTTGCCTGACATCTTCAACTAGTGATAATATTCGCCAGGCACATCTGTTCTAAAACGCAGAATGTAAATGTAGGCCTAGTTGTTCTATAGCGACCGTATGGCCTTAACCCCGTTCGTTTACAATGAATTTATTGCGTGAGATCCTTCCCCACCACTGCCCGTTTGAATGGATGTCGTGCCATTTAAGGTCCACGTGTACGGATGTTTGGGGCTGGAGAGCAGAGAGTAATTACACCTAGGCAATAAATATACTTCATCCAACACAAACACTCATACCGCAATTAACTGTCTTGTTGTTGCGATAATCCGGACTGAACCTCGAACCCCTTCTTCCTCTTATCTGCCTCTGCTCTCCAGCCCCAAACATCACCCACCGTAGCTGCCACGCTGTCTCTCTGCCTGACTCTTGGATCTTGACCCGTTACTGAACCCTTTTGCCTATCGATTTTGTTTTGACTGAGCGCCTGTGAATAAGCTGGTCCCCGCGGCGCGGCTTTCGTTGGGCGCTGTAGAAATCTTGGGATTACGATTACGATAGGTTTGAAAATATGCACTACGTCCGTTGAACCAGCATGAATAAGCCTATTAAAGGCCTATAAACTAATAATGCTCATGAGTTTTGGTGAATCTTCCAGCCCTACAACAAACGTAGGCTTGTCACTTTCACGTGCCATGTGCACGATGGTTTAGCGGTTATAGCTTGCTTCAACCCGGAGATTGGGTGTTTAATCATCGTCAGCGCAAAGAAGATTATTACAAGATTTCTGCTCCACTAGCGCACCCTAGCGACCTCAGCTATAAATTGAGCAGATATATAGCAGACATGGAGAGAGCGAGAGATCTTGAGGATTGGGCAACCGGCCTCAGATGCTGAGGGTTAAAATATAATCCCTAATACCTAATACTCATAGCTGCCTTTTCTGTTGCCGCTATGGTTTATTAAATGCACGAACAAAATAATGACCAGCTAATAATATTCACAAGCGCAATGACGTTTGAAAATGTATGTATGCCTACGCCTAAACTGGCTGTCGTTTGCAGTAATTAACAATCAACAGAAACAGTTTGACTGGGCAATTTCTCTGTTCAAGCTTTTCTGTGAGCTCAATATCGAATGTTGTGTTTAAATTTTGCAATTTCCAAATAAATATGAAATAGATCAAACGCCACTGAGATTGGAAGTATAGCGCCACAAAAATTATTCTCCACAACTAGGTCGGTCTTTTCCGGTTGGACGATTTTAACGGAACGCGCGAACGCCGACGCGCTTGTGGTTGCTACAACAAACTTCAGTCAATCGCGAGAAGCAGAGGTTCGATGGATCGTTTATCTATAGTCGTAACTGCTCTCTGCCTAAGCGAGTTTGGTTACGCACGATTGATCGAGTGCAGTGGCCTTAAGTTGATCCATGTTTGCCAGACGAGTCGTTGCTACAACAGTTGTCGCTCTGTACGGCAGCGAATAACGGGATCCATGGATAATCAATCGAGGTGGATAAAGTGGTCGTTTTTTGAATAATTTGGCTGTATTTCGGTTGCAAATATCGAGCATGCGCTTGAGTGTGCTGAACATTTTGTTCGACTGCATGTTAGATTGCTGCATTGCAGCATCGTGAACCATATTCTGAATTAGGAGGAGTTTGGTGAATGGTAGAATCGATGCATGCGAAAGCCGCTATAGTAATTAAGTTTACGATCTTACTACGAAGGATGAAATGCGTTTTAAACTGAATGAATGACTGTCATGCGGCATGGCATTCATTTGTAAATTAAGGAATATAATTGGCTAGATATGTTACTTTACAAGAGGGCTTAGACCTATAGTGTGCAATGACATGTGAAAATTTATGTAAACTTTCAGATGCTTTTATTTAACAGTCAAAAGAAGCAATTCAGGTTTAAATTCAGAATTACCGTGGCATCTTGACAGTTATTTTACCAAGATTATCAAGTGACATATTCAGAGTTGTGCATAATGGACCATGCCCATCTGAACTTGACTGGCACATGTCTAATTGCTTTATATACCAGGATGGCCATGTGCCCAGAATTTTCATACCTTGGATGATACATCTACCTCATTGGATCATGTCAACACCTAGTTATTTCTGTTATGGTTACTTGAAGCTAAAGGTAGAAAATTATAATTGGACCAAATATGTGTAGGCCTACACTGATGAAGTTGATGAAATTGATAATTCGATCTAAAGTTTACTTTATGTCCAAGTAATAGGCTTGCTTTTAAAAACCATACCTTTTAAACTATAACTGTTTTAGAATTTTCAGATTATTATGATAATTATGCAGTTATCTGTTGGTTTATGTTTTGCTTTTGACAGAGTTCCACGTAACTTGATTCAAAGGCAGGAAAAGAATGCAATCAGTTCTTGTTCCATTCTTTACAATGTTCTTGTGGATTAATGGAACTAATACTAGTTTAGTAGTTAAACAAACGGTTCAGGTAAGTCGTAGCAGGCCTACGATTCCTCGCTCAGCCGATGGACACATGGCGTGTTAACAAATTTCTTACTTACTTGGCCTATTTGCAGTTTCATCAAGCATCATTCATTTATGATTATAATGACTGATAAGAAACTCATAAAATTGAAATATATGTGAATCGCATAACTAAGAAGAGCAGATAAGCTTAAGATTATCTTAAGAGGCAGATATGGGTGTGAAGATTAGCTACTTCATATTCTTAGCACCAGAGTGCGTTGATGTGTCAGCTGTGATTAGCCTGATTGGACTACAAGGCCATAGTGGGGTGATGTTCTCGATTTTGACTGTTTTTCTTTTGATCTGTGAGAGGTTGATATCTTAGATAACCTGGTTGTTAATTCGAGGCATTGTTTTAAGAAGGAATATACTTTAGCAGTAGATTAATTAGGTCTTCAGCTCAGTTTTAATTATGCAATCACTGTCAAGACTATTAGTAGGCCTAATAATAGCGGATATCAATGACCCAGAACACTTATAGGCTGTGCCTCTTAAGATCCAAGCTTGAACTCCTTTGAGGGGTTCTGAAAAGGAGAGAGATAATTTTTTATGGTGACATGGCACAGCAGCTGTGCTTTTGGTCAATACAGATGGTACTGTTGGTCTCTGTGGGAGTCGGTGGCACACTAGAAATGTTGTATTGTAGTGTATTGCATTGTATTGTGGCCTGCCCTCAGACACTTCTTTGTGTGATTGGCATAAAAGCTGTAGGTCATGCTTAAAGCTTACTTTAGACCACATTATCGTAGCATTTAAGAGGAAGACAGGAAGAATTTGCTGTTGAGCATTTTCTGTAATTTGCAGTTGTTTAAACACATGTGAAATGTCTCCTGGACGACTTAAACCCCATGTTCTGTTATGTTATGTTAACTGTCATCTGTTACTAGACAATTTGTGTTCCTGTTCTTTAATCCAGCCACTATAGTGTCTGCTGGTAACTGACACTGCCTATTAAAGCTTAATTTTAAACAGACTGTATTCCAATTATGTGGCTATGCTTTTGTATTTACTGATAAATATGCAAATTAAGTAAGTAAGTAAGTCTAATGGGAATGATCTGAAGCTGTTATTAGCCGTCAGTAAAGAGTTTATTAACATCACGCCTGTATTCGTGTAGCACTACTATCTAATAACTAAGCATTGCTTGATGACACAAGGCAATTGTAAGTGAAGGTCTAGCTCAAGGTCCTTAGGCAGTGAAGAGGATTGGAGGTGTGATCCCCGTGCATACTCTTTGCCTGCTAAAAGTTGAACCCTCAACTAATCCATCACTCTTTGTGACCATTTCTTGTCAGTTTTATCATCTGGTCACCATTGGTGACCGTCATGCCAACCCAGAGGAAAAGGTGTCTAGTTATTGAACTGGCACTAATTATCAATTGTGGCATACCCTGGACCACATTTTGTCTAAAGACATGATCCTGCTTGTTTCTTATAGCAGCATTGAGGTTAACTTATAACTTTTATTTTCCTCATAATCATTTTCAGTTATATTTTTTCAGTTTCTTTTAAATTATTTTCAGGTTATTTCTTTAAGTTCTGATTTAAAAAAAATTATGTATACCAATTAAATATCCTGTATGTTTATTTACAGATGTCTTTGATTTGTTGAATGTTTTCTTCTTGTAGGGAGCAGAGGATCGCCAGGCTTTACGTTTTAATGTAACTCTGGAATCCCTTCTGTTACCTGTAAATAGTATTTATGACGTAACCCTTACCTCAGTGGTTACAGGGTTCACGGTTGACCAGTCTAGTTTTGCTACTGGTCCAGAAGATGGTAAAAAATCCAGCTACAAAATGCTTTCTGGTGATGGTGTTCTGTGGAATTACTCACAACTCGGTGAGTTTATGTGATAGATCTTTTACCGTTTTACGTTGTAATGTTCTCTTGGATGATAGCTAATGTGATACCATTATCACCGTTGTTGTCATTCGCATGTTGGGCTATGTATCTGACTGTTTTATGGCGTGTTTTTTGAACATCACAGAGGCACTTCTCGCTGAGTCTGATTGTATTTTTCAAAGATAATTTTTATCAACACATGTGCTACATAAATTATTTATTCAAATTATATTAAACATTTCTAGACACTCATTTCCTACATATAGAAAGTTTCAAGCAGATCAAAGATGCATTTGATTTCAGATTGATTGTATAAGCATTTTTGCATGCATGGGTTGTAGGAATCAGAATGAAGACTAAGGGCATCTGTTCTTTGTTTACCTGTAGCTGCTGAAGAGACTGCCTACCTTACTTTTAAAGCAAAGCCGCGGTTCAACATACCTGAAGGAAAATCGTTTTACAATGCTAGCTTGATGTACCTGGTCCAACCACCTGTAAGTTTGCACTGTTTTCAATGCTGTGACAAGGTAGCTAAAGTTGTCCTTCCTGTCAGCCTTTGGACAAAGTTTCAACAACAGGTTTCAAGAATAAACCTTTGAGCACGTGCATGCAACAATATAAAAGTCTGTTGCTGAACAACAATCTAAGAAAGCTGAAGCTTTTTTAGTGGTTAGCAATTACTTGTGACACCCTAGAAATTCAAATTCTGAATGTACTGGTTAAATGCTATGCATACAGAACCATGAAGGCTCCTAAAATACATAATGACTGTTTTTCTCAGCTTTTATAGGTTATTATTTTAAATTTCACAAATAATAAAACTAATAATAATAAATGGTAACTTCTCTGGTGCTAGTTTCTAATACACAAGGCAGAAATATGTTGGACTTAGAGTAGCTCAGACTTAATAGGGCCTAAAATTGCAACCAAACTTGGATTTTGAATAATTTAAACTTACGGTAAAACTGTAGGTTTGGGAGAAAAACAGGAAGATTAGAATTTTATTAAATTTCTTTTGAGTTTTTTTAGAATGTATTTTGTTTTTCAGATCAATGACTCCAATGTCTCTATGCCATATAATTCGTTGTTTTGCCTAAAAAGAGTTAACACTCTGTCCACAGAAACGGTAACAAAATTGACTTTTGTGTTGTTGTTATTATTATTATTTCTGCATTTATTAAGCACCACTATTTAATAACTAAGCATGAGTTAATGACACTGAGCAGCTGTGAGTGAAGGACTTGCTAGGACCCTGTACAGTAACCGTCTCAGGCAAGGCTCGAACCCATACTCTCTGCAGTATAAGCCAGGCTCTCTAACCAGTTATATACGTTTATTCACCACGAAGGTAGACAATACAGAAAGTTGACTGCCGTGCGACACAGATGATTTTATGTAAGTTTTTCGTACTTTGAATGTGATGTAATGTGTTATGTAATTTAGCCAGGAGATTATATAGCGCCTTTAAGGCGTAAAGATCTGTTAAACTGGGCTTTTGTGAGCTTCTTTTGAATTACTTTGCAGTCTTTAAGGAAGAACAAAACCTGAATTTTGCATTTTGCAATTAAATTATGTATTTATTTAGCGTATGCAGTTCGCGCTAAGCCAGCATGCAGCAGCCTCATCAGCAACGTGGAGTGCGGATAGACCGCCCGGGAAACTAGTTATTGTACAGACATCAACAATGTGGGACATAGTTTGGATTTCTCCACAGCTGCAGAAAGGGGAGGTAGCCTGCTTCCATCGAACCTGATTCGCCGCACAGCGGCCCTGACCAGTTCTGAATTGGTTCAGAGTAGACCAGAGACGACGTGGCAGGCTGAAACCAGGGGGCCAGACAGATGGCACGGACACGAGGGAATGGTTTACAACATCAGTTGCAGACCACTCGGAACTCCAGACCGAATTAGCCGTCATGTCCACTGGTGAGTTCAGCCACACAGGCCGTCTCGACGGTAGACGCACAGTTGGATGGAGCGCGATATCAGCGTTCAGCGGGAGACTGTCATTCAGTTGGACTTTAGCGAGTAGTCTCGCCGTCGCCTCCTGTCTTCTGAGATGTGGTGGCGGGATGTTACATAGGACCGGAAGCCACGGCAGAGGGGTGGGACGAAGCGTGCCGGAGATGATGCGCATTGATGTGTTCAGCTCCACGTCAAGCAGGTGCGTGTGGCTTGAGCGAGCCCAGACAGGTGCACAATACTCAGCTGTTGAGTAGCACAGGGCCAGTGCTGAACTACGTAGAGTCTGGGCATTGGCTCCCCAGCTTGAGCCGGCAAGTTTGCTTAGAAGGTTGTTACGAGCACCGACCTTGGCCGCTGTTTTCTTCATGTGCTCGTGATAAGTCAATGACCTGTCCAGGGTCACACCCAGGTATACCGGGTGCGGCTCATGTCTGATGTGCTGCCCGTGGAGGTAGATTTTCAGCTCTCGATTGGCCTGAGCATTGTAAAGATGAAAGGCGCAGGAGACAGTCTTGGTTATACTTGGCTGGAGTCGCCACATCTTAAAGTACCCCGCCAGCCGCTCAACGTCCGCGTTCAGCACCTCTTCAACTTCCTCCAGAGTTTTACGTTGCACCCCCAGGGCAATGTCATCAGCATACGCAAATTTCCGAGATTGCGTTGTTGGGAGGTCGTTGACATAGATGTTAAAAAGGCATGGTGATAAGACCGACCCCTGGGGGAGCCCATTTAGTTGGGTTCTCCACGAGCTGGTCCTGTCGCCCAGGTGCACCCGAAAGCGTCTGTTTCTGAGGAAGACCACTATCATCTCCGTAAACCACATTGGGAATGCCTTTGAGATCTTCAGCAGCAGGCCCGTGTGCCAAACAGTGTCAAATGCTGCTGTGAGGTCCAAAACGGCTCCAGTTTTGAGGTTGTTCTGGAAGCCGTTTTCGATGTACGTTGTGAGGGCGAGGACCTGGTCACATGTGCAGCGGTCCCGCCTGAAGCCAGCTTGCTCCACCACAATATGATCTTCAAGGGTGAGGCTAATCCTGTGCAGGATTAAGCGTTCAAGTGTCTTGAAGCATACTGAGAGCAGAGAGATGGGACGATAGCTGTAAAGTACCCTTCACTGATGTAATACTTATTAACATAGTTTAATATGAGAACTACGACTAGCTTACCTTACCTTACGAAGGTGCTATATAAATAACCATGCATATACATACTGGTGCATGCATACCTTACAGTATGAAAAGTAACATGTACTTCTGTGGTGCAGTCATTGGTCAGTGTGAAGAACTTTAAGAGACAATGAGTGTATTTCAACGTCAAGACAATCACAGTCACTTGCGTGTGGTAATTATAATTATATGTTGTAAATAAATAAAATTTTAATTAAATTAAAACCGTTTTGTAGTGCTACACGAATGTGATATAAAGCTAGTTTTTGGTGGATTTTAGAGTTTCAACAACGGACTTATTGCTGTTACCGTCGTGTTTGGTTTTCTCGGAGGCACCGTCATCGTCCTTCTTATACTGTTTGGTATTTTCTATCTGAAGAAAAGAAATCCGTTCTCATGTCTTCGGAAGAAAGGCAAATCATCAACCGAATCTTCAGTTAGTCAGCCATTTTCAGTAGTCAGACTTGGTAAGTAAGTGAGAAAGTAAAGCTTCCCATCAGTGGCGGATCCAGAATTGCTTGCATGGGGGGGGGGCAAAGGCATTTCCAGAGTTGTGCCACATTCTATCAGTCCACCATGAACAGGTCTGGTCTGAGGGGCGCTGGCATATAATCAAGAGGGGGGCCAGAGGGAGGCCAACTGCACCCATTGTGCCTATAGCTAAATCCACCACTGCTTCACATATCTCACAGTGCAGGAGAGGCACTCATTTCCAACTCTTAGACCCTTGGACTGGTGGTGGATGAATCCCAAGGTCATGGGTACAAAGTCATTGCCTCTGAGTACTTGCCGTTTGCTTCTTGGTTCAAACCAGTGCCAGATTCTACTGCATAGAGACACAGGCACTTAAACTAGCCCAGGGTCTGCTCAGACCCACAGCAGTTGGATTGCAGACCAGGCCTGCTACCGAAGAGACCATCATTGGGAAGGGAGCCAAATGGCAACAGGAGATTCATGGTGAGTAGAGCCAAGTTTGGGTTTAAGTGTCAAGCCCAAAATGAATCTGTCATCAGAGGGGGTGTGGCTGATTGGCTCTCTAGATCTGCTGTTGACATGATTGGTTGTCAATATGACCATATGTCATATGACAATATGTCATACTAGTCAATATGTTGTCACATTGACTGCTACATCAACCTTTCATCTCTGGGGTTCAATTCTGGTGCATTATATGAAACGGACAAGTCGTTTTAGCTGCGTGTATGCGTGGAGAAGTTATCTGATTGTGAATTGCTGTTGTTGTCTTTAGACTTTGGCCAGAAATACCTTCAGACTTGCAAGAATTTTGCGTAAAATAGCGCCTCTCGCTATAAAAATTTCTAATTACAATTATTGATGTACATAATTTAGGCAAAAGGTGGTGCTAAGAAAGAATTGGACTGTCTAAAACAAACTATATTGTTTCACTTCCAACATGTTCGTTTTCGTAATAGTTGCAGTTCAATAAACCTAGTTCTTAATTCGACCTATTCAGAATTTATGAGTAAATTCCAAGAAAACCACCACCCCTTAGGTCTGCTGCTAATTGAATTGTGTAATTAATTATTATCTAACCTTTATGTAATTGTACAAAATGTGTGAATTTTAGCCAAAGTCCAAAGCCTCAGAAACACCGTCCAGAAGATATGATGGAATTTCCGGAAGAAAGTCTCTGTGAGCAGCCCCACATAAACTTCTAAGCAGCTGTAGGATCAAATCTCAAATAGCTAAATGTTGCTGCATCACTGTAGCTTAATGTAAAATTTATAAACAGTGCAGTTCAACTAAAAAGAGGTAAGAGGGATTGTGTATAAAGGATTCCTGCCAAAAATGACCTCCTTTTGACCCCTCCCTGCCCTTCTTTGCATTTGGCATTATCCTTCCCTATCCCTTTGCGGATCTGCATTGCAGTGGAGTACCAAAGCCCAAATTGGGCTAACCTGTTGATCGTGCAGGGCTAACTGTGCTATGGAGTGGGGTACTTTGATACTGTGGCATGGAGCAAATGGACTCTAGATCCAATGCAGCCCAGTCTGTCTGCTGTCTGACTAAAGTTGGTGTTTAAAGGCTCAGGGTGTACTGAAATAATTGCATATATCAAATTCTGATGTGGACTAGCACATTTGGCATAACCCATTCCCTTGTCCACTTTTGGGTAACACCTCCCTTCCCTCTTGTTGACATCCTTAAAGGGAATGGCTGACTTCTGTTCTGGCTTTTAGAATTATTTTTCACTGGCTTTTGCCGAAGCAATTCTGTTTTTGGCTGTTGTTCATGACCTGTGAATTTCGTGTCTTTAGGGGGTGGTCGGACAGCATAGTCACCGTATTAAGGATTCCAGATCAAAATGACGTCATCAGAGAAATTGAAAGGTAGGAAGACGACTCTTTGTTACGGAATATTTACCAGTCTATTTTTTAGCATCACTATCACCAGTATGGCAGGAAATCAGTCGGTGGTGTTAAAGAATTGTGGTTTAACGACTGGCTGAAGGTTCCTACACAGTGGCAATCTCAGAGGAGGTTTTTTGAGCCAGCACAGTTCACGTTGCAGAGCAAGCAGAAAGCATTTCAGCAAGCTGCAGGTAACCAAGCAGATTAATCAAAACTAAATGCTAGTGTACCTAGAATATTATATAGCACCTTTGGAAATCTAAACAGACAGTATATAAACGTTCAGGTATAAACAAGCATATTTGCATGCATACACACACAAAAATAAGGTAATATTAATATATATATATTAGTCAGAGATAGCACCTGTTATTTCTCTTGACTGATAACCATGATAGTGGCTGTATAATTGTGTTCACTGTATTTTGTGAATGTTAATGTACAGAGCTTCATATAAAACCATTCATTTTGCTCATGTGTTATGCATTTGCTTTCTTGGTACTTCTGCATTTGTCCAATCATTGACCTGTAGGTTGGACATACAGGACACTATGCGGATGTGTCGTGACCTTGACCTCCAACGTGACGAAGCATTGTTGAACCTTGCGATGAACCTTGTCCACAGTTTGGTCACAAATGGAGCCAGCTCCAAGAAAACGGAAAACAGCTGTACAACATCGATGCTAAAGCGATTAGAATTTTTGAAGAGGAAGATGGATGGCGAGCTTCAGCAGCAGATAGAGGATGCAGAGACAAATGGAAGAGAAGAAAATGAGGTATACCAGAGCCTTCTTAAAAGACACTTCATTCGTAATTGTAATTGCACATTTATGTAGCTCCTCTTCATGAAATCTACTCAGAAGTGCTTCTGACTTGATAACACAAGACCACGGTCAAATAGAATTGAATTTGACGTAACGCAGTGAGGGGCTTCGATTAAATTTAATTAAATTCGACAAAATTAGTTTAGCTGTAGAAAATGACCTGTTTATACCACAATCTCATTATGAGTCAGTTCTTAATATGGCTGCCACTGACAGTTTGTAACAAGTTTCTGGTCTACATGCCTTTTTAGGGGATTTGACAGAGCTGAAAGGAGGTTATTGTGTTATGATATTCTGCTCAGTATGTATGCTGGTTACAACATAACGGTGTTATACTGTTTTAACAGTTTTGTTATAATAGTAGATGTATTTTTTTTATTATTACACCAGACATGGATCCAAAATTTAGTTTTGATTTAAAAAATGACTTCATTAGGACGTACTTCATATAAGTTGATCCTTGATATAGCCTATAAAGCCAATGTTATTAAGATGTTATATTGTATTATTTAACAAATGTGTTAATTTAATTATGATTACCTTTTTTTTGAAGAAAAAGCTTGAGGCTTTATCCCACAAACATGAAGAAGAGTTGAACCACTTTAAGGAGTCCCTGAAGACAGCTGACCCTCAGGTAACTGCTGTTGTTTTGTGAGTTGGTGATTTAAGTTTTTATTAATATTTATTTATTGCTAATTACCACATGTATATGGTATCACCGTCTAACAAAAAATCTTGAGTTGATGCTGCTAAGAAAGTTGAACTTTTCTTTGTTTTAGTTTATATATATTTCTATTTTGTTTATGTATTCTTGCAGTGTGCTTATATAGTTTTTTATAATTTGTGACCACTGTAGGAAGTAAAGTCTGTTCGGAAGCTTCTGAAGGAAAAGCATCACCTGGAAAAAAGTCAGCTCCAGTATCTCAATGACCTTAGGAAGCAAGAAGAGCTGGAAAAGTTATTTTCAGTAAGTATCATGAGACGAGGTTTTTGTTTGAAAAGTATCAGCAATATGGATGTTTCTGAAAGCTTGTTAAATTGTAGCAGAGGTAAGGTAAGATAAGATCTGGAGGTAAAATGAGGTAAGTTGATGGAATCAAAAGTAAGGTAAGGTGTTCTAAACAAGTATGCAGTCCAAAGTTAAAGGTAAAGATTGCACACTTGTTTGCCCGCCTATGAGAAACTCCTCAGAAGGTCCTGAGGTTTGAAGGATCCTTTTGCCGAAGTGCAAACAAGACCACTGGCCCCAAGAACAGGAAACCCTTTTATAACTTCCCAAGTTGCTCATTACCAAACCTGGTGGGATGGAGGTCTGAGTTGTCTCAGATGACCTGATGGGTATTCCATGGATGGTCACTCATTCAAGCAGTAGTCAGGTTCAGTGTTGCTTAACTTCACTGTTCTTAACTTCTGTAGCACCATTTTAATGCGCAAAGCATCAATCAGTGGTCACATCGGGTGAAGACGTAATCAAAATATTGCTTGCCAACGTCATATCCACAGCATCAAACTGCCGCCTAGTTACACTACATCATGTTACATTACCATGCTAAATTTGGCTGTCAATAGGAGTCTTCTGTTAACAAGCGAGTTGCTCGAAGAGAGTTGCTTCAGGTTTATCTGAGGGACGTTGCGACATCGGCTTCTCTGACTTTGGAGCAACTGATGAAGGAGTTTGACCAGCTCGAGATGGCAGTTGCAAAGATCTTCACAGAGGTTGAGTCAGTTCGGCTGAGGGCGGTTGAAGAGAAGTTTGCCAAGAGAAAGTGCCTTGTCAAAACTCAGGTAGGTTGATGTATGCATTTATCTATGTATGTGTGTATGCATGTTTGTGTGCGTCTTTGTGTGTATGTAAGTATGTATGTATGTATGTATGTATGCATGTATGTATGTTTGTACGTATGTATGTTTGAATGTTGTTTGTATGTATGTTTGTATGTATGTATGTTTGTATGTATGCATGTGTATATGTATGTATGCATGTATGTATGCATGTATGTAGGTATGTATGTACGTATGAATGTATATATGTGCCTGAACATTTATATAGCTTTTTTAGGTATTTCAGGTGTGCTATACACCAGAAACACATTTTAACATTACCTTTGGGGGCGATAGCAAGAACTGCCTTGTAACTGTGCTGCATAATAATGGGTTTCTTCTGTAGGTGATTTTGGGATCTTCATCCCCAAGCACGTTTTATAAGAGATTCGTGTTATAAGGAAGTGTTTTATAAATGAGTCCTGTGTATTTCACTTTACAATTTTCAAAGTGCATGTTCTTGCAACCAAAGAGATCCAGCTTGTACCAGTATCTTCTGCCTTGTGACAGGCTGAATAAGCTAATTCCATGCCAGAATTGGGTGTACACCAAGTACAGTATGCTGTAGTGTCTGTCTTGTGTGGATAGCCTGCTGAAGTATCAACCCATAGGTTTGGGTGTAAATCCCCACCAGGATGGACAGATATTTTAAAATTTCTGTTCTACTGGCTCCTTTGGCAAACTGTACTTGGTCTATACCCAGTTCTGGCATGGAATTTGCTTACTCAGCCTGTCACAAGGCAGAAGATACTGGTATAAGCTGAGACGTAAATGACAGTCCAAGGCTTTGGAATTGGTCTAGTACAAGCTGGTTGTCTAACTGGTACAAAGTGATGTATAGATTGGACGCTTGAGATAAATTTGTGTCTTGCTAGACAAGTGCTGATTTATTTTTTGCAGGAACTTGCTCAATCCCACGGTCGGGTTCTTCTAAACACAATAACAGAGCAGCTTATCCAACTGGTGGCTTTTGCCAAGAAGTGAGTGACATTTGAATGTAAATTTGTGGAATGGTTAAGTTATCTGTGAATTAGAGCTAGAGTGACCCGTGTTGAGCTAAAAATCAGAAAGAAATTACAAGCTGAGAAGTAGATGCTCCCAGTTACCCAGTTTGCACCAATTTAGAGCACATTTAAAACAATATTTAATATGATTGAAAAATGATCATCTCTGTATAATGAACTCAATCGCTATCAATTCACATAATAATTCACAGAGCACTTTTGAGACACTGTAGAAATGTTCAGATACATATAAGTAAATATTTCAGATACATGTATGTAAATATTTCAGAACTATCTGTAGAGGAGTTTAGAGTATGTATGATTAAAGTAGAGTATTATTTCTGTATTTATTAAGTGCTACTTTATAATAACTGAGCATCAGTTGGTGGTGCTGAGCAACTGGATGTGAAGGACTTGGTCGAGGTCCTATGCGGTAATCTTTTTGATGAAGGAAGGCTCAATATCATACACACTGTTTTACAAGACAGAATTAAAAGCATGGTCTCTGTTTATTTTATTAATGAGTTACGGTATTTTTTCCTCAGAAGTGGAAAATTGTCTCAGTCCAATGCACGTCGTGTGACGGAAGACATCATTGCGGAAGCCCAGGAGTTCAAGAGGAGTGGCGAAGTAGAGAGAGAAAAGCGAGAGCTGGAACTTCTCATGAAACTCGGTGATACCAAGAAAAACCGACTTGCTGATCAGGCTAGTTGAGTTCATAAGTTTTCGTTCATCAAGCGGTTTCATAGATTGTTGTCTGTAGTTTAAGCATTATGTGTAACCAAGTGATGTGTACATGTTTCTGACTATTTATGTAGCACCTTTTAGAATCTCAAATCTACATCTTGAGGTTATGTCAAGATGTGCCAAGTGAAATACAAGTGGTTCTGATGGCAAGATACATACTTGGGTGGCTAAATATCCATTTCATGTCAGATTTAGTACAAAGCAATTCTGAGTTTGTTCAAACTATTGGAAAGCCAACTCATTCATTTAAACAGTTCAGTTCATTATGCAATCACTCGGACAATCAGTCGATTTACTGACTAACACTCAGTCACCCAGAAATTTCATCAGATAATATTAATTCATGTAGAATTTTTCAAAGTTTTTAAGAGCATGTTTATTGATGCTTAGGTTTTCAGTTAAGCATATTTACTGGTATTTAAATTAACAATCTCTACTAAACCAGGCTGAAGAAGGATAACCTGTGGAAAGTAGTCGGTTTCTAATGTACATATTTTTTATTTTTAGGCAAGACTGTTTGAACAGAAACTAAATGAAATCAAGAAGAAACACAATTCAGCTGAAATAAAAGGCATGTCAAGCAGATTTCTCTCGTTATCGTTGTAATGTAATGTATGTAGTAATGTAAGCAGTCAGCCTTGTTTACCATTTGGCATTTACTTTCAATTTTTTAGTATTTTTGTAATTATAATAATAATAATAATATTAAAAATAATAAGATGATTTATTTAGTCCCATAACATGTTTGAGGCCAAAAAGAATGCTGTACATGAGTACTTCTAAGGTTCTGTGTAGTTATTTGCTCACTGCAGGAACGTACATCGCAATTGACAGCAGAAGTGGACATTATTGTGGCTGATCTGTGTAAGAAGAGGCATGTACGTGGTTTGTGGTCCACACAGTACATATAGAAGACTGTAATTGTAATTTGAAATTTTTGTGGTGCCTCTTCAAGATGAACTCGTCAGAATCACTCTCTGCACCAACGATGTTAAATGTGACTAAGAAAGGAACATGTAATGTCCGGGTTTATCTTGTGAATGTTGTGAGAACAGAGTAGTTTATTTGCAGATGACCAAGGACAGTAGGGAGAGGGGAAGGAAGTGGCAGAGGAGGGGAGGTGGCAGGGGAGAGGAGGCAAAGACAGGGAGCAGGCAGGGTTGTATATCATGATGAGCAACAGGGAAGTTTCCCCAGAAGAGACATTTTTCTGAACTAGCAAGCTATGCTCTGTACAGGATGGGCTAGTATTATTATAACTATTATTATCTTTTACTAGTGTTGAATTGTTCCTTTTTAGATTCTTTGCTGTTTCTTGAGATTGTCCAGACCAACATCACCCGGCATGAGCAAGAAATGGCCCAGTTGGAGACCCAGATAGATTCGGATCATGCAAATGACCTGCTGAAACTTCAGGAACTGCTCCGAGAGGAACTGAAACAAGATCTTCTCAGATCCAAGGATAACCTTATCAAAGACCTCCGAGAGACTGGTGGGAGGCTTTTTCAGGATATAAAAATATTTAATTTAAATTCTTCATTACCGCTGAGGTTTTATTTTTAAGGTTTAGTTAATTGTCACTGTAATCAAGCTCTCATGATTAATTGCCTATTTGAATTGATCTATTGAAAAATTGGAGCTTCAAATACAGAACTTTTAAGAATTAGAAACCAATTAAAATAAGATACCGGTTAAAATGAAGAACCTGTTAAAACAAGATACTGGTTGAAATAAAGGAATAAAGTATTCAAAGCATTTAATTTGATATGTTTCTTTGAACATTAGACAAAATGGCTTAATCAAATTACGTTTACAGTGATTTAGTAAAATTTCATGCTTTCAGTTTGACCATAAATATTTAAATTTAGAAAGCTTCTTAAGGTTTTGTCATGTTACTTGCTGTGAATATTTTATCAGGTGTCCAGTCAACGAAGATGAGGCCTTGGCTTGAGCGTCACGAAGATGAACTTCAGGAATTGCAACAAATCCACCAAAAGGAGGCCAAGGAACAGCTCAACGATTTAAGAGTAAACACAAACGCTAACCTTAAAGGTTTATCAATCATCATCATTATCATTGCCGTCATCTTCAGTGCCACAAGTGTCAGTTATCATTTTTTGTAAATGCAGATCTATGTTAATTTAATTGCAAATTTATGTAGTGCTACTTCAGGAGAAACTACTCAGAGGCTTTCTCAACCTGATAACACAAATCCACGAACCATCATAGTCCTTGTTATCATCATCGTCATTGTCATTATTATTATAATACCAGTTGACTGAACAGGATCAATTTTAATTAATTTCTTAACTACAAAAGCACACAGAACTGCTTATTTTTCCACTCGATCATGAGACTGAGAAAAATTGCTACCGATCCTGAGATCCCAGAATTCAACATGAGATCCCAGGTGGTGTTCCCAGTGTTTAGACGTATTGGGCCATCTACATTGCCTCTGATTCAAATTTTTTATGCCTGGCACGTAAATCTCTTAATATTCAATATGCAACATATAATAACCGTAGACGGTTGCGTGCATGCTTGCGTGTGTGTTTAGACAAGGCAGTTTGCTGGGTAAAGTTCTAAAAATTTGGACAGTTTTGGCAGTTGTTTCCTTGGTTAACATGGAGCGACAAAGGATATTCCTCAGAAGGAACCATTTGCCATACTAACATGCAAGTGCTGTGGGTGGGAGAGGCTAGTTGGTAATATTATGCAATCATCGTCATAGTCTTGCCTTTGTGGGCAGACGCGGCCCATTGTTACCTATGCATATTCTGAGATGTTCGGGCCTATCTGTGGACTGTTTTATGCTTCACTTAAGCGTCACATTGTATTCTAAAAATTACTTGTATGCTTTGGTAAATGTTTCTGTTTGCAGAAGCAGTTGTCTGACGGTGTAGTCCAACTGAATGGAACTCGACAACACAAACAACAACACCAGCAACAGTTGACAACATACAAACAAACTGTTGTCAGGTTTTTGCTACATTGTTTCTCTCTCTCATTACTGCATTCTTTCAGTGATAGTTGTAAAACTAAAAAAATGTCTAAAGCGCTACTTAAAAGCTAAGCACAGGGGCCATCTTATTCACAAGTGCTGTGTCAAGTCAGCGGGATTGTCCAGAGATTCTATGTAAAGAGCAAAATCTGGTAGCCGGGAGAATAGAGAGGAAAGGTATAAGAGGAGCCGTAAGAGAAAAACAGAGACAAGAACTCTCAAATGATAAGTGGAGTGTTTTGGTAGCTGGCAGGATTAAGTGCAGATTTCTGTTCTACTAGCCCCTTTGGCAAACTGTACTTGGTGCATATCCAGTTCTGGCATGGAATTTGCTTATTCCATGATACCAGTATCATCTGTCACAAGGCAGAAGATACTGGTATAAGCTGAGAAGTAAATGACAGAAGTCCAGACCAAAGTCTAAACAAAGTCAACAGCTGGAGTGTGACAAATATAAATTACCGGTACTTAATAATGTTACAGATTGCTGCAAGTATAGTACTAGTGGCATGGCACCCATTAAAGCAGGCAGTGGTGGTGAAGGATCTCACCCAATCAATTCACTGCAAAATGAGCAGGGTCGAGGCCATACGGTCGCTATATAAAACCATTTACGTTTACAAGTTCTTTCATAATTCAATGCTTACAGATGTTGTATATGGTCTTATTTATGCTTTAGTCATACTATGTTTACAATTATGTTTATTGTCATGCCAGTTTACAGTCATGTTTATGTTTAAAGTCATGTTTATAGTCATATTTATTGTCATGCCAGTTTACGGTCATATTTATTGTCATGCCAGTTTACGGTCATTTTTATGTTTAAAGTCATGTTTACAGTCATATTTATTGCTATGCCAGTTTACGGTCATTTTTATGTTTAAAATCATGTTTACAGTTATATTTATTGTCATGCCTGTTTACGGTCATGTTTATATATAAAGTAATCTAAATTTACAGTTAAGGTAACTGTCATGTCTGCTTTTGCAGTTGTGTTTAAGTTAACATCATGTTTACTGTTCTGGATTTTTAGAAACTTGATCAACAGCCAGATGGCTTTGACGCCTGATGAACGAGAACAAGTACAAGCAGATGTAGCCAAGAAGAAAAACAACTCGGCTACAAAGTAACTAATAATTAACAGTTATCTAATAATTGTATCTATTACATGTTAATAAATTGTGTGTATGCTATTTAATAATTTAATAACAAATGGACATAGCAAGGTTTATATGCTGCAAATTTATAACAGCATTAACCCAATACAGAGGTGTATGCTATTGCATACACCTCTGTACACCTACAGTATACACATCTACAAGGCTAATGCTTAATGTTAATATGTTAATTGCCATGTATATGTACAGCAGATCTTAGTATATATATATACAATAATATATAATAGCAGCTGCTGTATATATATATATATATATATATATATATATATATATATATATATATATATATATGCACCTCTATAAAGTTAATACTCTTATAAATTTTCAGTTTATAAACCTTGCTATGTCCGTGTGTTATTAAAAACTTTAAATAGTATACATATAATTAAATAACAATTAACACATACAATATATATATATATAATATATGTATAATATATATATATGATTGCAGGTATATGTACATAAAATTGTTGATACATGTGCACTTCAAACAGTTCTGTGCTTCAACAGCGTGCTGTCTGTTGAATTTTCACTGGTTTTGTCTTTTCTTTTGCTCTGATTTTGTCAACTGCTTCCTTTTTCACAGTGCACGTGCCTTGGACAAATTAAAATACAGAAAGATGATGGAGGACAAACAGGCGGTGCAAAAATCCGAGCGTATTGAGATGCTGAGAAAGAAACAGGAACAAGAACTGAAGGTATATGGAAGTCTAATCCTTCTTAGTCATTCTGACATCCATCCTCTCTGATGTAAGAGCATGGCTAAGCTAATTAAGTTGGGCTGCCGCTTTGTATTGTTTGACTGGCTCACTAGAATTGATTGCATGCGTGGACAGCAGTGGCAGCCAGGGCACCTCTGATGCCCCCAAATTGTAGGCCATTTCTTTACATTTTACAATACTTTGTTATTCGCCGTTTGGAAGCTCCTGACTTACCCTTGCTCTGTGTCAGAAGACCTAGCAGTGATAGCGATGAACAGGCTTTGGTATGTCTTTGTTTCCTAGATACTGGTGCTATAGAAGTTTTGAGATAAGGTTAGGAAGATGTTTGGTTTGGTTTGGTGACCTTCAGTGGTTACTGATTTTTGTGGCTCATGCTTTGATTTGTACCTAATGTTTTGAGCATTAAGTCTTTGAGGACAAAAGCATTTTTAATTGGGTGATTATTTTTGAAATTGTTTCTGTTTGTTGCAGAAACTGCAGTTGTTTGGATCGAAGAAGTCAAAAGATCCTGAAGATGACGATGGGGAAACAAAATCATCGATGCTGCTCATGTTGCTCGAGAATTACTACAAACAGTGCCTTACGATTCTTAAAGGAGAAGAAATTGTAATGGAGGATGATGAGGTAGCGGCATTTTGAATTTTCTCTGTCTAATCTGAGAACTTCTGTAGTGCCACTGGAATAATGTTCAAGTCAACAGTCGATGGTTGCTACTAAGTAAATTTGTTGTGCAAGCCAAATTCCATGGTGAGTCCAGTCAACAGCCAAGAATGATATTCGAGAAGACATGGAAACAGCCTAAAGAGGAAATGAGTCCAGGAAGAGATGAGTTTTCAGTTGAGATCTGGAGGCCAAAACAGACTTTGAGAGCGAATGTTTGCCAGAAAAGCAATTTCAGTAACAGAGCCACATTTGTCCATGTATTAGTCAGACCAAGACAGAAGACTTGGTCGAGTAGAGACAATTAGACTTTTCCCTCGTCTCTACAGCTCTCCCTACAAATTTTCAACTGGAACGACCCTATAATTTTGAACACCCATTCAGCTTTACGCAGAAGTAACCATAGACTGATGCTTTCTGCATTATCACTGCTGCTGCCAAAGGGTTAAGATATTTCTAGATTATAAAGGGGGTACAGAGAAACTGATTGTAGAAGCCGCTTTCTGTATTAATTCTTGCCAGTACAGACTGGGAATCAGTACAGAATGAAGATATAGTGAGGTGGGATGATACGTAATGTCTTGTATGTAATTATCCCAGTCTTGAAAATTATTTGCGTTCCTGTGGGCAGCCATTGCAGTGTTTTTAGGATTGGTGATAGGCCTCTGTATGCTCTTTTTGGAGTTTTATTGAGAGTGCTGGCCATGGTATTTTGGACCCTTTGAAGCTTCATCAAACTAGCTTTTGAAATGCCAGTAAGAAGCAATAGCGAAGATTACAAATCTACTGCAAGTGTACACATCTTGTAAATACACAAATAAATATAAGAAGATATAAAGTAGGCTGGTATCATTAAGCTGCAATGTTTTCATTGATTGTTTCTTAGGTCAGCATGGAGTTGAACCGAGAGCAAGCAAGGACACTGAAAGAAGAAGAAGAGAATTTGGCTGTACAATTAGTGGACATCCAAATAAGGAAGACGAAAGAAGTAGGTTCTTGCAAGGTTAAATGGAAGTGTTGTCTTCTACAGTTACATTATGCTGCTTTACATTGTAACTGAACTATTAGGCCTGTATTTTCCTCTCAGAATATTTGCATTAAATGGGTAGGTGGGTTTGGGTGGGTGGATGGGTAGGTTTGGGTGGGTGGGTGGATGGACGGACGGACGGATGGATGGATAAAAAAAAAGTTGTGCAAAAAACTGTCACGCTTCAACCAGAAGAACTGCATTTCATTTGCACAGGCTGTTAAAAGATTTACACTTTTCCTGTTGCTTATCTGTATGTTGTTACATTACTAAACATAACAACTGTAGGCAGTAAAAGCATTTGCATAGCATCCAATTAATCAAGGTTAAGCTGTTAACAGTACATCCTGATGTTCTTTGTTTTCTTACCCAGTTCTTGTTACCAGAGACCGAAAGGAGCGTTCTTCGTCGGGTGACCTGTGACCTTATGAGAGAACTCACAGAAGACAGTGTTCTGTCAGTCGCAGATTGTCAGCGGCTTCTTCAAGCACATGAAAAGGTATTGTCCGAACTCCCACTCTGTTTAATGCTGTCAGAGATATTATGCACCTTTTGAGGGTTTCTTTAAAGGTGCTCTATAAATGTCCAGTATGTTACATGCTCTGTAGGAAACAGATCTTCTGTTAATCAGCAAATGTTCAATTTTTCATCGATTTAGATTGTTCAACTACTTTCAAATTGATTCTTATCGCGTGCAGTTAGTAAAGAACATTCAAATCGACTCTTAGCATCATATTTGCTCATCAAAGCTGAGGTATTTTTCTTTCATTACTGAAGAGATTCAGAGTCTGTCTCTACAATTATCGTTTGCACTGATTGTAACTTTGACTTGGTTTCAGGACCTGAAGTCTATAACGATGCCTCCAAGGGATGACATGAGGGTAATTTTGATTTTTTCTTATGTAATTAATCTGCTTGCACCGGTATTTAATGCACGGTAGATCATCGACTGGTGGAGTACCAAGTTCACGCTCGAAGTCCATTTGTTTCTCAGAAGGCAGAACTGCTGCTATTTCGATTACCAGAGTATTCATATTATTATAAATTCCATTTGCTTTGGATTGAGTCGGAATTGTAATTGTAATTTAAGATTTATAAAGCGCCTCTTAGAGAATAAAATCAAGAGAGGCGCTTGTAACCAGGAGTGCATACGTTTGCCTATGCAGCAATTAATCAAAGGCATAACAACAGCTTCCTTTGCAAACACTCTCTTGACTCCTTGTTATGATTGCAGATGAGCTAATTATCTCTGCACGCATCAGCTTCGTATTGTAAAGCTCATCTGCGATGTTTCACTGTGCACCATTGACCTGGCTGGCAGACATTTTTAGAAGCACTCAATCGGAGGAGTGCATTCGAATGGTGCAGAACGTCAAGACTTTTGCAGATTTGCGTCGTATTTGTATAATTTACTTTGCAAGATTATATTCAGCAGCAGCTCAAAAGCCAACTCTTAATCTAGTCTGCCTCTCTGCCTCCTTGAATACTGAGCAGGGCTAAAGGTCAGCTGGGGTTATGACATCTTGCCCATGATTTACCTGCAGCGCCTCAAGAGTAGTTGGAATGCTTCAGAGTGGTTTTTCCCTAAGGGCCACTAGATTAGTTTACCAGTACAATTGTTTCCTTATTTAATGTGAAACTATTGTCAATTGTTTGTTTAGATAAGAAATTTGACAGAAAGCAGGAGAAAACTATTAGATGAATCTTCAAAATCTGTGGGAGAAGATGAACAACTTCAGCAGAACAGTGTTAAAAGTCCCATGGCTATTAAACTGAAGAAAATTCTTCTGCTGGAAAAGCAGATTACTGAGCAGAGTGCCTTACGGTAAGCCACCGTGGTATCTAATTTGTAATGTCAATTTCTGTTTCGACAGAATACAGAATATTTCAGTCTTGAAAGTTAGTGTTGTCAAGAACTAAGATACCTTTTGAACACTACATGGGACTAGAACTTTTCTTGGTGAACATGCTTTACCAGTTGCTGGACCTAACTAGCCTGGTTAGCTACATCGGTAAGTGCGTACGCCAAGGAGCCTCTGTGTGTGAGGATCCCAGGTTCGCGTCCCAGTCGTGGCTTATTTCAGAGATTTAAATCTCGGGCTAGTACGGTCCGTGCACGGGGACCTTAAATGGTGTGGCGCCCATTCAAACGGGCAACGGTGGTGAAGGATCTCACCCGATAAATTCATTGCAAAATGACCAGGGTCGAGGCCATACGGTCGCTATATAAAACCTGTACTTTTAGATTTTGGAACTCCCTCCCTGTGTCTGTTTGTTCAGCTCAGTCACTTCTGTCATTTCATTCTCAGCTTAAGATTTACCTTTTCAAATTCCCTATCCACCGTAGGCTGCCTCTATCTTAATGGACTGAATATTGACCTGATTATGGCTTTGCTTTGGTGCGCCATCGGTTGATGCCTTTTGCATAAGACACCGTGATAGACATTACTAATTACAATTACTCAAAACTGTTTGCTTGAAATCTGTTTCTTAAAGTTGGTTTTAGTTGATTTGGTGATTTAAATCATATTGTATTTATGCACTTGGCCTACTTGGATACTGAGATCCACTGGATTTCAAACTGCAATTATCAAAGTTTTCAAACCTTTATTAGTGAAATTTGTACACTGCTTGAATAAAATAAGTTGTGCGAACGAGATATAACAAGATATACTGTAGTGTGCCTGAGAAGAAATCTTTTTGCTCACCTTTTGCTTGTTACTAGGACTGCATATGCTTTGGCCAAACAGCAATCGATCAAAGGCATAATGACAGCTTCACAATATCCAATGGATTGTTTAAGGAATATATGCCTTTCCAGCGCAGCACTTCTGCATGCTAATTCATCAAAATGTGTCACCTGGGGAAATCAACTGTTGCTTATTTCAGGAAATTGGTATTTTCAATTGCTGTAGAAATCAAACAGAAAGAGATATTAGACAGGAAGCGGAAGAACTGAAAAGAAGCGATGAATTCAACCAGATCCAACTTACTCTAGTCAAGGCAAGCTTATAAGCCTCAAGCATCAAGGCCTTGACTTTTGTATCACAATAAAGGAATAATTTTGTATTTGAAATATCGATCCTTTCAATGTCTTTACTGGGATTTTACTCATGTTACTACCGTACATCGCGTGAAATTGACAGCAGAATGTAATTCTAATGTGCACTTGGCTTGTGCAAAATTAAGAATGCCTTGCTCACTTAGTTATAAAAGGCATGTATCCAAGTAACATGTAAGAGCAGGTCTTAGAGGGAACGGTAGCCAAACGACTAACAGATCAGGCTTTTACCTCTGAGACCTGGGCTGGAATCCTGGAACTGTAATGTGAAAAACTGGCATAGATCACACTGAAATCTGCAATTACCTTTATGGCTGTCATAATTACCTTTATGGCTGTCATAATTACATTTATGGCTGTCATTGTAAATTTCTCGTGTCTGTTCTTTAAACCAACTTCCAGCAGCAGAACGGGATCGACCAATGAGCACATTGGCAAAGGGAGTTATGTCCGTTGAGGGCATCCGCGTCGAAATATGTACATAGTTATTTCAGTACAGACGGTGTCTTAAACACCCACTTCAGTCAGACGGCAGACAGACCAAGGCCTCAGTGTTCCTTCCGTAAGAGGGCGGAGAGGGTCATGTCGAATGCGAACAAGTGGAGGGAGACGTCTCCAAAGTAGGTCGTTTTGCGACTTCCTTTATAGACGTCCCCGAAATGTCTGATTATCAGGTATCCACTGTCAGGTGTGTGACTTTGCCGTGGTCTCTGAATTTCGGGAATACATGACAGACAACTGACTGGACAGACAACTGACTGACCAGTAGTTAGTAGAGATTTAAAACAAGTATTTCACTTCGCCACTGCCTTGTTTGGGGGTAGTGCCAGTCCCAAACCTGGATAAAGGAGGAGGGCTACGGCAACGGCCTTTGATGCCGTAAGCTGTCGTTAAACATTGGACCTACTACTAGTATTTAACTGCCCTGCTCTTGTTTGTATATTACTGAAAAGGAGTTGGAGCTGCTTGCAACCGTCTTGAAAGGAGGCAGATGTAGTCATGAAGATGTGGAAAGTATCTTTCTAAACCATTTCTTGCCAACTTCTTCCATCGACTGGAGGAGTTTTCTGCGTCAGTATCGGATTTCAGATGAAACGAGATCCACTTCCAAAAAGACAGACGCCAACAAGCGGTTGAAAATACTGCTTTTCTCTTTCAATTTTTTCAGTTTGTAGAGTACTACTAGCTCTGATATATTGTGCCATTAATTGCTATCATCTACATCATTAAATGCTTTGGAATTTTTGATTACCGGTAGATATTGTCCATGTAAAACATACTGATACATTTTCTACTTTAAAAATTTTCTTACCGTAATCATTTGATGCAAAAGCTGTGCTTCTGTATAATCTAGAGGCTTCTAAAGCACCCTGTGTGAATTCCAATCTCACTTGACGTAGACCTTCCCATTTCTTTCAGGTGAAAAAACACAACCCTGATAGCTTCTTTCCCCTTCTTTCTCTGGTCTTCTGGCAACCGGACTTGGTTCTTGACATGGCATCTTTGGACAATCCCATTGACCTGATGCAACACTCATGAATAAGCTGGTGTCCTGTGCTTAGCTTTACAACAGCACTTTAGAAATTTGGAGTTTACGATTACGGTCTTAAGAATACGCTGGACGACATACATCGAGATCTGGACAGTGTGCCACACACTTTTGATGATGAATTAAGGATACTGCATGACAGCATTAAGCATTTCTTTACCTACGTTTTATTCTAAACTCATTACCGGTACTTTGCCTTTTCTAGATTTCCCTTAAGCTGTTCCCCTTCTTATCCACAGATTTCCTTATAAAAATTTCCACTTTACTGACCAAATACTGTTGGTCGCTCATCAGCTTTACACAGAAGTGACCGTAGACTGATGCACTCTACATTATCACTGTGGCCACCAAAGCTTTACGATTTTGCCGGATTATAAAGGGTGAACAGAGAAAGTGATTGTAAAAGCCGTTTTCTGTATTATTTATTGTTAGCTTATTGAACCCGGAAGAGGCTAGTCAACAAAGTACTAAAGCTGACACAACAGATACAAATCCATTTAGGTATCTTTATAAATAAAATATTTTCAGCAAGTTTTATTTAACTAGCGAACAGATTAAATCAGTGCAGGTATATTTATGAAACAGTGTATTTTGCAATGATTATTTGCTTTAGAACTCGATCACATTATAATTTGTAAAATTGCCTTGTTACAGCCTGATACTTAGTGCACGAGGGTTCACTGTACTTAGCTTAAACAAAAATTCAGCTCAGTTCTGCTTTCAAAGTAACTACAGTTTCTCATATTATTAACAAAAAAGTGTATTCATTTATATACCTTCACGAAATTTTATAAACAACACGAATAATTAAAACTCTTATGATTTTCTTAAAAGGTCGTTGCTAAAACTTGGCAAGCTTCATCCACAATCGTCATCGGTCAGTCCTGTAATTGCATACGACGAATTAGACAACGGGGTAAGTTCTTCTCAAGCAGAGAGCTACTTGCATCGAAAACCGAGCTACGGCCAGAGCCCGCGGTTGGCGCAAACAACTCCCTCCTTGCGCCTTCCACCTATTACGCCTGCTGTTGGCTCAAAACTGAAAAAATCTGTTCGCCTTGTGGAAACTCATAACGAGTACTGGTCCAATTGACTACAAAAAACTGATTGGAGGCTAATATGTTATACTCAGCTTGTACAGTTTTAGACTGTAAGTTTATGCATGCATTTTGAGTGCATTGTATGTCGTGACTTTCTACCTGATTTTCATGAATCCTTCTATCTTTTGCTGACTTTCATATACATTCCTGCTTTATTTTCTTACTTATTTTCACACGTAGTTGCTTTCTTGGAATGAATGAAACTGCAATAAGTGATCATTTCATGTTATTTATTTATACATGAAGTTTCTGTTGATGTTTTGGTCTTTGTTTTATTTTTGGGTTTGAAAATGTTGAAACATTATAATATATATATAATATATATATATATACACATTTATAATTATATGATTTAGTTTTGTCGAATATGTTGGCATGTAATTTAACCATTAATTTAACCATGTTTATGAAATATAATAGTAGGCCTAATCGCAATCTCGAGGTTTCTACAGCACCCAGCGAAAGCCAAGTCGTGGGAACCACTTTATTCGCAGACACTCAGTCAAAACAAAATTGACAGGCAGAAAGGGTTCGGTTCCAGGTCAAAATCCAGGAGGACGGTGTTCCGGATTGGAGCAAAAAAAAAGAAAAGGGGAAGAAGAAGAATTAGGATACGATTTTTGGAAGAGTTATGTTTTCAACTTAACAAAATCATGATCTGAAAAATGCCTTTGCTTTGATTTCTGTTGCCTTTGACGCGTGTTCAGTTTTCAGTGAACGAAACTAGTGTGATGAATTTCGCTTCGCCAGTTTTCACTGTAAGAATGTATGTTTCTGTTTACAACATTCGTGGGTAATTGTGATTAAACGGCCGCTTGCGGTCGCTAACTTGTAAACAACATGGCCACTGCAGATTTCGCGAAAGTGGAACGCAGCACGTGCCCAGGATAATCGCTATTCCTAGAAAGTGGGCCAAGGTCTACCTAGCGTACAAATAGGTGAATCTACAAGATCCAAATACAATTAAGTTCTCCCTCTACGAAGTTGTAACAGCACAGAGCTCCACCTGCAGGTTCGATGAGTTCCATCGTTATTTTTCCCTCCAGCTTTGGCTCCTTTCGTTTAGCAGGCCGATCGTAACGGATGGGCCCCACGGGAACCAGAAAATTGCGCACGCCATCGCGTTCTCAGTAAATGTCTGGGCTACGCGTATTATCGCTCACGGCGGACCACCAACCGCACACTAATTGCTCCATTCATAGCAGACGCTCGTTATATAGCGCAAGCACAATTTGCTTCGTACTTACGCCGCCCAAATAAAGCATAGTCCGATTCAACGCCGTTTCTAAGATTCTGGTATTTGCGGCCGAAATTATTCTGATACAACGGGCGTGGTCGTTCGGGTAAACGAATTTACAATCCACATGAAATTTGCAGGTGAAATTAACGACGTAGGTGGTGACATTCATGTGGCTTGTACGCTGGCCTGTCTTTCGAATACACGGAACCAATTAAGGCCCCTCCGTAGCTAAGATGTTGGGGAACCACTGCGAAAGCAGTCCACGGACCAGCGTTCTGATGTTGCAATGCAATTATGCGTCGTCAATCGTAGCCTACAGCTGTGATCAAACGTACGAATTCATGGTCTCGATTATGCTGATCACCACCTAAAGCAGGGCATCGTTAATCATAGACAGACAGACAGAAAAATAAGTAGCAGGTGTAAATGCAAGTGCAACATCACACGAACACCAGTTTAATCACAGAAAATTGTTTCAGTAACGCTAATTCGTATAGTCTAAAGTGGTCTGTCGGTAACACGTTTGGTCAGTAATCATGATGTTGCGGGTTCGACTCCGTGTAAAGACCCTGGACAAATTGTTTTGCCACACGTGCCTCAGTCACCAAGCAATATAATTTGGTATCGGCATAAGATGGAAAGTACAGGCCCAGTGGTGGAGTAAGCCAGAGGCGTGGAGAGGCGGTTGGCCCCCCTCCGCCCATCTTGGCTATATGCCAGCGCCCCTCAGACAAGACCCGTGCATGTTGGACTGCCAGAATGTGGCGTCCCACGGGAAATGCTTAGCCCCTCTCGCGCAATCAATCCTGGAGCCACCTTTGCAATGGCCCCGTGTTCAGGATATTGGCATTCGTCCATTTCCGGCTCAATGGCTTAAAAAATGAAATGAGCACCTCCCCTAAATTCCCCATGGGACGTGGAAACTTTAGTTTTACAGTTTGAGGGAAGAGCGTGTTTTTACTTCAACTGTTATTTATTGTCTATTAACGCCACCTGGCGAATGCTGAAACTGGGCCAGTATTGTAATGCCATCGGCGGTACACAGCGTTACAATTCACTTACAGTAATTTGTTCCCAAAGACAAATGGTGACGTGGAGACTACACGGTCGTAACACAAAACAATAGTAATCGTAATCGAAAACTCGAGAATTTTCAAAGCACTAGTAGGTGGATGGAAAAGTCACTGATTTTTCTGATTTGATCTGGGAGACAAAGAATACGGAATTCAGCTCTACAGTAGTTTCATGCGCTTTTCACTCGGTCTTTTGTGTTTCGACTGTATTTCATATCGAAATTAGTGTACAAAAATTCTAAAAATACTAAATTGTACACGTTTTTCTATAGCGACCGTATGGCCTCGACCCCACCGGGTGAGATCCTTCACCACACCTCTACACGCCGTTTAAGATCTCCGTGCATGGAACGTGCTAGCCCGAGATTCAAATCTCTTAAATAAGCCACGACCGGGACGCGAACCGGGGACCCTCACGCATAGGGGCTTCCTTGGCGTACGTGCTTACCGATGTAGCTAAATAGGCCAGTATAAGATTGCGTGCTGCTTTTATCAGAGGCCCACGTGGCTGAACACCTAGATTATTCTGACCTGACACCGAAGATGATTACACAACTTGGCTTTTGCGGACTTAATTTGATACAGCGCCGGTGATTAACGGGTCTCCGTGACGCAGCTTTTGTGTGGCGCTGTGAAATTTTGGAGATTTACAATCGCTTGCCTATAACCGGAAATAATCGCGGCAAAGATGAAAGGCCCCAACTCCGCAAAAGACATGGCCCCGCTCGGAAACCGACAAAGGACGAAAAGGCGTAGTTGAATAATTCTTTGTGGTATAGCGTGACCATAGTATTCAGTATTATAGATATTTTGATGACATCACAATAATGGAGCATGGTGGTCTATCGGTAACGTGTTTGGTCAATGATCATGCGGTTGCGGGTTCGATTCCGTGTATCGACCCTCGACAAGTTGTTTGCGCACATCACACCATGCCTCTGTTACCAAGCAGTGTAATTTGGTAAAGGCGTAAGCTGGGAAGTAAAGGCAAGTCCTGCGATGCACTGGCCCCGTGTCCAGGACCTTGGGATTCGTCCACTGCCAGTCCAAGGGCCTAAAGAAAAGGAAGTGGTAGCCTCCCCTACGTATCAGTTGTGAGATATGGGATACTTTCTCTCAACTTAAACACAACCCACCATAGCAGGTCCTTTCTCCTTCTCTCTCTGGTCTTCTAGCAACCGGACTTAGTACTTCACGTGTCATCTTTAGACAACCCCACTGACTTGACGCAGCGCTCTTGAATTAGCTGGTGCCCTGGGCTTAGCTTTTAAGTAAGGCTTTAGAAATTTGGAGTTTACGATTACGATTACTTTACTTACATCACAATGCATTGCTATGGAATGGACTTCTGCTATCGCTTCGTGCAAGGGTCACTGTTGGTGATAGAGCTCAGTCAGCTCGTTGTTTAAAATACGTTCTTACATCCCCGGGGTTCTCCTGCTGGAAACGCCTCTGAGTAGTTTGTTCTATAAGAAGTGCTATATAAGTTATCAAATACAATGAAAATTTACAATACATCCATGCATTGTTCAACAATATCCGATGGCTGCAAAGATCAAGGACATCGAACGCAGCCCACATCTGTGTTAGCAAAGGCAAGTGCTACTGCACTTGGTGATATATAGGTCAATAATAACTTAAAGGCCTAAAGTATATCGGCTACACTCGTCTACACTCTAAATGACATACGGCCTTCTCGATAATAGAACAAAGGAACATGTCGAACTGGTCAGAATGAATCATTCCACATCCACACATGTTCTAAATCTTCACGGATACCCCTCCTCCCCACCCACTCAATGCAACACCGCCACCCCTCCGCGGTAGAACACACAGAGAAAGACAGATACAGACAAACCGACTCATAGACAGACATACAGACAAACATACACACGTAGATTTGTAGCCTATATATAAGGTTGTATATGCCTTTCTGAATGATGTCACTGAGGTCCCAAGTGGATAGTACAGAAGGAAAACAGAAACAATATACAAATAATATAATAGAATATATATACATATATATATACGTATATGTATAGGTTAATATTTCAAACATAAATATGTTTATATCTATACTGCGCCCACATACTTGGAAGGATACCGTTTTACATAGCCATATATTATAAATATATGGTTTGTATAATAAACATATAAAATTATAATATAGGCCCAAATACAATAAGCACACATTATATATGGAATCATATATTATATATGTATATTACAAACATTATATATATATGCTTAAATGTGTGTACATCTATATATGAGCGCTGCTTTCTGATATGTAAGTAGGTAGCATACATAGGTGCCTATATATATATATATATATATATATATATATATATATATATATATATATATATATATGGTAATGTCTCTGATCTGGAGTTCCGGATTAGTTTTTCACAGCCATCTATATGTCCCATCCAGCGGAGAAATCATAGTTCATATATATATATATATATATACATATATATATATATATATATATATTCTATTATATGTATATATATTCTATTATATGTATATATATTCTATATATATATATATATGTATATGAACTATGATTTCTCCGCTGGATGGGACATATAGATGGCTGTGAAAAACTAATCCGGAACTCCAGATCAGAGACATTACCACAAAATGTCGATCTTAACAGCGACGCCGAATATATTCTCGGACTCGGTCGTAGTAATAATTATTCCGTTTATTTTGCTTCCCGTCGCTCGCTGCAATATGCATTCTAATTATCGCTGACGTCTGTGCACGATTAATGTGAGCTGTCTACTGTTCACGCTGTCTGCGCGCATATCATATATATATAATATATAATATACATATATATACATATATACATTATATATATATATATATATATATATATATATATATATATATATATATATATATATATATATATATATATATATATATATATATATATATATATATATATATATATATATATATATATATATATATATATATATATATATATATATATATATATATATATATATATATATATCGTACGTAACAGACGTCGACGCCTATGGTACGTTATATAGCGCTATATTTTTCTGGCTAATGAACTGCGCAAAATTAGCGGCCGATTCTGTAAACGCACTTAATCGGCGGGAAAAGGTCAGAGGTCAGAAGTGGGACGGCGAAAAACGATTCCAATTGGCAGTTAAATTGAAACGTGAAAATGGTTTGTTTCCTTTTCGGGAAAGGTCAAAGGCCAATGTTGTCAATTTCCGACGCTTTCGTAATAGCTGTGTGGGCGAACACCCTGGAGGTAAATTAATTAGAGTTCAAGAGTCAAAGTTCGCTGCACTATAATCTAATCTAATGGCTTCTATAGCGCCGTTTTCGTAATGCCTAAGACATCAATTAACGGTCGTTTCTGTTACAACGCACCTGCGCCTATAATTAGTAGGGATAGCAGGCAGGCTTAGGTCTCGTATACAGGTCATAGTGCAGAGTTCAGACAGCGTTCAGTGGCCAGATGTATTATGTGAACCAGATGAATTTGGCACTAGACATGGCCAAATGTTTTACGAGGATGCTTCATAACCTGGACTAGCTGACATGCCGTACAGTTTCGCAATATGAGGCATTAAGACTTTGATCTTCTGAACATAATACGTCAACTAGGCCTATGTCAGAACCGGTAACAATGAGTTAAATTTCACTTTGAAACAACATGAACACTCACGAAATTTGTGCTCAAGAAGAAAACAGGGTGCGCGCTATCCTCAAAAGTCGTGCCCGCGTGCACGCGCGCAACTTGGAAGGAACATGAGAGAGCCTACAATAAAAGCGAGAGACAGAGGAAATGGATTATGCACATACTGAGAGGTGATTCCCTTCTGAGAGATATCATAGAGGGAAGAATGGAGGGAAAGGAAAGAAGAGGAAGATCCAGACAAATGCCACTAGACTGGATGATGGTGAATGGATACGGTAAAAACTGAAGGAGGAGGCCCAACAAAGTCAGGAATGGCGCCATTGGACGTTCGATCATACCCAGGGGCAGAAAACTTCAAGAAGAAGATGCTTGCGTGGGCCTATCGAGGCTTAGACTGTTGGGCTTATGGAACGACCGTTACTCATCTTATGTGGAGCATTTATATTAAGATTCGTTGTTTCATGTTCACGAAAAAAACTAACAGCTCCTCTAAACCTCTGATTGACCTTCGACTGACCTTCGACTTACCTTCGACTGACCTTCGACTGACCTTCGACTGACCTTCGACTTACCTTCGACTGACCTTCGACTGACCTTTAACTAACCTTTGACTGATCCTGCAGAGTATGAAGTACTTAGAGAACTCAGAAGCTGCGGATTTTCGCTTGGTAGCACCGGATAAAGCTGGAATTCAATTCAAACCTATCCTTAGCAAGTTTAAGGTCTATTTTCATACAGTCTGCCTACACCGGTCGGTACACGCACACCACATCAGTCGCTTTATTTTCACGTGGCGCCCCCTATACACCGACTAACGAGATTCTGCTCATGCTGCTACTGAAGATTATTTTGATAAAAATTATACACGCAAAGGCATATTTTGCTTTAAAACAATGTCTGCTATGACTTCGTGACTCAGTTTTGGCCCTTGATATTAGTAGTTTTGTAACTTTATTCCTGCAGCGTGACCTGTCTAGCCTATCATTAAGGAGATATGAACGTGCATGACATATGCATGACATGCAGTCTGATAGCCACCATTCAGGAATGAATACTACTTATACATAAATATGTATGTATGTATGTATGTACATGTATATATGTATGTATGTATGTATATATGTATGTATATATGTATGTATGTATGCATTTATGTATGTATGTATGTATTGTAATTGTAATCTGACATTTATAAAGCGCCACTTCAAGAATAGACTCATCAGAAGCGCTCCAGACCCGAACCAGTGAGACCACTGGCAAATAATACAGACTTCAGGCGCTTGCGAAACTGCGGAAGAGACAAACTGAGGAATGCAAGCCGGAGCTCTCGGGAAAGGCAATTCCAGCTATTGGGTCCAACATAGGCAAAGCTTCTAGACTGCGCTGTAGCAGTGCACATACGAGGGACAGTCAGGAGTCCAAGGGAGGCCGACCGGAGAGTGCTACGGCCTGGAACCAAGGAGACCGGAATGCAGTAGTCCCTAAGATATGATGGAGCAGAGCCAACGAGACAATTACTCATAAGCGTTAGGATCTTGAATTGGATACGCTGCTGAATGGGAAGCTAGTGCAGAGTGTCCCGCATAAAGGAAGTTATATGGCCATACCTGGGGACGCCTCCAATAAGACGGGTAGAAGCATTGAGAACAGATTGAAGTGTATGTATGTGTGTATGTATGTATGTATGTGTGTATGTATGTATGTATATATGTATGTATGTATGCGTATATGTATGTATGTATGTATGTGTGTATGAATGTATGTATGTATGTATGTGTATGTAGGTATATATGTATGTATGTGTGTATGAATGTAAGTAAGTGTATGTGTGTGTATGTGTGTATGTATGTATGTATGTATATATGTATGTATGTATGTGTGTATGTATTGTGTATGTTAGTATTATGTGTGTATATATGTATGTATGTATGTGTGTGTATGTATGTATGTATGTGTGTATGAATGTATGTATGTATGAATGTAAGTATGTATGTATATATGAAGTCTATAGCAATGACATGACATATTGGATTGCGTCGAAACCAGGCTGTATCTCTTCGCGATGTCCTAATACTCTATGCATTGCAAATTGTCCGCTGCTGTAAATCAGACAGACCCTGGACGATCAGTCATGCATGCCGTCTGTCAACCGCCAGGTGGCCTACATGCGGCATTATAATTCCTGTCGATCATTGGTTCATTCATTCGTTCTTTTCATTTGTTCGTTCGTTCGTTTATTCATTCATTCGCTCGTTCGTTCCTTTCTTTATTTCTTTCTTCCTTTCTTTCTTCATTCCTTCCTTTCTTTCTTCTTTCTTTCCTTTCTTTCTTCCTTCCTTCCTACCATTCTTCTTTCTGTACTTTCTTTCTTCATTCCTTCCTTTCTTTCTTCTTTCTTTCCTTTCTTTCTTCCTTCCTTCCTTCCGTCCTTTCTTTCTTCTTTCTTTCCTTTCTTTCTTCCTTCCTTTCTTCCTTCCTTTCTTTCTTTTCTTCCTTTCTTTCTTCCTTTCTTTCTTCCTTCCTTCCTTCCTTTCTTCTTTCTTTACTTTCTTTCTTCCTTTCTTCCTTCCTTCCTTCCTTCCTTTCTTCCTTTCTTTCTTCCTTCCTTTCTTCCTTCCTTTCTTCCTTCCTTTCTTCCTTCCCTCCTTTCTTCCTTCCCTCCTTTCTTCCTTCCTTTCTTCCTTCCTTCCTTCCGTCCTTTCTTCCTTGGTTCAGGTAATTTATTTAGCGCCCCCTTCACATTTCAAGTACACTTCTCGCACTACACAGGTTATGCAAGAATGCATAACTTGTATAACCTGTTTGAGAAGATGGCTGCTGAAGATGGCAGCTCTTGCCCGTTGCTGCTGCTTCAGCTGCTGCTGCAGCAGCTGCTGCTGCCTTGTTGCTCATCTTCTGCTTCATCGTCAAAGTCATCGTCATCGTCGTCGTCGTCAACATTATCATCGTTTTCTTCTTCATCATCCTTTTCATATTCCTCCTTCTCTTAACTTTTCATTCTCCTCCTCCTTTTTCTTTGTTTTCCTCTTAGTTTTCTTCCTCTTCCTCTTCTTTACCTTCCTCCTTCTCCTCCTTGTCATCTTCCTCCTCCTTCCCGCTGCCTCAGACTCTAGCACGCAAGAGATAATACGGATAATCCCCCGCACCGTCTATACGTCTATGGACAGCGGATAACTACATAATACAGTATTATATTTCGCGGTACACAGGTCCCTTATTATGTTCACAAGCTGCGTGTTTAGCGCATAGCACACGCAGTCGTCAGGTAAACCTGGCAGAGGATTTTCTGTGGGATAATTCCCTAGGGACGATATGGATTGCATGCGTACATACGAAGGCCCCCTTCACGTACATATGCACACACACACACACACATTCACACACACACACCTACACACACACACGCACACACACGCACACCTACACGCACGCACACGCACACACACATTTATATATAATTATATATATGTCAACGTACTGAACATATATATATATCGACGTATGGAGCACACACACACATATATTATATATGTACATAATGTTTAAACATGTTTAAACTAAGAATGTGTATATACTATATATATGTGTGTATGTGTATGTGTGTGTGTGGGTGCAAGTTAGCACTTCAGATGCAATATGATGACGACGATTATTATTGTTGTTGCTATTGTTATTGTTGTTGCTATTGTTGTTGTTGTTATTATTATTGCTATTATTATTATTATTATTATTATTATTATTATTATTATTATTATTATTATTATTATTATTATTACCTTACACTAAGTTCAATACTTTAAAAAACTTGTCAGTCTAATGTGGAAAGGTTCTGGAAAAGCAGATGGCATTCCCACGCTGGATAGCCACCGACAGTCTTTGGAGCAGGTAGCAGGTCTCCAGTGGGTCGTGGGTTGCATCAGTCAACCTTCATCCTAACTCAGACACAAAATCCATCTCTTCCTTACTCCATGCGCCGCTGGTCTCCAGTGCGACCGTCACAAAAGCATGGGTTTTGGCTATAGTGGCGTATTTTAACCTAGTATTATTATTAATATTATTATTTTATTATTATTATGTTTATGTTTATGTTTATATAGGCCTACTAGTATTCATAGCACCAACGTATATTTACGGTACGTATATATATATATATATATATATATATATATATATATATATATATATATATATATATATATATATATATATATATATATATATATAGTGTACGTATGGCTTTGTTAATCAATACGGCATGAGCATTCTTGGAAGCAGCGTTTTGGGTATTATGTGAACATTATATAATTAGGAAAGTACACTAGCTCATATATAATTTTAATTAATTAATTAATTTAAGATATGCACGCTTATATTATTTGCAATACCAAAAGCACTGGTTCTAGAACATTAATTCCAAGAAACGCTGCACCATAATACCTTTAAAAGCAATGGCACCAGAGGACTGGAACGAGAATACAAGTAACATGGGCAACGGAATCACGTGACGCTCGTCTTTGCTCAGACTATAATACTCCAGCACGTGCCAAGGACAAACGTGCCAAGGACAAACGTGCCAAGGACAAAACGTGCAAAGGACAGACTGCAGGGACAGACTGCGAAGAGAACTTACGAAGCTCTGTGTATGCACTGAAAAGCGACGCCGTCACCGGAGACAAAGAAGCAGCCATCTTGACATGACAGCTTGAGAAGAATGGCGAGCGAGACTGTCATAGCAATGAGGTAGGGAACATTCAAATCAAGGCCCTTATACAGAAGACATAGAAAGGCGTGAAGTACATTGAAAACGCAGCTTTTCACGACAGAACGCCATTCCCAAGCAGAGCCCATTCACAATTCACTGACAAAGCAGAAGCCTTCGCCATTCAACTCATATGAAACTGTTATTGATTTAGAATTTGCTCTCAGGGCCAATGTTTCTGTGGTTCGTTATTTATTTATAGTCTGTTGAGTCTGACATTTTCAAGAAATCCCACCCTGATCAGTCTTCCAATTTTTCCCAGTTTAAACACAACCAACCCTAGCTCCTCTCCTCTCTCTGGTCTCCTGGCAACCAGACTTGGTTCATGACATGGCATGTTTGAACAACCCCACTGACTTGACTTGAAGCAGCGCTCGTGAATAAGCTGGTACCCTGCACTTAGCTTTTAAGTAGCGCTTTAGAAATTTCGAGAAACATTTGTGCTATAATGCAGTTTATTTTTAAACCTTACAGACTGGGACTTCACGGGCTAAATCTACGCCTTCCGTCCTTCTGATAGTCGCTTTTCCTGTCCCAAAAATATTCCTCATCCATCAAATCCTTCTGATCCTCTTCAACTTCGTAATCCACCTAATCCTCCTGATCTGTCTATCCTCTTGATCTTTATGGTCCTCCCGATCCTCCTAGTCTTTCTGGTCTTCCTAATCCTCTTGATTCTTTTGATCCTCCTAATCGTCCCGATCATCTTAATCCTCTTGATCCTCCTAATTCTTCTCAGCCTCCTAATTCTCCTAATCATCTGATTCTCTGTTTCTAATTCTCCTTTCCTTTTTCTCCCAATCACCACTGAAGCTCCCGCTGTTAAAAATGTCCTTTCCTGGTGTCGACGACAGCGGGTCGCTCCACCGAGGCACAAGTTCGAGAGTCTACACTGCGCATGAATACTGCGTCAGATGACATATTCCAGAGTCTGTTTGGCAAATACATCGGAGACCACAAAAGAAACTGGACTGAGAGAAAGCATCGTGGTTCGTTAACGTCTTGCGTGCCACGCCTCTTCTCCCTCGTCCTCATTGACGTGCTTGGTCTGATGTTACGGGGCCCGGAAACCGTGCCATCGCCTGCGCCGTCGCTCGGAAGACCACCTGCGCCTCCGTCGGCAACAAAAGATGAAACGACGCCGTTGCTAGGGCAGGTTCATCGCTACGGAAGCGGCCAACATCAACAGCAGCAGCAGCAGCAGCAGCAGCAGAAACCATTCGTCATTGTCACAGTTCTTTTGAATTCTTTTTCTGTTGTTTCGGTAGCTCACAGGGCGCGATTTTTGGTTGGCAGAGGTGGGGTAGGACCCATGGGTAGGGATGAAATGTATGGGGTGATGTATCGGAAGGAAACATCATTCCTCGCCTTTTAAGTCTTTCTACTTTATCCTTTCTGCTCCTATTTCTTCTCCTCCCCTTTCTATTTTTCCCTTTATCCTCTTTATCCTCCACCCCTTTTTCTATTGTTCTCTTTTATCCTATTTTTCCTCCTCCTCTTTCTATCTTTCTCCTTTATCCCCTTTCTCCTTCTTCTCTACTTCGCACCCAATATCTACTCCTCCTCTTCCTCTGAACCCGCGCAGGAAGAAACCCAGGGGCAGGGGCGAAATGTACGTATGGTAGAGAAAATGGAAAAAGTATCTTCAACGGGAAATTGTCTGAAGCAGTGGGTTTAGGAAAAACTTTCGGGAGGAGCGAAAAGCAAAGTAAAGCGAACATTGTTTTTTACTGGAGATAATCTGTACCAGTGATACAGTTCCCCATCCATAAAAATCACGCCTATTCCTCTTCTTCCTCTGTTTACTTATTTTCTATCCTCCGTTTTGTTCGTGCATCTTCTTTTCCTTTGGTTTTCTCCTAATCACATTTACTTCGCACTTCTTCTTTTCGTCGTCCGTCACTCTGTTTAGCTCATCCTTCTTAAATCTTCTCTTCCTTTCCTTCCTAGTCTTCAATGTTTGCTCAACCTCCTCTTCTCACTTTCACTCATCCTCCTCTGCACCTTTTCACTCTTCACCGTCCATTTACATTCCATCCTCCTCTTCCTCCTCATCTCCTGTTTGTCCCTCGCATGCGTACCGCTGCAGCCCAGTCCAGAAGCTTTGCCTACGTTGGTCCCACTTGCTGGAATCGTCTCCTCGAGAATTGCGACTTGAGCTCCTTTCTCTCCCCCTCTCAGTGTTCCGCAGGCGCCTGAAGACTGTACTGTTCAACAGTGATTTTACTTTTTCGGGTCGGAAGCACCTCTGTTGAGTTTATCCTCTAAGAGGCGCTTTATAAATCTCAAATTACAATTACAATTACAATTACAATCGCGGTTTTCGCCTTTTTCTCCTCTCCTCCGTTTTATCTTCTTCCGCCTCCTCGTTCCTCCTCCACTCTTCTCCTCCATCTCTGTCCTCCTCGTTTATCTTGTACTCCTCCTCCGTTTTGTCCTCCTTTTCTTTCTCCTTTGTATCGTCCTCTTCTTACTTCTCCTTCACTTTTTCCTCCTCTTTTTCCTCCTCCTTCCTATTGTCTTCCTTTTCTTCCTGTTTTGTTTCCTCCTCCTCTTTCTCCTCATTCTCTTTTTACTGCTCGTCTTATTTTCCTCCTCCTCTTTCCCCTTCTCTTTTGTCTCCTCCTCTTCTTTCTCTTCCTCCTTTTTCTTTTCCTCCTCTTCCTCTTCTCCCTTCTGCTCTTTTTTCTCCTCTTGCATCGCCTCCTCCTCCTCCTTCTCCTTCTCTTCGTCGTCCTCCTCCTTTTCCTACTCCTTCTCCAGCTCCTTCTCCTTCTCCTCCTCCTTCTCCTCCTCTTCCTCCTATAAATCCTTCTCTTTAAAGCTCTTCTTTCTGCTCGTCAGGATAATTGCAATTTATCCTTTATCTCCCACCCTCCCTCTCTCTTCCCCCTTCCGTCGCTCGCTCCTCCCTCGTCTTGCTAATCATCATCACCGTCATAGTCATCATCATTATTATCCCCTCCTCTTCCTCACTCAGTATCAGGAAGATCCGATCACCATGATGATGTTATCTGCTTCCAGGGATCTCTCTAAAGAGTCATGTCTACTTTCAGCAGTGACCGGCGTGGCTCTAAGTCGCTCAGGGTTCACAAATCGTAATCGTAATCGTAAACTCCAAATGTTTAAAGCGCTACTTAAGAGCTAGCCGCAGGACACCAGCTTATTCAAGAGCGCTGCGTCAAGTCAGTGGGGTTGTCCAAAGATGCCATGTCAAGAACAAAGTCCGGTTGTCAGAAGACCAGAGAGAGAAGGGGGAAAGGAGCTGTTAGGGTGGGTTGTGTCTAAAATTGTTACTAAGGAAGCCGAGTCACTCTGGCATTCTACTTTACTAATCTCACCTGATCTAATCTAATCTTATCTTATCCAGTCTAATATAAACTCTGGCCAATTGTTTGTTTCAACTTACCCGTACCTTTTCACGTGCTGGCCCACATTTATAGAATTCACTACGTTAACTACTAGCAGAGGGCTTTTGCTGTTGTTGGCCCATCTCTACGGAATGGACTTCCGCTATCGTTTCGTGCAAGGGTCTCTGTTGGTGATAGAGCTCAGTCAGATCGTTGTTTAAAGACTCTCTTATTTCCCCGGGGTTCTCATGCTGAAAGCGCCTCTGAGTAGTTTGTTTTGTAAGACAAAGTTTGCGATATAAGTTATCAAACACAATACAGTACGATACGATACTACCACCAGATTTGAGGGACCATTCTCTTTCTCGCGTTTAGGCGACTAAACCTATTACTCATTGACTTCTATAGCGCCCTTATCAAGCTAGGAGGATGAGCAAACAAAGGCAAGCATTGATATGTTCTCCTGAACTTAGCATACAAGAGATTCTCAGCCAATATAAGCTGCTTTTACGGTACTAGATAATTTGTGCCGACGATGGCGCTGGCCACACTACTGGCTGGATGCGAAGACTGGATATGGTTTCTAAGGAGATGAACGATGTTGAATGGCGTTGTCTTCGCGGAATTCCAATTGGCGACCACGTGATTCCACTGACGATGACGAGAAGAAGCCAAAAAGGCAACCGTCTATCACTGACCATTAAACCTGATGTCCAGCTGCAGATTTATTCAATCGAGAGCTTCCTTCCAGCAATTGACCTCAAGATATGCAAATACACCGCTTTAAGGAAGCACATCAAGGGCTATGCATTATATATATATGTATATATATATATATTGTATATATATATATAGACAGGGAAGGCGAGGGAGATGCGGGAGAGGGGAGGTAGGGACAAGGTTGTAGCTAACGGAGATTAACATGGAATTTTGCCCAGAAGGGACTTTTGCTGAACGAGCGCTCAGATGCCCAGCGCTTGATATGCTAGCTGACGATATTGGTATATGTAGCCTATCCATGTAAGTTCGTTTATTTTAAGTACTGCAGGTCTGTATAGGTTTATGTGAGTGGCGGAAATGTACATTTGTGTACGATAGAAGTTAAAGCATCTCCCTTTGTATGTCTGTTTCTCCGTCTTTCTTACCCTGTCTCCCTCTGCCTATGTTTCTGTGTATTTCATTCTCTCTGTCTCTCTGTCTTTCTTTCCGTCTGTCTCTGTTTCTATACCTCTTTCTGCCTGTCTCTGTGTTTTTTATGTGTCTCTCTCTGTCTCTGCCTCTTTCAGTCACTCTTTCTGTCTCTTTCTCTCTTTTTTCTCTGGTTTTCTCTCTATTTATCTATCCGTCAGTCTCTTACACAAACACAGTACAAACATTATACATGTATGTACGTATGTTTGTATGTAAGTATGTATGTATGTATGTATGTATGTATGTATGTATGTATGTATGTATGCGTGTATGTATGTATGCATGTATGTATATATGTGTGTATGTATGTATGTATGTATGTGTGTATGCATGTATGTATGTATATATGTATGTATGTATGTATGTGTGTATGTATGTATGTATGTATGTATGCGTGTATGTATGTATGCATGTATGTATATATGTGTGTGTATGTATGTGTGTATGTATGTGTGTATGTATGTGTGTAAGTATATATGTATGTATGTATGTATGTGTGTATGTATGTATGTGTGTATGTATGTGTGTATGTATATATGTATGTATGTATGTATGTGTATGTTTGTATGTTTGTATGTATGTATGCATGTAGCGGTCTTTTTGTATAGCGCCTTCATATTTTTGAAGCACCGGGGCGTGTAATAAAGATGAAAAGTAATTGCTTCTTCAGTGATAACTGACCATGTGACCTTTCCAAAGACGTGACCACGGTGTCATCTTATCTGCGAGTGTACCCGGCCAACTGGCATGTTTTTGCAGGCATTTTCTTACATAATGAGACACTTTTTGAACCGTTTTGGGACCCGAAGCTTAAGGAATGAAAATACAGGCATGAGGTAAAAAGTCTAATCATATGAGGCATCGTTTTGGAAGCAGCAGAGAATTTCATCGCTATTAGAATTCCTGTTAAATTTTGGCTCTGGCAAGTTTTCAGTGAAGTTTGTGGTGTAGGAGTTGTAAATTTCATTCATCAGATGATTTTGATTTTTCTGGCTGGGATATGAGTAAGCGAGACATTCTGGCTTGAAGGAGGTTAATTAGTATAATTTAAAGGAGAAAGTGGCTTGTTACACTCGTTAAAGCCTATAGTAATCTGGTTTAGCAGAATACTTGCGCGAAGTATAGAGTATATAATATCTTGGGGGGGAGGGTTCGATCTCATAGTATCTATGTTTCTATGCATAAGTTATATGCGTATCTGTATATATGTATACATACATATATACATATAAACATATGTAGGTAAGTAGGAAGACCTATGCATGTATGCGTGAGTGCATGCATGTATGTATGTATGTGTGTATGTATGTATGTATGCATGCATGCATGTATGTATGTATGTATATATGTATGTATGTATGTATGTACATACGTATGTATGTATGTATGTATATAGCCATGTATATATGTAAGTAAGAAATATGTGTCTAAACTTTGTTTGTCCGTCTGTTCGTGCGTACATCGGTCCGTTTGTTCTTTGATGGATGCTGTCGGTGCGTGTCTGCCTCCGTATCCACCAATGCCACCAGCGCCAATCTATCCGCTTCATCTGACGGTCGACGAGAGTCGTCTTCCAAATCGCTGCTTTCCATCTGTTTTCATTTATGCCAACTGAATTGCATGCAGTAAATTTATCCGAATTGAAAATCTCGTCTTATTATTCTTATTATTACTGCGCGGTTGATGTAGTTTCGTCACGTTTCCTATTAGGAGAAGTTCGCTGGTGCGTCCAATTCAAGATTTCCTGACTGGGTTATGTGTCTGCTTGTGTCGGAGTTTAGTCTGTTAGCTCGTCAAGTGTTTCGTTGGGCGAAGGTCCACTGGGTTCGGGCACGACTCTGGGTGAACTGTTTATTCCGTTTTCATGTATGCCATGCATCCAATTCAATGTGTGCCACTCCTCAGCCTTGGATCTGTTATTCGACGATTACTGGTTCGCGCCTGTTGAGTGGATTCCAGGTAACGACCCTGGGAAATTTATTTGCGCACACCCGCCCCTCTTTCCAAGCAGTGTAATTTGGTATCGGCTTAAGCTGGTAAGTACACGGTAAGTCCAGCGATGCATTGGCCCCGTGTCCAGGACTTTGGGACTCGTCCACTGCCGGCTCAAGGACCAAGAATCAGGAAATGAGCGCCTCCACTACATTCCACTAGGAAAATAAGCTTCACTTTACTTTACTCCACGGATTTCCCTCCTGGGTTTCGACTGAACTCGTTGTGGATGTTGGCATGCACAAGGATTCTGATTACCAGCGATCATGGATTAGTGCTTATAGGATTTTACAGTGTGCTTGCTAGTGTGTGTGCTTGTGTGTGTGCTTGTGTGTGTGTGTGTGTGGGTGTATGTAGTTCAGCCTATAGACTCTATGTCTAAAATTTCCCTAACGTCTTCAGTCTAGTCTGCCTGTTAGTCAGTGGAATTGCTTTCTTTAGCGCCTCTATATGCGATTGAACTTAATAGTCCATTTGCAGATGATGGCGCTACAGATGTTTCCAGATTAGATTAGACATCGATAATGCAGCGTTGTGCGTTGTGCTTTGGGGGGGGGCATCAGCCTGGCTTATCCTGCTGGTCTGCGTTTTCTCCTGGTTACACACGTCTGCACTTTTTATTAGCACTTGAAAACTCTCTTTCGCCTAAGCTAGTCCGAGAGCATCTCTGAAGAGGTGTCTTGAAACGGCGCTACATAAATACTGGAGTGAGTGAATGAAAGAATGAATAAATAAATGCAGCTCTTAAAGTTTAGTACAACAGTCGAATTCCTGGAGGCCTTGACGCTTGACCCCTAACCAGAGCTGCCCTTGAACTCCGACCCAATTATTAGTCATGCATAGCTGGACTAGAATCTGGCAATCGTAACTAAGGTGGCCAAGGTGGTCATAAAGTGGTCATCTTGGCCCCCTTTAAGACCTCACTCAACGTGTACGACCTTGAACTATGACCTCATACGGCACATAATGCCTTAAACTATGATTGCATTTGGCACACGTGGCCTTGAACTATGACCTCATTCGGCACATGAGGTCTTAAAATGTGACCTCGTTCTGCATATAAACCCTTGAACTATGACATCATTCGCTACCCAAGGCCTTGATCGATGACCTCATTCGGCACATGTAGCCTTGGACTCTGACCTTAGACGGCCTTGAACGCATTCGGAACAGGTGGCGCCGATCTTCAAAGAGTTTTTCTCATATCGTATGCAACGCCGTTCTTATCTTATCTTCGTCGGGCTCTCAGTTCCTCTCGACCCATCCCCTTCCCCATTCTGCTTATCCGAGGGGCTTTACGCCAGGCATGGGACAGCTGTTAGCACCAGACTGCACTTCCTTTCTTCTTCTCAGTCAGTTCATATCTGTAAAGAGACGATGCTTTCACGCCCGAAGTTTTCGTCGGTACAGAACACATGTACTTTCAAAACAGATGAGCATGTTTATCAACATATATCTTTACAGTGTATGCTTACATATGCAGAGTTTTTGGTGTTGCCTCTGTTTTGTGTGGCGCGCCCTGATGGGTGTGATTTCCTAGCTGTGTTTTAACGTCTTCGCTGTTTTCCTAATTTTTTTTGTCTCTACCACCGACGCGATTCTTCGCTCATTAACTGCTAACCTTAACTGGTTAATAACATACACGGTTCTACTTTGGCTCTATTATTTTCATGCATGTATATATGTTTGTATGTATGTATGTATGCATGTATATTTGTGTTTTTGAATACATGCACGTATGTATGTATGTATGTATGCATGTATGTATGTATGCACGTATGTATGTATGTATTATGTATGCATGTATGTATGTATGTATGTATATATGCATGTATGTATGTATGTATGTATGTATGCATGTATGTATGTATGTATGTATACATGTATGAATGTATGTATGTATGTTTGTTTGTTTGTATACATGTATGAATGTATGTATGTATGTATGTTTGTTTGTTTGTATACATGTATGAATGTATGTATGCATGTATGTATGTATGTATGTATGTGTGTATGTATGCATGTATATTTGTATTTTTGAATGCATGCACGTATGTATATATGTATGTATGTATGTATGTATGTATATATGCATGCACGTATGTATGTATGTATGTTTGTTTGTATGTATGTATGCATGTATGTATGTATGTATGTTTGTTTGTATGTATGTATGCATGTATGTATGTATGTATGTTTGTATGTATGTATGTATGTATGTATGTATGTATGTATATTTGTATTTTTGAATGCATGCACGTATGTACATGTGCATGTATGTATGTATGAATATATGTATGTATGTGTGTATGTATGATTTATGTATGCATGTATGCATGTATGTATGATTGCATGTATGTATGTTTGTTTGTTTGTATACATGTATGTATGTATGTATGTATTTCTGCGTGCATGACTATATGATTATTTATGATTATAATAGATTATTTGTATATTTAATTAAGCAGTTGATGTTCATGGTGAAAATTCTGGTTACATTAGAATCCACTATATTCCATACATTATTGCTAGCGTATTGCCTTGTAGGCCTATGATAGCCGTATTATCCGTGTGTTTTTTGGGTTTGTTTGTTTGTGTGCGTGTGTGTATATGAGTGTGAATGCGTGTGCGTGCGTGCGTGTATGTGAGTGTGCGTGCTTGTCAGCGTGGGTGTGTGTTTGTGTGTTGTGTACGTGTGTGTCTGTGAGTGTAGTTTAGCTTATAGACTCTATGTCTAAAATTTCCCTAACGTCTTCAGTCTAGTCTGCCTGTAATTCAGTGGAATTGCTTTCTTTAGCGCCTCTATATGCGATTGAACTTAACAGTCCATTTGGAGATGATGCAATTGAAAGCGTTCGCACGTGGGACCGTCCTAATACAGTCAGTCTTTGCAGACTGTGAATTGAGTTAGATCAAGCATGATAGTGCGCCGTTACCCAGTTACGCCGTTACCCCGTTACGCTGTTACCCTGCTAATGGAATGTGATTGGACTGAGTGGGGGCGGGGCAAAGAGTTGCTCGGAAGTTATTTCCCTATAAAAATAAGTCCTAATCAATCTTGCATGAATCTTCTGGGAGTTACACCCGAGAAAGGTCGGAGTTCAAATAGCAAAGCCATCGCCATTTTGAAATTCAGACTTTGATCAGCTGTAATCTAATCTACTTCGAATATAATCTGATCTGAATGAGCTAATCTAATCCTATCTAAGCTAAACTAAACTAGAAATAAACTGTTTAGTTCATCTTAGCCAATCTTTTTCATTCTAGTCTTTTCTTAAAACTTCTGTGCGTCGCTATCGTAACTGTATGTATGTATGTTTGTACGTATGTATGTATGTATGTATCTATGTATGTATGTATGTATATATGTATACGTATGTATGTATGTGTGTATATGTATAAATATGTATACATATGTATGTATGTATGTATGTATGCATGAATGTATGTATATATGTATGTATGAATGTATGTATGTATGTATTTATGTATGAATTAGGTATGTATGTATGTATGCATATATGTATGTATGTATGTGATGTAAAAGACCATAGAGACCGGTTGGTAAGTCTTACTAACACGTACATGACCCCTCCTCACTTCTTATGGGCTCCTTACACTTTTAGTGACCAACGGTGCATTCAAAATCGACGTAGGATCTTGTAATCGGCGTCGTAAACGAATTATCTGGATCCTCTTTTCAAACGCTGTCTATTTATTTGAGAACCACCTCGCAGGTTCCGCGTTATAGCGATGGCTAGCTCAAAAACAGAATCAGTGGTGAGTTAAGTCAACGGTAAGTTGAATCACAGGTAAGTGGAGTCACAGTTTAGTGGAATCACAGGTATGTTCAATCACAGGTAAGTTCAACCACAGGTCAGTGGAACCACAGGTAAGTGGAATCAAAGGTAAGTGGAATCACAGGTAAGTGGAATCACAGGCAAGTAGAATCATAGTTAAGTGGACTCAAAGGCAAGTGGAATATTATTACAGGTAAGTTGAATCACAGGTAAGTTGAATCGTAGGTAAGTGGAATCATAGGTAAGTTGAATCGTAGGTAAGTTGAATCGTAGGTAAGTGGAATCACAGGCAAGTAAAATCACAGGCAAGTGGAATCATAGTTAAGTGGACTCAAAGGCAAGTGGAATATTATTACACGTAAGTTGAATCACAGGTAAGTGGAATCGTAGATAAGTGGAATCAGGGGTAAGTTTGAAGTGGAAGCGCAAGACCTGCAACCTGTTTCATATCAGAAGACGCGTTATAATGACGCTATCGCTACATGTATTCCCCGGGATTAATTATATAGCGACATTTGGAAAACAACAACTTCTTGCTATGTACTAAGGCCTGCTTGAAAAACGACCTTTCTTCCTTTCAGACATAACAAGTTTAACGGAATTGGTCGAAACGTCTTAGGCTGATCAAGCAGACGGTCTGCAGTTCTATACACCCCGAGAGGCAATAATGTCTGGAAACAGCAGACACTAATGTTAGCAAGAACGACTGTGTGACAAATAAAGCACAGTGACTGTGGCCAACAGCCAGACATTACAGAGGCCCTCTGGAGTAATTTAAGAAACTCGTCTGTGTACCTTTTGGTGACGGTTTGCCTTAATACATACATATATATATATATTCATACATACATACATACATATATTGTTAGAGTCGGCCCACATGGAAGACCCGGATGTAAGGAGTGACTGAAGGATGAGCCGTCTCTTTGGGGGGCGTAACCCCAGAATCCTTATAAAAGGGGAAGTTCCTTTCAGTTGACGGAGCTTGGCTAGTTAAGATAGGCTGAGTCCTACGTGGCTCTGTTTCTGTTAGTCGCCAAGACTCCTTTTACGAGCTGATGTAAAGGTCCTCCGTCTGTTGGAGGAACCTGAGAGGTTTTTCTGTTCAAGTTGTTCGCTCATGTGAAGACTTCGACTTGTGGCTTCAAAACAGCCGTCGACGTTCTGTCTGATGTCAGGTATTTTGTGTTTATGTGCTATAACCTCTTGCAAGTGTAAATATACATTTGATCTCAACCCAAGGGAGTTTATTTCCTTTTCTTAGGACTAGCACCTAGGACATAACAATATACATACACACATACTTACATACATATACATACATACATATATATACATACATATATACATACATATATGCATACATACATACATACATATATACATACATGTGCATACATATATATAGACGTACATACATACATACATATATACATACAAACATACAAGCATACATACATACATGCATGCATACGAACATTGAATGTGACTTGATACCAGACAGTTTCTGTCTGCGAACGTTTTAACCACACTAGTGTCTAGTCCTTCGGCGATATCGCATGCAGAAGTGGAGTCCTTGGCTGACATCGTTCGGTCAAGCAGCGGGGAATCCTTGTGTCCTGGAGCGTTGCCTCAAATTGCCAATTCGAGTTGGGCGAGAAGTGCAACCGGTAAGAAAAGGTTGTCCACTTGATCGATCGCTGTTGTCGTGTTTGCTCAACAGGAGCAACAGCAGCAGCAACAGCTGGTTTATTTCTACCAAGTCTTCGGGCTATGTAGACCATCACACTCTGATCCATCACTCGACGTATGTGTCTCTGTGTGTACGTGTGTACGTGTGTATGTATGTTTGTAGCATGTATGTATGTATGTATGTATGTATGTGTATGTATGTATGGATGTATGTATGTATGTATGTATGTATGTATGAATGTATGTTTCTTTATAAATGTGTCTCTATGTATGTATATATGTAGCATGCATGCTTGTGGGTATTTGTGCTTGCATGTAATTATGTATGTATCTGTGTGTAGGTATGTGTATATTTATGTATGTTTACATGTATGTATGTATGTAGCATGTATGCTTGTAGATATCTATGCATGTATGTGTGTAGGTAAGTATGTACGTATCTGTGTGTATTTATGTGTGTATGTGAGTAGGTATGTATTTGTGTGTAAGTATGTGTGTATTTATGTATTTATATGCTTTTGTGTATGTATTTGTATGTATATTTTGTATGTATATATGTATGTATGTTTCTATGTATATTTGTAAGCATGTATCCATGTATGTTTCTATGTATGTATGTATGTATGTATGTATGTATGTATGTATGTATGTATGCTTGTATGCGTCTGTGTAGCTGTTTGTATGTATGTATGTATATGCATGCATGTTTCTGTGCATATGTGAGTATCGGGGAATTGATGCAGCGCCTTTATAGAACCTCTCAGCAAGATCCATTTCCTACATTTTGGCGCCTCAATCTCAGTTTGAACCCTAATCGCACCTTCTTCTTGCTGCTTGTGTTGTTGTCCGTCGTCTTCCTTATTATCCTTGTCAATAATTTCACTTTCGGGGTCGTCATTTCTTGCTTTTTCTTCTTCTTCTTCGTCTTCTTTTTCTTTTTTCTTCTTCTTTCATTTAACTTCCTCTTCCTCTTTTCCTCTTCGTTTTCATCGTCTTTCTCATATTCCTTATTTGCTCAGCATGCATTTCATTTCGCAGTATCTCAGAAATGAGCTGAATACGTCATCCGTGTAAATGGCTGTAATCCAACGAAACCCAAAGGAATGAGAAATATTGACCGACCTACTGACCGACAGACAGACAGAAACATAGACAGAAATACAGAAATACAGGCAGACAGGCAGACAGGCAGACAGGCAGACAGGCAGACAGAAAGACAGGCAGACAGAAAGACAGGCAGACAGAAAGACAGGCAGACAGAAAGACAGGCAGACAGAAAGACAGGCAGACAGAAAGACAGGCAGACAGAAAGACAGGCAGACAGAAAGACAGAAAGACAGACAGACCGAACAACGATGGGTCATAAAGCGAAGGATTCTATTGTATTATGGAAGTTCTTCATAAAATGCCAAATTAAGCAAATTGTAAACAAACCCATCATCCACATACATGAATATACACATACATCCATATGCATATATATACATGCATGCATACATACATAAATACATGCATACATACATGTATGCATACATACATGTATGCATATATACATACATAAATTCATATGTACATACATACCATACCATAAATACATACATACATCCATATATTTACACATACCTATATACTTACATACACAGACACATATACATACATACATACATACACACATACATACATACATACATGCATATATACATATGTACATACCTATACACATACATTCACAAATACATATACACATGAAAGTCCCGACTGAAGACACACTTGGACAAGCAGCGTTGTGACTAATGTTGCAATGGATGCAACGTGTTTAAAATAATGTAATTGACTGATTTATATGGCGCCTGTTTGAATCCATTTCTGCGGACGGCATCAGCGCTGAATCCATTGCTCGAGGCGTGACAAAGGAGGGGCTCTGGGATTCGTCCAAAACAAGGCTTCTGGGTTCAACTGAAGGGGATGAAGAGGAAGGACGCAGGAGCCGAAAGTTATGGGCAGGAGGATGCATATGGATAGGCAGGTGGAGGAAAATGGAAAGAAGGAGAAGGAGAAAGAGGAGGAGGAGGAGCAGAGGGAGAAGAGGGGAAGAAAGAAGAAGAGATAGAGGAGGAGGAGAAAGAGAAAGAAGAGGAGGAGGAGAAGCAGAAAGAGGAGGAGATGGAGGAAGAGAGGGAGGAAGAGAAGGAGAAATAGGAGGAGGAGGAGAAAGAGGAAAAGGAGAAGGAGAAAGAGGAAAAGGAAAAGGAGGAAGAGAAGGAGGAAGAGGAGGAGGAGGAGAAGGCAGAAACAAAGGAGTACTTATTTGCAAGAAAGAACAGGAGGAGGAAACACGAAGGAAATTAGGAGGGGAGGAGGAGCTGATAAAGAAAAAGAAGAGAATGAGGACAAAGAAGAACACCAGGTGAGGATAGCTGGAAACGGAAGAGCAGGAGGAGAACGAGAAGTAGTTGAAAGAGGGAAAAGATAGTGAGGTGAAGTTGGAAGGCACAGGAGAGAAAGGGACGGTTGAGTTCGATAACGAAGGCGAGAATAAAAAAAGGGAGGTCACTGGGATAAGGAATATCTAGAGGGCGAAGTGCAGGAGAAGAAAGAGCAGGAAGAGAAGGAAGAGGAGAAGGAAGAGGAGGAGGAGGAGAAAGAGCAGGCGAAGAAGGAAGAGGAGAGGAGGAGGAGAAGAAAGAGCAGGCGAAGAAGGAAGAGGAGAAGGAGGAAAAGAAGAAGGAGCAAGCAAGAAGGAATTGGATAAGGAAGAAGAATAAACAAAGAAAAAGACGGAAGACGGTGGGTGAACTGAAGCAATTTTTCACGGATGAAGAGATAGATGCCGAGTACTGAGTCACTGATGGAAGATAGCCTGGCAGACGGATGGTCAAGAGTCTCCTGAAGAGACGGCTAAATCATGACGTCATTCAACTCCACCGCCTCTGATTCTTTATATATACATTTTGTTAAGCTTACATACATACATACATACATGCCTAACATATACACATATGCTAGCACACCGACAACATACACACTGCGTACTTGCAGCGCGTGGAAACTGGGAAACCGCTGCTTGTTCAGGCGATGCTTAGTTCTGCCAATCTAGAGGTTTCTGGAAATTTCCATTGCCCTTAATCACTGTTTATAACAATATTCATTTCACCAATTAAATGAGCCTAATAACCCTTCAACGGTTGACTGCCGGCACATAAATTACAGCTTTTATATTGCTTATTACAAATTTTATTAATGCACGTAATGTGTGCACATTTTAATATGCACGTATCTGTAACGTATGTGTATACATATGTAGCCTATGTTTCTGTAGTGTAATATATGCTTCTGTAATGTATATGCATACATATGTATACATATGCATGTTTTTGTAATGTATATGCATAGATATGTATGTTTCTGTAATGCATGTGTATACATATGTATGTTTCTGTAATGTATATGCATACATATGTATGTTTTTGTAATGTGTGTGTATACATATGTATGGTTTTGTAATTTATGTGTATACATATGTATGTTACTGCAATGTATATGTATACATATGTATGTTTTTTAATGTATGTGTATACATATGTATGTTACTGCAATGTATATGTATACATATGTATGTTTTTTAATGTATGTGTATACATATGTATGTTACTGCAATGTATATGTATACATATGTATGTTTTTTAATGTATGTGTATACATATGTATGTTACTGCAATGTATATGTATACATATGTACGTTTTTTGTAACGTATATGCATACACATGTATGTTTTTTGTAATGTATGTGTATACATATGTATGTTACCGCAATGCATATGTATGTTTCTGTAGTGTAATGTATGTTTCTGTAATGTATATGCATACATATGTACGTTTTTTGTAATGTATGTGTATACATATGTATGTTTCTGTAATGTATATGTATACATATATATATTTTATCATGCATGCGCAGAATCAAACTGATTAATTATTAAATGGCGTGATGAATCAATTTTGAATTTTGAATTTTGGATCTGTTTTTAGTCTTTTCCACCGTGTTTTTTTCTGCAGTTACATGCAATTATTTATAAATTTATCTATAAATAACCTGACTAAGAATAGCTGATATATTTTAGACTCATTTTGCGATCGTTATTGCAAATATTCTTATTAAAATATCGTTCACTGGCAACCTGCCAAATACTTGATGAGTTTAGGATCTAATGTTTCATATTGCTTTTCATTTTTGTATTCATTCGCTTATTGTTGCTCCATGTGTCAGCTTGCTTGTATTTGTCTGTATCTGTCTGTATACGGCTATCTGTCCGTTTATCTGTATCTATAGGTCTGTCTGCATTTGGTTGTCTGTCTGTATGCATCAGCCTGTTTCGCATGTGTCTGTTTGTCTGTCTGTCTTTCTGTCTGTCTCAGACTATCTGTATCCGTCTTTTTATGGCTCTGTCTGTATCTGTGTCTAGGTCTGTGTGTCTGTCTGTCTTTGTGCATCTGTCGGTCTTTGTCTATCCGTGCGTATGTGTCATTATAAGTGTTTGTATGTCTCGCTCTTTCTTTCTCTGTCACTCTCTCTTTCTCAGTCTCTGTTTCTCTGTCTCTTTCTCTCTTTCTCTCCGTCTCTCTCTGTCTGTTTCTCTGTCTCTCTGTCTCTCTGTATCTGTCTCTCTTTCTCTCTCTTTCTGTCTCTCTTTCTCTCCCCTCCTTCCTCTATTGTTTCTATGAGACGCAGAAAAAAGCAATCAACTAAAGGGTAACGTAGGGTAATCGATCATTCATCACATGGAGAGCTATCTGTGTCGAGGCGTTGCATGGTTCTCACCAGCCCCGTCCCATCCACCCGTTGAATGAACCTTCGGCTGAAGCGCAAACAAGACGACAGCAATTCAACAACTGGAAGGATGGATAAATGGGTTGGTTAGTGGGTGGGTGGGTGGGTGGGTGGCTGGCTGGCTGGATGGATGTATGTATGTATGTATGTATGTTTGTATGTATGTATGCATGTATGTATGTTTGTTTGTATGTATGTATGTATGTATGTTTGTATGTATCTATTTACGTATGTATGTATGTATGTTTGTATGTATGTATGTATGTATGTTTGTATGGATAGGGATAAATGGATGGATAGATGGATAGATGAACATATAAGTAGACACAGCCGCATCTGTTTCTCTCTGCTTCGGTGTCAGCCGTAGCTGTACGTCCCAGCATGCTAGCCATCCATCCATCCATCCAGAGGCCCCCGTTGGCACCATGCCATCGCAGATAACGCATGATCGATTGCCTATCCGTAGTCTGTTGTCTAAACGGTGGCCTGAGGTATACAGAGCACAGAGCGAATAGTTTGCACTATCCATTCGGCTGTTGACTAGTAATGAGCCATCGATTGATTATTTTATGGGTGCCTTCAGATAAAAGTTTCTGGACCAGGATCGATGACTGTTTCCGATTCATAAATTTGCGTCGATCGATGGCAGACGATTGTTAACCACAGGCCGTCGAGTTCGGCTTCTATGGCGCCTTTTCAACAGTAGAGGTCGCGTAATGTATGGGACGATGGCTCACTTGTAAACAAAGACAATGAAGCTGCAATGGACATTTGTAAATGCAAGAAACCCGGACAGACAGGCGGACAAACAGACAGACAGACAGATAGACAGACTGACTGACTGACTGACAGCAGTTTAGTGAGGTACCTAAAAGATGCTGTCTTAAGTTTGATGATACATATATACCTATTTCAATACATACTATACTTACATACATACATATGAATATACATACATGCAAATATACACACATACATACATGCAAATATACATACATACATACATACAAATATACATACATACATACATACATACATACATGCAAATATACATACATACATACATCTATACATGCAAATATACATACATACATACATGCAAATATAAATACATACATACATACATCGATGCATACATACATGGTTCCACCATAGCCACCAGACCTTGCCTGGTCCGGTCTCCCTCTACGAAGACCACCGTCATCAGATGGCGCTGCTGCCTCCACGCGCTGACGACCACGAGAGGGCGAGCGCGTCTTTCCAGCCGGCGAACGCAGAGCAGGCGGCTAAGGGCGGGCGGCCGTCCGTCGGTGCACGCAACGATGTTTATATGTTTGGGCGTTCAATCGACGGCTGTTGTCCGAATGCAACAGGAGATGCAACCGTCGTATCTGATGCACAACCGTTAACTAAGAAAACGAAGAAGAGGAGCTACCTTTACAGGTAAGCTCGTTTTTTCTATAGATCAGGTAGCAAACGACAGGTAACGCAAGGGAGAGAAATTGATTTGACAGAATAGATACAGGTAGCACTCATGATGCGTCAGATTATTCCATGAAATGCAGTCAAATGAAGAAGTTATCATTATGCGCAGAGCATTATGATAACGGCGCTACATAAGTCATTAGATAAGATAATATAAAATAATAGGTAGATCGATCAATGAACGAATTAACTGCATTTAAAATCCAGATAGTATATGGATATCTAATCCAATATGAGAACTTCTATAGCGCCGTTATCCTAATGCTTAAGGCATCAGTAACAGTGTTGAGTTTTCGGAGGTTCTCTGTGGCAGGTCCAAAGCTTTGGAGTTCACTGACAGGTCTGTGCTCTCTATCAGTTATCTCATGTCAGTCGCAGCTAAACTTAAGACTCGTCTGTTACAGTTTGCTGTAGCTTTAATTCTTGTTTCTCTGATCTATCGGGCTTCTGCAATGGGCATTGATTCTTGACTACGATGTCACTTGAAGCGACCATCAATTGACGATTAATGCGTTATGATAGAGTCTCTATAAAGTCAATAGATTAGAATAAGCTCGTCTTACTCTTATCTATCCTGCAGATCCAATTCCAAACACCACCCACCTGTCTGTCTGACTCTTGGATCTTGACCTGGAACCGAACCCTTCTTGCCTATCATTCTGTTTTGACTGGGCGCCTGTGAATGAGCTGGTTTCCGCTACCTAGCTTTCGTTGGGCGCTGTAGAAATCTCGAGTTTACGACTACGATCAAATTAGGTCAGTTAAAGGTCGCCTCTAAGCAAAACGCTCTCCGAAATCACATATCTATTCGGCGTTGAGATTATACTAAAGGAGCTAAATAAAAACCCAGATATGCAAACGAGGTGAGAATATAATCTGCAACTGCAGCTACGTTTTAAGAAATCGAACTCAGGATCCCAGTTCTGAACCGGTTAAACCGGATATCGCTACTTCACTTGGAACTAGGGTTTATAAACATGTAGGGGTGTTCAACGAATGATTGGGCCTTGCCATAAGACGCAGAAGAAGTGCAGTTCCTTAAGCTAACACTTAGAGGTAGCCAGCCAAGCATGGATTTGAGTCTTAGCGATTTTGCTTTCTTAGCCTCGGCGTATGAGGGCGGCTTGCCCGTCCTTTCCATTTTCTTTCCACCGAAAGCGTATAGGCAATGTACTGGTTTTAGAGCCGAGTTTTCTATAGGAGACATACTGGTAGAAAAGAAATTTTGAAATATTTTCCACCTTGGCAGGGGCCTCTTACCACCTTAGCTCACCGCTGGCTAAATACTCGGAATTCAGAACAGCATTCCTCTCCCTCGCTCTCTGATCTTCCCATCGATAGTGTACGGTCGATGTACTCGTGTTATAGTTGAGTTCGATAGTGGATAAGTTACCAGTGAAACAAACATTTTGAAACATCTTTCCGCCCTTGCGGGCCTTTGAATCAGAATAACCTCGCTTGACCTTAAACTAACTAGTCGCGATTAAAAAGGCGGGCTATCAGTTTGCCCTTTATATGCTCCCTCTTTCGAAAACTGCATTTCTTTGATGCCTTGGATAAAGCCTAGCTAAGGATTAAGGAACTAACCAATAACAGGGGGAAACCTGAGCTAAAAGCTTTATCGCTTCAACTTTACATAGAGGTTTAAAGTATCCTTTTACATGAACATAAGTCTGTCGCTTTATTACCGTTCTTTAAGATGTACGACGCACTGAGAGGGAGCTTTTACAAAGCTAGGTGTCGCTAAGAGCAGCGGTTCCGTTGTATGTACTGCAGCAGATTTGAAGTGGAACACTAGGCAAATACTTATTATTATCGAAGGATACTTATTTTACTCGGGAGTCGTTTCGCTAGTTTTACTGTTATTGCTGCCGCATATTTGCACGACCATTCTAAGATAGGAATACCATACCTCGGTGGGGTATACTTCGAGGCGCCTCTGTGCAAGAGAAGGTCGATTCGCATTGTTGTCGTATCTGTATTTCGGGATATGTATCTCGGGTTAGCACTGTTCCTACGCGAAAAGCCATAACGCTGAAGTGTCTTCAATCGCCGGCCCTATAGACGCTGGAAGTCTCTTCTGGAAAGCGTTCCTCTTCAGAGTTTGTGTTGGCCCTCAGATCTCGGTTAGATAGAACTCATCTATTCCTGCATTTGGTGCGGCAAAAGGATCTATCTGTAACGCGGTTGGTCGATGATCATGCGGTTGCCGGTTCGACTCCGTGTAACGACTCTGGGCAAGTTGTTTGCGCACACGTGCCTCTGTCACCAAGCAGTATAATTTGGTACCGGAGTAAGCTGGGAAGTAAACGACAAGTCCTGCGATGCACTGGCCCAGTGTCCAGGACCTTGGGATTCGTCCATTGCCGGCTCAAGGGTCTATTGAAAAGGAAATGAGCGCGTCCCCTACGTTTCACTTGTGGGATATAAGGTACTTTACTTTTCTTATTCTTTGACTCACTTTATCCGTAGGCTGGTTCCGTGTGAACTCGGATTTCCCGCGTGGCCTTTGACCTGATTCACCTTGGAATTTGGCATGCACGCCGATTTTGCTTAGCAGCGACCATCAACTGATTCCTTGAGAAAAGTGACGCTGTAAAAGTTGTCTACTAAATGGAGTGGCGCCCATTCAAAAGACAAGGGGGTAAGGCACCTCACCCGATGCAGAAGGACTCTGAAGTGTCTCGGAATGCATACTGCCATGTACACAGTCAATGTATTTTTAATTATTTGATTCCTTTATGTTCAGTGTCTCTGTTAATCGTAATCGTAATCGTAAATTTGTAAAGCGCCGCTTCAAGGTAGCCTCCTCAGAGGCGCTCCCGGCCCGTCCCAGAACTGGGGAATAATACCGTCTTAAGCGCTTACGGAAGAGAGAGGGAGGGAGAGAGAAGCTCCCGTCGAAGGTCGGCAGGTAAGTCATTCCAGGAAGCAGGGCCAGCAAAAGCAAAGCTCTGTTATTCCATTCATGCGTTCTGTAACCTGGGCCATGAAGGGTAGAACAGATCGGTTTTATACGCAGTGGTGGCCGTTTGCGTCGTCATAAACCCTACACTTGCGGTTGCTAAGATAATCCCTTCTTACATATTTAAACAATTCTACCCAATGTTTACTACGCTCTGGATTTTTCGGTCACATAATTACGTTACGCTTGAAGCCTTCTGGATTTGTGTATCAATAAAAGATGTCTCCTGGAAGCAAAGCTATTGCAGTGCCTTGGGTCTGTATCAACTTAAATCCCTGTACATAAGTACACTATTCGTTACACAGTGTACTGATCGTAATCGTAAACTCGAAATTTCTAAAGCACTACTTAAAAGCTAATAAGCGCAGGGCACCAGCTTATTCACGAGCGCTGCGTCAAGTCAGTGGGGTTGTCCAATATATACATACATGAAGCTGCAGACAAAATTTGTAGTGCTTATATGTATGCTGCTGTTCAGTGTATCGCGTGCTTGGGTGATGTCTACGGAAGTCAAAGGAAATGAAGACCCCAGTGTTGTCGTGAAAGTAGATATAGAAGTGGCACTCGGCAGCAAATGAATAGAAAACAGACTCGACAATTCGTGCCAAACAAGTGAGCGAAACACTAAACAGAAGACGAACCACGCCACAGATAAAAATCAGCCTGACTCATATAAACTGACTCGTATAAAATGCATACATATATGTACACGTGTATATATTTGTTCGGCACGATGGTCTATCGGTAACGTGTTTGGTCAATAATCATGCGGTTGCGGGTTCGACTCCGTGTAACGACCCGGGGCAAGTTGTTTGCGCACTCCGTGCCTCTGTCACCAAGCAGCATAAAGTTTAAAGCATAAGCTGGGAAGTAAACGGCAGAGTTACAGCAATCAAGGCGACTGAGGACTAGTGATGTGAAATGAAATCCGGATTTTTTACCGGTAAAAATCCGTTTTATATTTTACTAATGTAAAATGTGACATAAAATGGCAGAAATGGTTATGTGCTTCAAGTCGTCTTTCTATAGACTTATTATTTATAAGACTGATTCGTGTTACTGTTAGTAACCTCCTCCTCCATGTGCACCTGTCTTCAGCTTCTTCAAATCAGAACTCTGAAATTAGCAATCTCAATACGAATGCTGGACCTGATTCCAAATGCTCTTCCTCTTCCCCTTATCTCTTTTCTCGCTTCAATTTCAAACACCATCCACCGTAGCCGTCCGACTGTCTGAGTGCCTGACTCCTGGATCTTGACCCTTTTGCCTATCGATTTTGTTTTGACTGAGCGCCTGTGAATAAGCTGGTTCCCGTGACTTAGCTTTCGTTGAGCGCTGTAGAAATCTCGAGATAACGATTACGATTACGATTACGATAATAAGAAACGCTTTGATGTTTTGAACCATGCCACTCTTTCAGTTGTCAACCTCTTCCTTGCTGAAGGTTGTTTCCTTCTTAGTACACCCATACTTAATCCACGGATGCCCAAACTTTCGGATGAAGGGCTACATGACCAATTTTCAGACATACAGATACATGCAGATGGTTGAATACATGCATCTATTATTAATATCAGTCTAATCAGTTACATAAATTAATAACGTATCTTTTTCACTTTGTCCCATTTAATTGGCAATGCACTCTAATGCTAAACTCCATCTACATATTATATAACTTTTTATTGGTAATATTCTCTACAAAATATTCACTATTAGTCTTGCTTAATATCATCCACCTCAGTTTACATGTATGTATTGAGACAAAAGCGGTTCACTGAGAGTCAGCTGAGAGACATGATATGTGCTCAGTGTATATGCGTTGTGTTAATGACTGGCAGAAATCATTAGCCTTCGCATTAGGCCTATGTGCAAGTTTATGCCATTTAAAGTGTTGGACGCGTCGGTTACTGTATCATGGCTCTTGCTATTGTACGCAGTGCCTTGTTACTATTGTTCCATCCAGTCAAACTGTCGATGAGAGGGATTTTGTTGACCCTACCTCTTCAGCTGCAATTAGTCAGTCATCGGCGTGCACTCAGTGGGGTAGCCCGATATTTAACTACAACGCCGAAGAGCCAGACATTCACCCACTCCTAGATAATGAGAACTTAGATCCTGTTGGTAATTATTAAGTAAACAATTTGCGTTCGAACTCATACAGATCACCTTTGTCCCTTGGACTAAAGTTTGACCCTCAGAATTGGGACACATTTAGTATTATTCACTTACGTTGTAGGAGCCTTAATTCCAAACACCTGAGCCTTCCTTGCTTCTGTCACAGTTGCTTGTTACTATTTTGGCTTTGACAGACACATAACTTGATTTATCTAGCGCTCAAATTGTACTCACACCATGATATATCACTTTGCTTATTAAGACTGATGTAAAATTTGATATTTTAGACTTATCAAATAACTTCAAGTTTTTCCACATTACTTTTCATACTGCAATATTGTATTATTACTCCATCCCGACAGAGAAATTAATTATACGCCAGGGACGAGCAGTCCGTGTCATTGCAGGGTAATTACCTTATTCTAGTATTGAACACATTTTGTTGATCTGAACATTCTGAAAATTAATCATATTAACAAGTCACACATTTGCGAATTTATGTATCGCTATGAGCATCATTAACGTAACGTACCACAGGCATTTCACCAGGTCAGAAGATTACTATGCAAGCTCCGACCCTCACAATTGCTGGGCGATTTTCCGTTAAGTGTGTTGGAAAAAAATTGCCTCATGATGTTCGTTGATTACCTATTCCACACTTATTACACTACATACATACATAAATATATACATATACACATACACACATACAGATACATAAATAAATACATACATGCATATATGTGTACTTACATGCACATATACATACATGCATACGTAAGTACATACCTACATACATACATATATACATACACACATATAGTCATACATACGTAAATACATACATGTATATGTGTGTACGTACATACATACATATATACATGCATAGATACATACATACATACATACATACATACGTACATGCATACATACATCCATACATACATACATCCATACATACACACATACATACATACACACATACATACCCACTTACATACATACATGCATAGATACATACTTACATACGTACATACATACATACATACATACATACATACATACATACATACATACATACACACATACATACATACAAACATACACACATACATACACACATACATACATACATACACACTTACATACATACATGCATACATACATGCATAGATAGATACATACATACATACATACAAAAAGCAAGGTGTAATCGCCTCATTGATTTAGGCTTCCTTCAGCCGAGGTCCTTGCAGAGCTTCTGAAGAAGTTGAACGATATTTCTCGGCTGCAACACAAACACTACAAAAGCAATTTAACGACTGAACAGCTGACGATTTATATCTCGATACTAAAGCAAACCACAATGATATATGATAGCCTTGATTTATGGGGCTGAGAACGTTTCATCGGTTGCGGGAAGGGGGCGACCAGAAGGGCAGAGAATGAGACAAACACTGACAAATAGAGGTCATTGACCCTGTCGTGACATCAATTCGTCTATCGATAGAAACGCCGATATATCATTTCTTGTGCTAAACACACAGGAAATATCTGTATGTATGTATGTATGTATTATGTAGGTGTGTATGTGTATGTATACATACATACACACTTGTGTGTGTATGTATGTATGTGTGTATGTATGTATGTAAGTATGTGTATGTAAGTATGTATGTGTGTATGTATGTATGCATGTAAGTGTGTATGGATGTGTGTATGTATGTGTGTAAGTGTGTATGTATGTATGTGTATATGTATGCATGTATGTATGCATGTGTATATATATGTGTATCTTTGAATGTATGTTTGTATCTGTGTATTTAATATATCTCCTTTAATTCTCTTCTTCCTGGGTTCACTCGCTCCTTGTCTTAATTCTCTAACTTGCTGTCTTGGTTTTCAAAGCACGTCGAGTTTGCTCAGCACCGACGATAAAATTCAGTTGTTTTATGCCAAGCCTTCATTTAAATGTTTTGGTGCAACGCGATTCATAATGTTATGATATTTTGCGCGATTCGCAAAGTTATTTGACACCTTGATTCGCAGTCTGACTTTCTGTCTCTCTCTGTCTGTCTGTCTCTCTCTGTCCTTTTGTTTAGCACTGTTTCTCTCGCTCTATAATTATATAGCCAGGTGCATGGAGTCCTGCAAGATGTTAAATGGTTTGCATATATTATGACGCGCATATGCAAATGTTGCAAGATGAGATAGAAAAATGTTCAGCGGTAGAAAGAGACACAGAGACGGTGACATAGACAGTGAGAGAGACAGTGACATAGACAGTGACAGAGACGGTGACATAGACAGTGAGAGAAACAGTGACACAGACAGTGAGAGAGACAGTGACACAGACAGTGAGAGAGACAGTGACATAGACAGTGAGAGAGACAGTGACATAGACAGTGACAGAGACAGTGACATAGAGAGTGAGAGAAACAGTGACACAGACAGTGACAGAGACAGTGACATAGAGAGTGAGAGAAACAGTGACACAGACAGTGAGAGAGACAGTGACACAGACAGTGAGAGAGACAGTGACATAGACAGTGAGAGAGACAGTGTCAGAGACAAAGAACAAGTTACATGCATGAGACAACCTATGACTTGTGTCATGTGAAGAGACTGATTATATAAGAGAAGACAGACAAACAGACAGAGAGACAGCTGGACGGACAAAACAAACAGAGAGACAGCTGGACAGACAAACAGACAGAGAGACAGCTGGACAGACAAACAGACAGAGAGACAGCTGGACAGACAAACAGACAGAGAGACAGCTGGACAGACAGAGAATTGAAAACATTCACAAGCATACACTCATACATGCATACTCTTTACAAGCAGTCTGGGATCGAAGATGTGTGCAAATGTTTGTTATATATATATATATATATATATATATATATATATATATATATATATATATATATATATATATATATATATATATATATATATATATATATATATATATATATATATATATATATATATATATATATATATATATAAACAGATGCCGACAAACTAGAAAGTTTACGGGAAGGAGAATAATGGGTCGAAAATGAAATGATACAAGCAACTCACGTGGGAGACAAGAGAATAGACGGTTATTGAGGACAGAAGAGAAGGAGGAGAAGGAAGAGAAGGAAGAAGAGAATGGAGGAGAAGGAGGAGGAGGAAGAAGAGAAAGGAGGAAAAGGAGGAGGAGGAGGAAGAAGCTGAGAATTGTGGCAAGGAATAGCTACGTCAGCGATATGACCTGCATTCAGTATCATAGCAACCCAATCTACGCTACACTATGCTCCGCTGTACATAAACACACAAATATATCTGTCATCCGAATCAGAATCGGCTTCTCTTTGATGTCTAACTTGCTCTCTTTCCGACGACCGTCCTTCCGTCCGTCGTTCTGTCTGTTCTTATGTTCTCTTGTCCGTCCGTCCCTCCATCTGTCTGTCCGTTTATCCTTCCTTCTGTCCGTCCTTCTGTCACTCCGCCGCCTCTCCAGTACCTTCAGAATGCCTTCCATCTGCAGCTCTTGTTGTAGATAAACCTATCTGCAACACGCATATACATTATATGCACGGCTATATATATACATATATATATACATATACATATATATACACATATATATATATACATATATATACATATATACATATATACATATAATACATATAAATATATCGATATACAGTATTATACACAGACATATATATAAACTTGCTGCTTATTGGCGGATGGAGTCATTTGCGCAACAGCGATAATTACGGTAGATGAAAGGTGTGATTCGTCTGAGAATGGAACGTTTAGTTCCATGTTCTGCATTTCTGACCTTTCAACTTCTGACTTGACCTCCAATTCCTTCGCAGCTCATCCGTCGAACATCTAAACTTCGGCAGCTGGAACGCTGTCGGTCTCTGTCGACAAACATCGAACTGGCGACTGAAGCACTGATATGTAGCATTCATGTAATCAAAGTACACTACTGTATACTATATGTATGTATGTATGTATGTATGTGTGTGTGTGTCTGTGTATGTGTGTATGTATGTATATATGTATGTATGTATGTACGCATGTATGTATGTATGTATGTATGTATGTGTATGTGTGGATGTATGTATATATGTATGTATGTATGTATGTGTATGTGTGTATGTATATATATATATATGTATGTATGTATGTGTGGATGTATGTATATATGTATGTATGTGTATGTATATATATGTATGTATGTATGTACAGATGTATGTATGTATATATGTATGTATGTATGTATGTACGCATGTATGTATGTATGCATGTATGTATGTATGTATGTATGTATGTATGTATGTATGTATGTATGTGTATGTGTGTATGTATGTGTATATGTATGTATGTACATGTATGTTTGTATGTATATAAGCGATCATCGATTGATGCCTTTGGCATTATGAAAGCATCGCTATAGAAGTCTTTAGATTATATTAGATCTGTATATATGTATATATGTATTTGATTTATATGTAAGTAATGGGTATACATTTATATACTATAGGTATGTAAGCATGATTCTAGACTGCAACGTACTTATTATACCTCCCATAAGTACCACTCAAAGAGCTGCGCACCTGGCTGTCTACCTGTATGACCTCTGCAATCGTGTCTTAAGTGCTAATTAGGCTGAAAACCTATGTTGTGCTGAGTCATATGAAGTATGTATTAGCAATGGAGACGGTTTCAATTAAGAGGATGACGGCGCAAATGAAAGGAAGGCTCGAAATGACGACCAGAATCGCGGCATCTGCTTATCCTCGCGGGCAGCAGAGCGCACCGACCTTCCTTAAATCCATGTTCACCGCGGGTCAAGTTGCGTCGAAGCCCCGTTGAACTGTAGATGCATAGTAAACAGCCACTGATGTCTTGTAAATGAACAGATGAGGCTGCTGAGGCAGAACCCTGGAAATTAATCATCGCATTCAACAGCGTGCAATGGATTATCGCCAGGAGATCAGAAAGCTTTATGAAGCAGCCTGGAAAGAGGTCGGGATTGCCAACAGCTCGAGAGATGGCCGAGTTTTTCACAGTTGTCGCCGGCCTTTTGTTAAATGGCAGGGCTAATCGCCGGATGGAGAAATATTCAGAAATATTCCGCTGGTTCTTTTATTCTGCTAATCGCGACCGGGAATACATAGAGCAAGCACTTTGCTTTTCTTCAAAGGCTCTTGCACTGTTTACTGAAAAGGCTCGAAAGCAGAACGATCGGCTCTGAGGAATGAAGAAAGAGCATGGGGCAACGATCAGCTTGTAAAGAGAGGGAGCTGGACATGGCAACGGGGTTATTAGGCTGTCGCTCTCTCTGCCTTATAAATGCATCGGCACTTCTGATAAAAACTGGATGATGGACTCCCCATTTAACGGCAGCGCAGTATACACCTTTGATGAAGGAGAAGATGCAGAAGGAGGATGGAAAACAGAAAGAAGAGATGGAAGGAGGAGGAGGAGGAGGAGGAGTAATAGTAGAGCTAATAGTAGCAGAAGGAGGAAGAGGACGAGAAGAGGAGTAAATAACGGGAGGATGAAAGAGAGGAGGGGAATAAGAGTAGGATGAAGAGAAGAATGATGAGTGGAAGAGAGAGTGACGGAGGAATTAGACGTAGGAAAAGTGCATGTAGGAAAAACAGAGGATGAGCATTTAGGAAAAAGAGGAGGAGAACGAGAAGAAGAAGAAGAAAGAGAAGAAGAAGAAGAAGGAGAAGAAGAAGGAGAAGAAGGAAAAGCAGGAGAAGAAGGAGGAGGAGAAGAAGGAGGAGAAGAAGGAGAAGAAGGAAAAGGAGAAGAAGGAGGAGGAAAAGAAGGAGGAGGAGGAGGAGAAGGAGAAGAAGGAGAAGAAAAAGGAGGAGAAGGAGAAGAGGGAGAAAGAGGAAGAGAAGGAGAAGGAGGAGTGGCAGGAGTAGCAGGATAAGCAGAAGAAGGAGCAGAAGGAGAAGAAGGAGAGGAGAAGGAGAAGGAGGAGAAGGAGTAGGGGAGCAAGAGGAGAAGCAAGAGGTGGAACAAGAAAAAATAACAGCGGAAGAAGTTAAGCGCCGACCGGCGGAAGGTATTATGTCTCTGCGTCTCACATCACATCACATCTCATCACATCACATCTCATCACATCACATCTCATCACATCACATCTCATCACATCGCGCAACTTACCTTATCCTACCTTACATTACACTGAGTTAAATAGGATTAGAATGCGATGATGAATTGATTTAACGACGATGGTTGTTGTTGGTGGAGGGGAGACGTGGTGATAAGTTGATCGATCTATCACTTCGCCCTATAGCGGCGATTGTCTGAGTATTAAATGCCAGCACAACACGACGTGAAGAGTGCGTAGGAGTATATTCATTTGTTTGCTGGTCTGTTTGCCTGAGAGAGAGACAGACAGAGACAGAGAGACAGAGACAGACAGACAGAGCCAGAGAGACAGAGACAGACAGACAGACAGAGACAAACAGACAGACAGACAGAGCCAGAGAGACAGAGACAAACAGACAGACAGACAGAGAGACAGAGACAAACAGACAGACAGACAGACAGAGACAGAGAGACAGACAGAGATGAGAAAGAAAGAAAGAGAGTTGTGTGTGTGTTTGTGTGTGATTGTGTGCGCGTATGTGCATGAGTGCGCGTGTGCATTTGTGTGCGTGTGTTTGTGTGTCTGTGCATTAAAACAGACAACACAGGCACGCACAAACGGACCAATGCTCAGCGTTCTGCTAAGGTCGAGAGAGCACCGGGGGGACACAGGCGCCGATAAATAATCCCGGCTAAAAATAGCTTCTGTTATTAACTGGCCCTAGGCCTAAATAAACACGCGCCCGCACCCACAACGAACTGCGGACTAATCTTACAGATGTTTAAAAAATCCGCACATCTATTGGACCGTGTACAAAGCTATCAATCACTCTTCGTCTTCCACGCTTCTCTTCCGTATCTCTTTCCTCGCTCCCCCTCCACGATTTTCCTCCTCCTTCTCCTGATCATCATCCTCGTCGTCGTAATCGACTTCCTTCCCTTCCATCGCCTCCGCCTCCCATTCCACCTTCTCCTTTCCTGTTTTTCATCTTGTTCCTCCTTTCGGCTAGTCATGGTGCTTGTCCCCACCCACGGAGTGATGTTCATAGGGACTATGGCTGGTCCGCATTCTGCCACAGGAGGGTGGTCAGCTGTGGGTGACTACCTGGGCCCAAAGAATCGTAATCTCGAGATTTCTACAGCGCCCAACGAAAGCTAAGTCGCGGGAACCAGCTTATTCACAGGCGCTCAGTCAAAACAAAATCGATAGGCAAAAGGGTTCGGCTCCAGGTCAAGATCCAGGAGTCAGGCAGTCAGACAGTCGGACGGCTACGGTGGATGATGTTTGAAATTGAAGCGAGAAGAGAGATAAGGGGAAGAGGAAGAATCAGGATAAGATTTTTGGACAAGAAATGTTTTCAGTTTTGAGTGAAAGACCTACGCAGAAACTGAAAGAGGTGAAGTGTTGGTGGGTTCATATGTGACTGTCACGGTCCTCTTATGCGTCTTTCGGTTTCCTCTCCTCTCTTGCTTCCTTTCCTGTCCTCTTCCTTTCCTGCTCCTGTCGTCGTCGTTTTTCTTCCTTCTCCACGATCCCCTCTTCAGCTTCTCATGTGTTCCTCTTCCTTGATTTTCCATTCACACAGAGAGCTGCAGGCAATCATTCTCTTCTCACATCAGCTTTTTATTATATGCTAATGCACATTTACGAATATATATCTACATATATATGTAGATACATATCTACATATACATGTATATACATATGTATATACATATATGCATAGAATACACTAATATAGGTATTTATGTATCTTACATGAATGAATCTATATATATTGCATATACAGATTAAATTAAAAGTATATTTATATTCACAAGAATGTCAGGCAGGTGTTTATGCGTTTTTCCGCCAAACCAACTAATGACATTTTTTAGAAATCGGAATGCATACTTTTTCTGTGTTTGTACGCAAAATATTTTCGTGTACTTATCGGAATTTATTTATTTGTTTGGGAGTGCTAAATATTTAGGGGACAGAAAATGCCGCAAGTCTTCCTTGGAAGCCGATATCAAAAGTCGGTAGCATCATAGGTATTTGATTGAGTAGCAATGACGCACCCACACACACACACTCTCTCTCTCTCTCTCTCTCTCTCTCTCTCTCTCTCTCTCTTTATCTCTCTCTTTATCTCTCTCTTTATCTCTGTCTCTCTCTATCTATCTCTCTCTCTTTATCTCTGTCTATCTCTCTCTCTCTTTATCTCTCTCTTTATCTCTCTCTCTCTCTCTCTCTCTTTATCTCTCTCTTTATCTCTCTCTTTATCTCTCTCTCTTTATCTCTCTCTCTCCCCCCCCCCCCCCCCTCTCTCTCTCTCTCTCTCCAGCACATACGCTAAAGCATTCTCCCACCACTCTCGCTTGAGACTTGGTGGCCATCTATAAACTGCGATTCAATCAGATTTGCACCGCAACAGTCACTATGAATACTGATGAAGCAACGACGCACAATCATGCATTTGCATAGCAGACGGACGGACAGACGGACAGACAGAGACAGACAGACACAGACAGAGACAGCGGAAGAGACAGTATGTGCTTATTCAACAGGAACAGAATGTAAGAGAGTGTGGGTGAGAGGTGAAATATGCCCTAGGCATGCTGGGTAATGCGACATCCTCGAGGTGAGATAATGTGGAGGCTGAGTGCTGCTGCTACTGCTGCTCTTATGGAGCAAATACGCAGTCAGTGCTGCTGCACAGTTGGATGGATGGACGGAGGGTCACGTGATCCGACTTGGACTGCGCGCAAGGTGACCCATCTGGCTGACCGATTTCATTTTCTATCAGGCCGCATTAACCTATTTCCGTCAGTTTCCGTTTGTTTCCATCAGTTTTTGTCAACCTCAGTCTGTTTCCGTCAGTTTCCGTCAATCTCCGTCTATTTCCGTCAGTTTCCGTCAATCTCCGTCTATTTCCGTCAGTTTCCGTCAATCTCCATCTGTTTCCGTCAGTTTCCGTCTAGCTCCATCTGTTTCCGTCAGTTTTCGGCAATCTCCATCTGTTTCCGTCAGTTTCAGTCTAGCTCCATCTGTTTCCGTCTGTCTCCGTCAGTTTCCGTCAATCTCCGTCTGTTTCCGTCAGTTTCCGTCAATCTCCGTCTGTTTCCGTCAGTTTCCGTCTAGCTCCATCTATTTCCGTCAGTTTTCCGCAATCTCCGTCTGTTTCCGTCAGTTTTCATCTACGATTCCTCACTTAGTCGATGGACAAATGGCATGTTAGCAAATTCGCAATGTGCATTCCGTCTGTTTCCGTCAATCTCCGTCAACCTCCGTCTGTTTTTTCAATCTACCTCAGTTACCATCATGCCTCATTTTTTCTTGCAATATCCGTATTTTCGCCTTTCCAATAAGTTACTCTCGTTGAGCGAATTTTCGGATGTAGGCACGAGAACGTAACAGCAAAGACGATGTGTACAGCGTCAAATGAGATTGAAAAAAAGAAAGAAAAAACGAAATGAAAAGCACGAAGAAAGCAGGAAGACAATAACTCAAGACATAATCGGTTTTTGTGACCTTCAGCATCGTGAAGATCTTGAAATGCGTTATGATGTTGTGTCGATTATTTTTAACACGAAGGCTGCCTCTGTCGCATTTGAGATGATGATCGGCGATGTTCAACGATGCGAAGTATGTCGATTTCACGTGTCAGACCCGGAATTCGAATCAGAGTGACAGAAAAAACACACGCACACACACACGCATACACACACGCATACACACACGCACTCACGGACTCACGCAAACTCACACGCACACACGCATACACGCACGCACACACGCATACACACACGCACACCGCCAAATAAGCCTTTTCAATCAGTCATGGAGTAGTAAACAATTCCGGAACCAACTCGACCACATCTGGGGTACAGGCCGACCTGGTCCACTCCGAAACGCTTGGAAAACCTGCTTAAAACTCAGTTTTTCTACCTCTGTCATAAGAACGGACCCATAGGCATTCCCCGGCCTGACTCTTGGAGCCTCACCTGGAACCGAATCCTCCTTGCCTATCGATTTTGTTTTGACTGAACGCCGGTGAGTAAGCTGGTTCCGGCGACTTAGCTTTCATTGGACTTGAATCCGCCTCTGCTGTGTCACGTGATGGTGTTTTTCCATATATTAGCCTGATGAAATACAGAGACCCCCCCTATTTAATATAAATAATGAATATAGAAATGCCCATAAATACACAAATATTCTATATGCAACCACGTAGACGTAATCATGCGGATTTGTCATTAACTGGTGTTTTTATTTGCAACGGTATTACGCTTAAGCACCTGCCTGGCTTTCGTATGAATAGGCCTATACAGGTAAACAAGCACACACACAGATGCACACATACACAGACACACACACATACACATAATCACACACACAAGCACATACACAGATCCACACACGAACAGACACGTACACAGACACACAATCACGCACACAAACACACATACACCGACGTACACACAATCACACACACACACGCACATACACAGACGCACACACATAAACGCACGCACACGTTCGATATTTAAATATTATATACATATAATATTAAAATGTTGAAAACAGATCCGGCTGGATATGGGCATATGCAGCGTCCAATTGTGTAGGCTCTATCGATAATTTGATATTCATTCCAGTTAAGTGTAATCTAAGCCAGACTTCAGTTCAGTTCAGTGGAACTGCTAAGGATGGCTCTGTAGCAAGTGCGCGCTCTACCAAACGATATTTCAAAAAAAAAATTCACTTATTCGGGTGCTCTGAGATATGAAAGGAGATTTTGGCGTCTTTGATTTAGGAAATGTCTGCTAACGGAACACATTGGGTGGCCATTATTAAAGCTCATGGAAATTATCTCCTGTTACATGCCTAAGAATCAGGGAAATAATCTCCTGTTACATGTCTAAGAATCATGGAAATAATCTCCTGTTACATGCCTAAGAATCAGGGAAATAATCTCCTGTTACATGTCTAAGAATCATGGAAATAATCTCCTGTTACATGCCTAAGCACAGCCACTGTTGTCTACTGCCAGACATTTGTGTGTGCTCATTGCAAAAAGTAACTTGATTACTAGACATTTGATACCGCGACCTACGGACACTACACTGTGGCCAGAAAAACTGAATTCGTAGCCAAACTCAAATAACTCGAGAAAACTTTTTATGAAATTCAAATTAAACTAAAGATATTCTTTCCTTACACGCATCTATTCAGAGTGGCCAAAGGTTTCAACTCTTTCAAAAACTGAAATTCCTTCCAAAATGTAACTTTTAGTACTTGCGCTGACAATTGACATCGTAAAGCACCCTAGAAGTCGCTACTTATGACACTATATAAATTGTCTTCATTACATTGCATTACGCAATAATTAGTTGCTATTAATAGATTTTATAGTTTTGGAACGGTCCCTTTAAAATGACGTCATATTATTACGTAATTTTGCGAGGTACTTAAAGCGCCCTTATTAAGTGTTCTGATTCATAGACTACGCAATTATTCTGCTAATTCGCAAACCACAATAGCTTTCAGTAAATAATAGAGAATTGTTTTAAATTTTCTTTCTTTAAGATTAAGAATTGCGGCGCAAAATTCTCGATAAAAGAATGGACATTATGCGGAAATTTAAAAAAAAACTCCTGCACAAAATTGGCATAACCGGATCATACGAATGTGTTAAAAGTTTTTAACAAATATACCTAAGTCATTGTAAATTGCCTTAGGCTCCCTTTTCTGGACACAGTGCAGTGCCAGCTGTTCCGAGACTGCATCTGTCGGAGAACCGGCTAATCTCTCGCACACTTAAGCTTATTAGCAACGTGAGCGTTTATTCTCCGTGCTTCGGTGTCGAATAGAGACATCTATGACTTTGAAAAGGCTTCTCGCTTTCCTCACAGAACGAGACTCACTTGAGCAAAAACCTTCTGCTTTTGATGACGCTTAAGTAATTTGAGAGACGGGAAGGAGTTCGGCGGGACTTCGCTCTTTCGGCTTCTCAGATGCAAAAGATGATATGATGATTCCGTCTTCCGTCTGTTCGTCGCTCTTGAGTCGTCTTTGTTATAAATCTTCGCCTGTTTGTCGATTCTTTTCAGCTGCCTTTCAAAGCTAAGCCTGCTCATGTATCTAACCAATTTGTTTTGTTTTTATATCTCTGTCTGTCTCTCCGTCTCTCCCTCTTTCTTCCGGTCGCCTTTTAGCGCCAGCCTCTGTCTGTCTGTCTCTCTTCCGGTCGCCTTTTAGCGCCAGTCTTTGCCTCCCTCCCTCCCTCCCTCTCTCTCTGTGTGTCTCTCTCTATGTCTCTCTTTCTCTCTGTCTCTGTCTCTCTCTGTCTTCCAGTCGCCTTTTAGCACCAGTCCCTCCGTCCGTCCGTCCGTCCGTCCGTCCGTCCCTCCCTCCGTCCCTCCGGCCCTCCGTCTCGCCGTCCCTCTGTCCCTCCGTCCCTCTCTCTCTCTCTGTCTCCCTCTCCCTCTCCATCTCTCTGTCTCTGTCTGTCTGTCTCTGTCTCTCTGTCTGTCTGTCTCTCTGTCTTACCCTCTCGCGTTTCCTCTTCCTGTTTGTTTGGTCATCTATGAATCTATTTCTTTCTGTCTCACTTATCTCACTCGTCTGTGTCTCTGCATCTTTCTGTGTCTCCTTTAGTCTGCTTGTTTGTTTCTGTGCCTTTGTCTGCATGTTATCCGCATTTCAAATACAGACAATTCAAGCACAGACATACAGAGATTCTTCCAGATGCCAGATGCATGGCCTTTTAGGTTCAGATGTGCCCTCTAAATCGATTAGATGTGAACCCTAAAAAATTCCATCATGACCTCCAAACAGATTCAGATACGATCTCAAATTGACTCCGATTTGTTCTTTCAAGAGATTCCAATCCGGTCTGTGACGATCGTTAAGCCACGCTGTCTGCACTTGAGCAGTTTTGCTTTATCGATTAACCGATTTCGTAGTTTATTGATTTATGCGCTGACCTTTTGTGCTCAAAATAGACTCGATGCTAAAAATAGGCAGAATTAGGTCTATTTTACGAGTCTTTGTTTTCATTCTGCAGAAAACAATGAGTCAAAACACGGAAAAGTACAGTATGCTGCGCAAAGTACTCTGCCCCTATATACCGGCTGACGTAATGCAATTAAATGTAGTCCAGAGTAGTGTCGTGTAGCGTAACGTAGTGTAGTGACGTGTCGTGTAGTGTAGTGACGTGTCGTGTATCGTAGTGTAGTGACGTGTCGTGTAGTGTAGTGACGTGTCGTGTAGTGTAGTGACGCATCGGTATAGTGTAGGAAGTGTAGTGTATCGTATTGTCGTGTAGTGGAGTGACATGTCGTGTAGTGTCGTGTAGTGTAATGTAGTTACGTGTAGGCGTAGTGTAGTGTAGTGACGTGTAGGTGCAATGCATTGCTGTGAATTTAGAGTAACAGTGTTGTTTAGTAAAGTGTGGAGTAGTGTACCATAGTGCCGTGTAGTGTACTGAAGCTTAGAGTAGTGTCGTATAGCTTGGCGTAGTTCAATGTAGTGAAGTGCAGAGTAGCGTAGCACCTTATAGTGTAGTGGATGACTGCAGAGAAGCGGTCGCTAATATATGTTATATATGTAAAAGGACCTGAGAAATCGAGATCAGAGAAGCAATTGGAGCAAATGGCGCCAGGAAAACAAAAACGGATGATTGAATAGAAAATGGGGAATTTCGAGACTTCAAAAATGGATAAGGATCCTAATGACTGAAGAAAGGGGTCGTCAAACACCCCAACCTCTCCGTCTACCCAATCTGTCAGCTTTTGGTTCCCCAAGTGCCCACTAAGACAACTCACATGGCACTTATACCCAATCATAAATAAATCTGCCCTTCCTACCCAACTGCGTGTCCGCCCTTCCAACCCCGCGCCCCCCTTCGAACCACGTATCCACCCAACCACCTTCCCAACCATGGACACACTCGCTCCCAACGACAAACCCATTCAGTTTCCCTCCCATGGGTCGCACAGCCACACCCACCATTCCGCGTTGTCACATGTCAGACGATGATGCAGTTGATTTTCATTTCGGCAGATCAAAGTAAAGCCCTTATGTCGGCGACGCCTTTGTCGGCTAAACCAATGGCACGAAAAATGCCGTATCTAAAATTAGCATTCAGTTGGCAATGTACAGCGTAATAATCTGCTACAAGAGGAACTGATTAAGGGAAAAATGATTTCCATAAACATATATACATATATGTGTGTATATATATGTAAATATGATATGTTTTATATATTTGTATATATTTTAATATGCAACATCTATACACTGGAAAAATTGGCTAAAAACTAGTCGCTCAATTTTATATATTTATTATGTTTTTCTTGAGTTTCTCGATATTTATTTGTACAGCTATTTAGTTATTAAGTCATTTAGAAATATAAAAAGTAGTCGGGTTATTATTTATTTTTAAAGTTATTTATTTTTTATTAAGTTATTAAGTATAGATAGGTAGAGATCGAGAGTGTTAGGCAAAGCAAGAGCATGACATAAAGCGCCATAGATTGAACGAATAAAGCAGCCATATACAGAGCCACATGTAGAGCCACAGAAAGCGCTATAAACAGAACCATAGAGCCATATACGAAGCCACATGTAGAGCCATAGAAAGCGCTATAAACAGAACCATAGAGCCATATACGAAGCCACATGTAGAGCCATAGAAAGCGCTATAAACAGAACCATAGAGCCATATACGAAGCCACATGTAGAGCCATAGAAAGCGCTATAAACAGAACCATAGAGCCATAGAAAACGCTATGAACAGAACCATAGAGCCATATACGAAGCCACAGGTAGAGCCATAGAAAGAAAGCGCTATAAACAGAACCATAGAGCCATATACGAAGCCACATGTAGAGCCATAGAAAGCGCTATAAACAGAACCATAGAGCCATATACGAAGCCACATGTAGAGCCATAGAAAGCGCTATAAACAGAACCATAGAGCCATAGAAAACGCTATGAACAGAACCATAGAGCCATATACGAAGCCACAGGTAGAGCCATAGAAAGCGCCATAGACAGAACCATAGAGCCATAGAAAACGCTATGAACAGAACCATAGACCGAGGCATGAAACCGAACCCTATCACAAACCACAGACTTTCTGATATTTTGATTTTGCGTTGTAAACAGCATTATTGTTCACGAATCATACAACCTATATATAAAAATATATATATATATATATATGCATTACCATTATGTATTATACATAAATAATTGTATATATATATATACACGATATAAATAGTATGCATAATATACTGAATATATACACATAGCATGCATGTATATCGGTATGTGCTATTGATTGCTCTGTTGCTTACTGAATGAGAGAATTGTTTTCTCGATTTCTTTTCAATTTACTGGAATCGAATCATCCGTCATGGTCTACGCCGTCACACAGCTTGACAGGGCTTTGACTACTCGATGACATGACGCGTCATGACGTCGCGTGAAAACCTGACGAGGTTTAGTAGAATTGCGCTGTCACTCAAAGGCCGTAAAGAGAAAGAACTTTGAGAGGGTTTTAGTTAAAATCAAAACTTCTTTTGACCTATCTTAGAATTTTTGCGATCATTTTCAACCGTAAAAATTTCTTTGATAAATTTTAGTCCCGCAGTAGTGTTTACTTTTTGATTTTCGATTCTTTCTGGTCTTTAAATCTACTCATATTTTATTTCCTCTGTTTACTTTACTTAATTTGGCATGACATTTCCCCCAACTCAATGAGGGTAAAATCGGAGCACTTTTGGGAATGGTTGAAATCTCCTGCCCTTAAAATCGATATTGCCAGAAGTACGAGAATTATCTAACCCATCATACGAACTCACCAACACTTCACCTCTTGCAGTTACTGCGCAGGTCTTTCACTCAAAACTTAAAACACTCCTCTTCCACAACAGATCCTATCCTGATTCTTCCTCTTCCACTTATCTCACTTTACGGTTCAATTCCAAACATCATATTACTGTCTGTCTGCATGACTCTGGGATCTTGACCTGGAACCGAACCCTTCCTGTCTATCTTTCTTGTTTTGACTGAGCGTCTGTGAATAAGCTGGTTCCCGCGACTGAGCCTTCGTTGGGCGCTGCAGAAATCTCGATCTTACGAATAGGAATACGATTGCAGTGTTAATTGGAGTGGCATGGTGCCAGTTTAAGGCATTGTGCCATTTGGCACCTTATGCACTGCTTACGATTACTACAAATAGCCAAGTGCGTGTAGTTAATAACTACCCGATGTTTGAACCCATGAAAATAACGTCTAAAGGGCAGCAGTGCCAAACCGCTGCATGTCGTTGGTGCTTACGATTCCAAGAT